>KV441910.1:89907-175736 GCA_001650995.1 Gongronella sp. w5
CCTCCCCCCCCCCCCAATTCTGACTCGTGCTGCTCTGGTTCAGCCGCCCAAAAAACAAAAGACTCAATTCACATCTCCCCTTTTTGCATCACCACGAAAAAAAAACAACCAAAAATCAGGCTTTCCCCCCATCCCTCCGTTCTCAAAATCAACGTAGATCACTCTCCTTGTTCATAGTACACACTTCATCCTATTCCACGTCCCAAAAAATGCCCCCATTGTGATATCCCTGAAAAATAAAAAAGTAAATAGTCAAAATATTCACATTTTTTTTTCTTTTTTCGTGATGGCGGGGCCAATGTGACCCGGGCAACCCGATGGAGCACGTGATCACGCTCTTGTCACACCCAGCCGCTATTGTTACCATTTGTCTACCATTTGTCGCTATGATGCGCGCGTCTAGGATGGAAATTCAAAGGAAAACACGGAAAAGCAGCGCCATTGCCTTTGAAACTGGCCACGCGTTTGCATGCTTCGACGCGTCCTTGCCTCAAAAGATTTATTGGGACCGCGCCACGTCTCTGCAGCATGAAACGCTGGTTCAAAATGGTCCTTTTTTTTTTTTTGCCATGTCGTCGCTAATAGTTCTTTTTTTACTTTTTTAAGCCAATCGAGAAGAATAGAAAGCACCTCATCGTGGGTCACCGCCAATGATGAGACATAAATGTGTTTTTTAAGACGAAGCAATGCAAAAAGGAAAAAGGATTTACCCAATGGATCACAAAATACAGAAAGAGCGCGCCAACTCAGCCCAAGCACCGCGCCTCGTGCCCCAAGGCGCGACAATCCGCGCGCGCTTTGCATCATCACCATGGAGTCATGGATACCCGTGAGCGCCCTCGAATCCATACTGCACCATTCTGGATGAAGTGGTCCGTTTTCGTGCTTTCTAATGTTCCATGTCGAATTGAACAAGGAGAAACATATCAAAAAGGGAGAAACAGGCTAATTGATCCGAGGAAACACAAAAAACGTTAAATATCAATTTGTTGTTTGGCATGTATTCTTCTGGTTTTTCGATGAATTGCATGAATTGCATGAATGCATGACTTTGCACGACTCTGATCATTTTTTTTTTTTGGGCATTCATCTGGTTTCAATGTGATCTACAACTGGCAGGCCTGTTGATTCATGTTGCGCAGGGCGATTGGGCGGCGTGCACACGCGATCGCGTCGCGTTTTCTTTTTCTTTTTCTATTTCTTTTTCTTTTTCTTTTTTTTTTTTTTGGGATCCATGTGCTGCCTGTGAATCCTGCAAGGCGTAGAACAGATCAGGACGATACAAAATGACGATGCACCAATGGCTAGCTTCCCAAGGGGAAAGAATTACCCAAGGGATCACAAAAAAAACAAAAAAAAAAAGGGAGCGCTTCGCCCCAATGTCAACGTCAAGGATACGATGCACGTAAATGGCTCTCCAATGGACTTGGTATGATGGGAGGGGGGAAAGAGTTTCCCCGGGGGGCAGGCTTGACTCACTTTGGCAGGTGGCCAATGAGAACGCGTGCATCGGCCGGTCAAGATGACTCGTGCATATTTTTGATGGGCAATGATGGAGAGCGGTGCGGGGCTTGAAAAGGGCGGTATAAAAGAAATGGATCGAAAGGTTCCATCAAAACTCTTTACCTCTTTTTTACTTGTTTCATTATTTCTCTCTGTCTCTCCTCCCCCCCTCTTTTTTTTTCTCGTTTTATCAAGAACAACATGGCTCAAACTCTTTACGACAAGGTGTGGGCGGACCACATTGTTGACCAACAAGAAGATGGCACGTGTATTTTGTATATTGACCGCCACTTGGTGCATGAGGTGACGAGTCCCCAAGCGTTTGAAGGATTGCGCAATGCAGGGCGTCCTGTGCGTCGTCCTGATTGCACATTGGCGACGGTGGACCACAACATCCCGACGACGACGCGCAAGAATTTCAAGAGCATCAGCACGTTCATCGAAGAGGACGACAGCCGCACGCAATGCGAGACGTTGGAGGACAACATTGAGCGCTTTGGTTTGACGTACTTTGGCATGGAGGATGCGCGTCAAGGTATTGTGCACGTGATTGGACCCGAGCAAGGATTCACGTTGCCTGCGACGACGGTTGTGTGTGGCGATTCGCACACGTCGACGCACGGTGCATTTGGTGCGCTTGCGTTTGGCATTGGCACGTCCGAGGTGGAGCATGTGCTTGCGACGCAGACGATTTTGCAGCGCAAGAGCAAGAACATGCGTGTGCGTGTCGAAGGCCAGGTGGCGCCCGGTGTGACGGGCAAGGACATTGTGTTGCACATCATTGGCGTCATTGGCACTGCCGGTGGCACGGGATGCGTGATTGAATTCTGTGGATCGGCCATCCGATCGCTCACCATGGAAGGCCGTATGTCTGTGTGCAACATGGCCATTGAAGCCGGTGCGCGTGCGGGCATGATTGCTCCTGATGAAGTGACCTACGACTATATCAAGGGCCGTCCATTGGCCCCCAAGGGTGCCGATTGGGATCGTGCCGTTGCCTATTGGAACACATTGCGTTCGGATGACAATGCTCAATACGATGTCAATGTGGAAATCGACGCTGCCGACATTGCCCCCACCATCACTTGGGGAACAAGCCCTCAGGACGTCGTTGCCATCACCGGAAAGGTCCCCGACCCAGCCAACGAACAAGACCCCACCAAGCGCCTTGCCATTGAACGCGCTCTCGACTACATTGGCCTCGCTCCCAATACCCAAATGACAGACGTCAAGATTGACAAGGTCTTCATCGGCTCCTGCACCAATTCCCGCATCGAGGACCTGCGCGCCGCCGCCGCCATCGTCAAGGGCCGCAAGGCCGCAGAATGGGTCCACGCCATGGTCGTACCTGGATCAGGCCTCGTCAAGCGCCAGGCTGAACAAGAAGGCCTCGACGTCATCTTCAAGGAGGCCAATTTCGACTGGCGCGAAGCTGGATGCTCCATGTGCCTCGGCATGAACCCCGATCAGCTCAAGCCCCGTGAACGCTGCGCCTCCACCAGCAATCGCAACTTTGAGGGCCGCCAGGGCGCCCTTGGACGCACCCATCTCTGCTCCCCTGCCATGGCCGCCGCCGCAGGTATCAAGGGGTGAGTAAAAACGGAAAATTGGACTGGAAAAAGAGTGAAAAATGGAAAAGACGTGGAAAAAGATGGAGAACCAGCGAAAAAAAAAGTGAAAATGAGAAAAACAGGGGGAAAAATGGAGAAAAAATGAAAAAAGAATGAGCATTGACGCGTTTTTCCTTTTCTTTTCTTTTTTTTTCTCCTCGCTCTCTTGCAGCTACTTGGCCGACGTGCGCGAGATGTTGCCTCAAGAATTGCCCGCGGGCAACGCGCCCAAGCGCGTCGAGATCGAGAGCCCCAAGCAGGCTCACGCGGAATTGGACAAGGAAAACGCGCCTGCTGCTGCCGCCGCTGCTGCTGCTGCGCCCACGGCTACCCAGCCCGCTGCCACCCAGGCTGCGCAGGGTGGTATGCCCAAGTTCACGGTGCTCGAGGGCATTGCCGCGCCTTTGGACATTGCCAACGTCGACACGGACATGATCATTCCCAAGCAATTCCTCAAGACCATCAAGCGCACCGGTCTCGGCAGCGCCCTCTTCTACGGCATCCGCTATGACCAGGCCACCGGCGAGGAAAAGGCGTCGTTTGTCCTCAATCAGGAACCTTATCGCTCGGCCAAGATCCTCGTGTGTACGGGTCCCAACTTTGGCTGTGGCAGCTCCCGCGAGCACGCGCCGTGGGCCTTCAACGACTTTGGCATCCGCTGCATCATCGCCCCCAGCTTTGCCGACATCTTCTTCAACAACTGCTTCAAGAATGGCATGCTCCCCCTGACGCTCCCCCAGGATCAGCTCGAAAAGCTCGCCGCCGACGCAAAGCAGGGCCTCAACGTCAAGGTCGACCTCGTCAACCAAAAGGTCAGCTCGCCAAACCACGAATTCGCCTTTGACGTCGAGCCCTTCCGCAAGCACTGCCTCGTCAATGGTCTTGATGACATTGGCCTCACCATGCAAAAGGCTGACAAGATCGCCCAATTCGAGGGCCACCGCACCGCCACCTGGCCCTGGCTCGACGGCAAAAATTACACCGGCAAGGCAACAAAGATTGAAGTCCGCGACGCCAAAAAGCCCAAGCTTGACTGGTAGAAATCCTCCATTTTATTTTATTTTTTTCACTTTCCCAATAAAAAATCGACAAGTATGCTTTTTTTTTTTTTGAAAAATAAACAAAAACAAAAAGCGGTGATACAGCTTGGAACATGCGCCTTTGATTTTGGGCAAACACGCAGCAAAAAAAGTCTCGGGCCGGCTAAATTCTTGGAAATAGGGGCGCAGTTCGCGACAAAGATGCTATCAATGCAGCGCAAAGCCAGCTCTCACGCGGCATTGCGGCGCTAGCCAAACTCGCGGCATTGCGGCATTAGCCATGCAGGGCCCTTGCCGCGCATGAATACCCATGATCTGTTGCCCCATCCTTTTTTTTTTTTTTTTTTTTTTTTTTTTTTTGCACATATACGATGTCAATCCTTTTGCTTTTAATAGGATCCAATGGGCAGCACCCTCTGGATTTTGCGAATAAAAGGGGGCCTCGATGCGATCCATTGACGCTTTTTACTGGTTTTGTTTGTCTTCAATGTTTTCCCGTGCAAGCAAAAGCAGCTTCTAAGCAAGGGAGTGTCCAGCGGCTACCATTGACCAATGACATGCCTCTTACCAAGAGCTTGCGGGGATGAGCGGCAGGCCAGATCGACGTCAGCCGTGCTGTTGATTTCTAATCGGTGAAAAATGGTCAATCTTACGCAGAGCGCCTGCCATTTTGGTTGTTTTGACGTTACACGCGGATAAATTTTGCCCGAGATCAGAGATTTGCACACGGCAAATATAAAAAGAGAGCGCGCAGATCACAAATTCATTTTTTTTTTTTTTTTCAAAATCATTCTTCTTTCTTTCTCATTCAATAACATCATGTCTTCACCACACGACAGCGACGTGGAAGCAGCCACCATTGATCAAAAGCCCATTGAAAAGCTTGAACAAGCGCCCATCAATCCTGATTTGCCCATGGTAAATGCAAAAAAAAAGGGGAAAATGGTGCATTGCGGCGTGACTAATGCCTTTTTCCACCATGATTTACAGCATTGGAGCAATCGCAAAAAGTATTCACAATTCGCCATTGTCTTTTTGAATGCCTTTTTGTGCTATTTCAGGTACGCAAAGAAAAAAATAAAGCCCCAAAACACCACATCACCCCCCCCCCCCTTTTTTTTTTTTTTTTTTTTTTTTTTTTAGTTCGGCCGTCTACATCCCTGCGCTCACCACCCTCAAAGTGGTGTTTGATGTCGACCTCACCGTAAGTCGTATTGGATGATGCACACGTGATGCCATTTTCTCATACTTTTTTTTTTTTCATGCAGACCATCAATTCGACCGTGTCCTTGTTCATTGTGGTCACGGGCATTGCGCCCATGTTTTGGGCGCCCCTGTCGGAGCGCATTGGCCGCAAGCCCACGTATCTGGCGTCCACCGCTCTGTACGCCGTCTTTTCGCTGATTAGCGGCTTCGCCGTCAATCTGCCCATGTTTTACGTCTTCCGCATCTTGCAAGGCATTGCGTGCTCGGCTTCGGTCGGCGTTGGCGGCGGCACCGTCACTGATATCTTTGAGCCCCGCGTGCGCGGCAAGGCCATGGGCATCTTTTTGCTAGGCGTCATCATCGGTCCTGGTAAGGGTTTATAAGAATTAGTTTGGGCTTTGTAATTAATCTTTTTTTTTTTTTTTTTCGTCGAACAAAGCTGTTGGTCCCTTGGTCGGCGGGTATGTCAATCAATACCTCGGCTGGCGATGGATCTTTTACTTGATGGCCATCCTGGGCGCCGCCACCACCATTGTAAACGTGTTCTTCCTCAAGGAAACTTTGTACCGGGACCCCAATGACCCCTTGCCCAGCGGCCTCGCCCGCTTCAAGTTCAATCCTGTAAGGAAAAAAAAAGATCATTCATGGGGCAGAGCATTGAATTGACGCATCGATATATCTATTTTTTTTTCTTCTAGTTCGCGAGCCTCAAGTTGCTCGGCACTTGGGAATTGTTCATCAGTGCCATCCCTCAATCCGTCATCTTTGGCTGGTTCTACCTGCTTGTCACCAGCTTGCCCATCGCCTTTGGTGAAATCTACCACTTCAATTCGGGCACCACGGGTCTGCTCTTCCTTGGTATGCGGGAAAAAACGGGAAAAAAAGGCACAGACACAGAGTTGGCTTACATTTTTTTTTATCTTTTTTTCATGTAGCATCTGGCATTGGCAATTGCCTGGGTAGCATTACGTCGGGCATCATCTCGGACATGGTGTACGCACGCCTCAAGGCACGCAATGGCGGCGTGGCCAAGGCCGAGTTCCGCTTGTGGCCTGCCTACATTGGCCTGCCCTTCACCCTTCTTGGCATGCTCATGTATGGTTGGTTCCTGAATGCGCGCACGTTCCCTTGGATCGCGCCCGTCGTGTCTCTCGCCATCGAAACGTTTGGTCAAATGTTCTTTATGAGCATCACAAGCACCTATGCTGCCGAGGCCTACTTCCCAATGTCCGCCTCGGCATTGTCCGCTGTCAATTTTATGCGCACACTCTTTGCTATGGTCTTCAGCTTGGTCTCTGAGCAAGTCCGCAACAACTTGGGCGATGGATTGACATTGTAAGTCACAAAATGACGAAAAAAAAAAATGAGCGCAGCAATGCATGCTCCCCTCGCCTTTTTTTTTTTTTTTTTGTAGCACTGTCGGCTCCATCATCTTCTTTGCCTCGACCATGGTGTGTCTACCCATCCTGCAAAAGTATGGCGAGCGTTTCCGCGCCGCGCGTCTCAACAAGAAATAAGCGGGTGCAATGCAATGCGCCCTCCCCTTTTGTAATTTTGCGATACCTCTTTTGAACGACTCTCTCTTGTTTTTACCTGTACATTACATCATATCATATCATTACATTATCATCTTTAAATGTCAAATAAACATATAGAATCTTCTACCTCATTTGACGAAATCGCCGTTTCATATTATAACCGTTTGGGCCAAAGCTTGCCATATTGCTGAGCTGCAATGAGGTCAAACTTTTTTTTTCATTCGCAAGCGAGCGCATTGATGCATGCTTTCATTGCTATCAATGGGCCTGAACAGATATACAAGTGCGCAAACAAAATCGGACGAAACATTTCAAATTGATCTTTGGGGCTGAACCCTGAGTGAACACGACCCATATGCGGCGACACGCCCCCTGATGATGTTGGATGCGCTGATTGCGATGCAGCTATTTTTGAGCGGGGCTGACCATACAGATGGCGAGATGAATGCAAAATAGAGCAGGTTGAAGGTTTTTGGCATTTGCGGGCTCAAAAAAAATCGGGCACATCGTGAGCACGGGGCTGTAGTTCATGCCACGAGGCGATGTTCATTGGCGGGCAAGCAGACTGTAAAAAAAATTCTGGAAGGACAGCAGGCCGGCAAAGTCTGAATACACGCATTGTCGTTTTTCAAAGGCAAAAATGTGCATTTTTTATGCACAAATGCAAGCTCCTTCAAGAATGAAAGTGGCAGCAGGCGTCAATTTCTATTCATTGACAGCTTAAAAATCGGATGGATCAAGCATAGTGGTCGCGTGTAAAATCCCAAACTGATGAAAATTGACGTGCTTTGGTTCATTTTCTCGAGTGTTCATTTTCTCGAGTGTTTTCTAACTGATTTTTTTTTTTCAAACAGAGGTAAGATACACTCCACGCTTGTAGAAACACTCACACAAAATTTGAATCGGATAGAGCAGAAGCTGAATGAGCAGCAAAGCAAAATACGCAGATTTTACTGATATTTTTTTTTTTTTTTTTTTTTTTGTCGTTTATGGCTTGATTTTTATTACGCTCAGGGCTCGGCAACTTGCAGGCGAGGCCACGCCGTAATATAGGAGCCAACGATGGGTCGTGGCCATAGGAGGGAACTTTTCAACGGATATGATATCATAAACAAGAAAAAATGTCTCGTTTCAAGGAAAGGTCAAATCGTGCTGATGACTGGAGACGAGGGGTGCGCGCGCAGCGGGCGCGGTTCATGCAATTTGGATGGCCGGTGGCTTTCTTATTTGACAGGGCGGCGGAAAAAAAAAGACCAGGGCATACGCTCCGACAGGTCCTTTTTTGCTTTCTTCCACTTTTTTTTTTTTCCTTTCTGTCCCTTTTTTTTCTTTTCTTCCTTCTCCTCTCCCTGTTGGCCATGCTGCAACGACGCTTATTGACCAAGGCGTAAGTGCGCCACGAAAAGCGTACAGAGCGAGGGTGTTCACCTGTTGGTTATTTTTTTTTCTAGCTTCACTTTGCAGACAGTGTCGAAAATGGTAGGATCCAGCATTTAAAACACATAAAGACGAGCGACGGCAGAGAGGGCTCACTTTTTTATTGTAGACACGATCTGGTGTGCATCGCCCCTTGCTGGTTGGCGCGCTTTTGCCGACGTTGCGACATTATTCGACGCCGACGACGCCGTTGACCGGCGATCAGGGGACGACGACGACGCTTGCGGAGCTCAAGTCGCTGCAGGACGTCAAGGAGTCTGCGGGAGTGCTTGAGACGGTGTCACAGACGCCGACGACGGATGCGATTGTGGCGGCCGCGCAGGCTGCGCCGCAGATGGGCGATTTCAAGGCGATGGGTCTGTGCAACTACACGCCTGTTGGCGCGCTCGAGGCGATGCTGGAGGCTGTGCACGTGACGATGGGCCTGCCGTGGTGGGCGACGATTGCGGCGGCCACGGTGCTCGTGCGCACGGCACTTTTGCCGCTGATTATCAAGCTGCAGCGCAACAATGCGCGCCTGATGAACATCAATCCGGACGTGCAGCGGATCATGGGCAACCTCAAGACGGCGCAGTCCGACGGCGACGCCGTGGCAAGCGCAAAATACTCAAACGAGCTTCAAGATTTGTTCAAAAAGAACGAATGCCACCCCATGAAGTCATTGGGTCTGCCCCTCGTCCAAATGCCCGTCATGATCTCGTTCTTCATGGCCCTGCGCGCCATGGCCGAATTGCCCGTGCCTGGCCTGGACACTGGTGGCATGTCGTGGTTCCTCGATCTGACCGCCAAGGACCCCTATTATATCTTGCCCGCCATGAGTGCCGCAGGCATGCTCGCCGTCCTTGAGGCGGGCACAGAGGCCGGTTCCGCCACACCTCAGAGCAAGGGCATGAAGAACTTTATGCGCGGTATCACCGTCGTCATGATCCCCGTCACCGCATGGATGCCCAGTGTAAGAAAAAAAACAAAACGAGAAAAAAAAAGAGAAAAAAAGAAAAAAAAGAGAAAAAAAAAGAGAAAACAAAAGTGAGCTCTTTTTGTGAAAAAGAGAGGCAAAACAGCTCACTCACCACTCTTCTCCCCCCCTTTTTTTTTTATGAAAAAACAGGGCGTGTTTGTGTACTGGTTGACGTCTAATGTGTACTCGATTGGCCAAATTTTGGCACTCAAGAACCCTGGGCTGCGCAAGGCATTGAACATTCCGCAGCTAATCAAGCCGGCCAAGGAGCTGCAAAAGGATTCAAAGGGCTTCATGGACAATTTCCGCGAGCAGCAAAAGTTGTACGAGCGCAAGGAAAAGGACCGAGTGTTGCGTGAGCGCCAGCAGGCCTCTGCCGCAGCGCGCCGTGCCGCCAAGCGACGATTCTAGACAAAAGCAATTGGTGCCCCAATTTTTTTATTTTGTGTATGTATAGGACCCCTCTCTCCTTTTTCGTAGATTTTTTTTTTTTTGTATCAAAAAAAGTTGCATATCCCATTTCGTCTCGTGATTGCCCAATGGTCAATTTGACTCATTTGCGCCGCAGTTGAAAAAGTGTCAAAAGTGTCAGGGCAAGGGGCGGGGCCACCCAATAGGAGCAAAGCCATAAAAGGCAAGGGGGGCTTTTTCCCAATTTTTTGTTTTTCCTTTTCTCCTGACTGATTTGGCATTTTTGACCCTCTTTTTTTTTTCTTTTTTACTATTTACAAACGAATTTTACACGATGCTTGATATCAACTTGCTCTTAGAAGACCGTGGCGGCAATCCTGAGATTGTGCGCGAGTCGCAGCGCCGTCGTGGCGCGTCGGTCGAAATTGTCGACGAAATTCTTGCGATTTACAAGCAGTGGACCAAGACCAAGTTCAATGCTGATGAGAAGAACAAGGAGTTGAATGCCTTGCAAAAGGAAATTGGCAAAAAGTTCAAGGCCAAGGAGGATGCGTCCGAGCTGATGGCCAAAAAGACGGAATTGCAAAAGGAAAAGGAGCAATTGACGGCTCAATTCAAGGATGAGGAGACCCAGTGGAAGGACAAGCTCAGCACGGTGGGCAACATTGTGCACGAGTCGGTTGTCACGTCCATGGATGAGGTAAAAAAAAAAAAATGGAGAAAAAAAAGAAAAAAAGAAACAAAACAGCTCATGATTTCTCTCATTTTTTTAAGGACAACAACGCGGTGATCAAGACGTACAACCACAATGGCGAGGAGCCCGTCAAGCGCACGGATATCTTGTCGCACCACGAGGTGTTGACGCGTCTGGATGGCTACGATCAAGAGCGTGGCGCCAATGTTGCGGGCCACCGCGGTTACTTTTTGACGGGCGTGGGTGTGGATTTGAATTTGGCGATGATCAACTATGGTCTTTCGTTCCTTGCCAAGCGTGGCTACAAGAAGCTGATGACGCCGTTCTTCATGCGCAAGGAGGTGATGGCCAAGACGGCGCAATTGTCGCAATTTGACGAGGAATTGTACAAGGTGACGGGCGAGGGCGAGGACAAGTACCTGATTGCCACGTCGGAGCAGCCGATTTCCGCTTTCCACGCCAATGAGTGGTTTGAGCAGCCCGACACGCAATTGCCCATCAAGTATGCTGGTTATTCGACGTGTTTCCGCAAGGAGGCCGGTGCGCACGGCAAAGATACCTGGGGCATCTTCCGCGTGCATCAATTCGAAAAGGTCGAGCAATTTGTGCTTGCTGCGCCCGACAAGTCGTGGGAGATGTTTGACCAGATGATTGGCGCATCCGAGGAGTTTTTCCAGTCGCTGGGCTTGTCGTACCGTGTCGTGTCCATTGTTTCCGGCGCTCTCAACAATGCCGCCGCCAAAAAGCACGATCTGGAGGCCTGGTTCCCCTTCCAGGGTGAATACAAGGAGCTCGTGTCCTGCTCCAACTGCACCGACTACCAATCGCGCACCCTCGAGATCCGCTGCGGCATCAAAAAGATGTCTGACCGCGAGAAAAAGTACGTCCACTGCCTCAATTCGACTCTGTGCGCCACCGAGCGTGCCATTTGCGCCCTTCTCGAAACCTGGCAGCGCCCCGATGGCTTCGAGGTCCCTCCCCCCTTGGTTCCCTACATGGACGGACGCACCTTTATTCCCTACGAAAAGCCCGCACCTGCCCGAAAGGACGCCACCGCCGCCAAAAAGGAAAAGAAATAATTTCCCTTTTTTTTTTCTTGTATCTATCTTTTCACCTGTTTGCATTAAAAAAAAGCTTTTACAAAGCTATGGTTTTTTTTTTAAAAAGGCAAAGAAGAAGAAAAACAGACAATGCGTTTTGCCCCGATCCACTCTAACCCCTTCCACCTGGTCCACCCACTCAAATGAGGACCATGCGAAACAAATTCATGCTGCACAACCGCGAATTGGCGCGCCGATTGGCTATGTTTTTTCAAAAAAATCACCTGTTTTGCGGTTTTTTTGTCCTTTTTTTCTTTGTTTTTTTTTTCTCTATTTCCCATGCAACAATCCCTTAAAGAAAGACCATGGCACACCTCCACATGGCACACCTCCAGGACTGTTTAATTTTTTTTTTCTCAAGGAGAAGGCTTTTCTGTTATTTTATTCGAGATTTCGCAGCATTGTTGTGATGGCATCATGGACGACATTCAATTCATTGGCAATCTGGGCCTCGCCCGGGATTTCATAGGGATCTTGATCGCCGCTGTGCATCAGCTTGTCTTGATACTTTTCATCAATGCGATGCAGCTTGTTCTGCAGCTTGCGAATGTCATCCGCATTGTACTTTGAGTGCGCCGTCTCGGAACACTTTTG
Organism: Gongronella sp. w5; assembly: GCA_001650995.1. Classification (NCBI taxonomy): domain Eukaryota; kingdom Fungi; phylum Mucoromycota; class Mucoromycetes; order Mucorales; family Cunninghamellaceae; genus Gongronella; species Gongronella sp. w5. Next base: position 101,999 of record KV441910.1, read on the forward strand.
CGCAATGCCGACCAATTGCTCGTGCATCGTGGCAATCTGCTTTTCAACTTGCTTGTTGGCAACCATAATGAAGTTTGTTTTCGTAAAAAAAAAGGATCGTTTACAGTATATCTTCCAGAAAAAAAGAGCACCCTTCTTTTATGTTTGCTGTTAAACCCATGAAAAAAAAAGAGCATGTGATCGGCGAGACTCGCGCGTTGTTGTCTAGCGTGGTTTCGCATAATTCGGTCGTTTTTTTTTTATTTTTTTTTATTTTTTTTATTTGTTTATTTGTTTTTGCATGAATTTCCCCCGGAAGATCCTTTTGACGCGTCAAAGGAAACACAGCCATTGGTTATATTTTTATTCTAAAACAATTCGAGACACGCGCTTTCGCTGTTTGTCGGCCCATTTTCTTCGCAGGGCTCTGTGGGGCTGCTCCGTCATCAACACGTCGTCGGTGTCGGTAGGGTCATTATTGTGATGACGAGGGTGATTGGCAACGACAATGGCGTTTTTGTTGCTGTCGGAGCGGAGCACGCCATGCTTGATGGATGATCCGAGGACCTTGACGTCGATTTGCAGGTACGAATCGCAATGGGACGACGTGTTGAGCGGGCAGAGCAATGACAAGGTGGATTCGGGCAGGGGATTATTATGCGCGCCAGCCCCCGCGGCCATGGGCAGCGGGGTCACCTGTGCAAGCTCATTGGCGTACAAATACAGGTGTGGCGGCGCCGCGGCGCCCTTTTCGTCGGCATGGTCCTGCTGGCCATACCATTGGATCACGTCCGTCGAGTCGTTGTTGCTCGACGCAGTGTCCATGCTCGTTTGAATCCATGTCTGCAGGTCGCCAGGACGCACAGAATTGATCAACATCAGGTCGGTCGATGGCGCCGCAGGCAATTCTTTCAGCGTCATGCTTGGGGTGCTACAATTTAAGAAAAATCATGCTTGGGGTGCTACAATTTAAAAAAAAAAAAAAAAAGGGTAAATCTCATACTTTTTTTTTTTTAAAATCACGCAAAAACTTACCTGGCCCCAATCAATGGCATACTGGGCGATGCTGGGCTGCCGCCCACGGTCAATTGATCGCGGGTGTGTGATGATGGCAGGGTAAACAGGGCAAATGAGAACAATATGATCTATTTTTTTTTTAAAAAAAGGTGAGTTTTTTTCTCCATTTTTTTTTTTTCAGGGAATCTTACCATAAAGACCATACCAGTGGTCTTTGCATGCTTTGGGGTGACGAGGGAGGCGGGGGCGACATGCTTGACAGGGGCCGCGGTGAGGGCGAATTTGCGCTTTAGCTCTGTATTTTCATTTTCGAGGGATTGAACGCGTGCTTCGAGCTGGAGAACCTTTTGTTTGAGCGAGACATTGTCTGCCTGCAATTGGAGTCTGTCCTGCTCGAGGGCGGTCAGGTGCTCGCGTTTGCGTTTGCGCGACAAGAGAGCGGCCGCGCGGTTTTTGATTAATCGTTCCTGGCGTTTCGCATAGGCTGTCTCTGCAGGTGACTTTTCGGGCATGTTGTGTGTGTCTGCAGGTGGCGATGCCGAGGCGGCGGCGGCAATGGGTGCAGGAGAGACGCGTGTGGCAGGTGGCGTGACACTTGTTGCCGGTGTGACGCTTGGCCTGTGTTGTGGCTGCAATGGCTCCTCGGGCATGGCCTCCAGCTTGACGGGGGCCAATGGCTTCAATGGAGCAGGCGCAATGTCGCGTGATTTGCGCACCGTCGTGCTGTGCCGTTTCTTTTTGGCAGGCGATTCGTCGTCGCCCATGGCCGCCGCCGACATGGACAGAGATCGCTGTTGCTGCGGACAAGGAGAAGGAAGAGCGAGTGCCGGCAAAAAGGGCAGAGGTGGAGGAGGCACCATCAATGGATGAATGGCCAACAGTGGGTCGTCTGGAAGTGCCGAAGAACACGAGGTCGAATTCTCACTTCCATTGGCCAATGCCGCTGTTGACGCCGGCCACGGCAATGCCTGCTCACTAAGCACCTGTTGCCAGTGCGAAAATAATGGGTCTTGCGCAAGAAGCTGCGTAGGGTCCTGCAAAGACGCTGTCGACGTCGTCGGCGACGTGGAAGACCCGTTGCTCGAATACGGCGGTGAAGGAATATCTCCAGAAAGATCCATAGACACACAGTCCGCATTCAGGTACGAAAGAACAAGATCGTCGTCGTCTATCGGCTCCGCCTTGACAGGGGGAGATACAAGCGAGGGTGGCGTCGCCATACTTTTTAGACAAAAAAAAACAATAAAATAAAAAAGAAAAAAAGGAAAAAGAATAAAAAAAAAAAAAAAAAAAGAGGGGGGCACGAGGAGAGAGGCTTTCTGATTCTTTTTTCGCTCTCACCCAAAAAGGGTCCTGATTCTCCTTTTTTGCTGCCTGCAATCTGCCGCCCCCTCACCTTTTGACCAATGAAACTAACCCCCGTTGACATTGACCGCAAATTGGCCTGATCCTTTGTGCAACATTGATACTCCTTTTTTTTTCCTTTTGACTTTTCCCAACACAAAATTCTCACCCATCGACTCCATTTCCCGTCCCTGTCAAAAAAAAAACCCGCCGTCTTTATTGTTTTTCCTCGTTTTTGTGCTTTGAAGCAAGTTGCATTGTACTTTTGGCGGGCCCGATGGCTTTGAATTTTGCCCGTGATGGCCATGAGGGTAAAAAAAAAAAAAAGCCGCGGTCGAGGAGGAAGAACAAGGGGCGCGTTGTGTGGATGAATTGGCCCCCCTCTGTTATGTAAGCCTTTGGCTGATCCTTTCCCTCCCCCCTCCGCTCCTTGCATTTGATGCGGGACATGGCCATGGGGTCACATGCCCCGAACCTTTTTTTTTTTTTTTTGTTGTTGGAGGCTTGGATTGGGCTCAGAGGCAGAAAAGTCAAGCGACAATATCATATGAAATGCGCGCGTCACTCGTTTTTCCTTGGTTTTGTTTTTTGTTTTTTTTTTATTGCGCAGCTTGTTACCTGCACCACCCCTTATCTCGGTGGCGTGCTTTGTGCGGGTCCTCTCGGGGGTCCCCCCTGGGCAAAAAAAGAGACAAGGCGGAATGCCAAACTCATAAAAAGACCGCGTGATCCGTCGCCGTGCGACGCGCACGCGCGTCAATTTCTTCCCTGAGGGTGTGCCCAATGACACGCGTCCAGGGTTCGACAAAAAAAAAAAGCGTCACTTGTACATCTGCCGCGGTACGGGCGCGCTACAAACGAGAAAGGCAAACACTTAAAAGATTTTTCACACGCGTCACGGGCCGCGTCAAAGTCGCCGACGCCCCCCCTCTCCCCAAACCATGGATGAATGCGAGGCCCTCATGAATGCTCGTGAGGAACAATCACATTAGCAAAGACACAGGGACGTGCTGCTGCGGCCAAAAAGGAGGACGCGCGACCGCACATGAGTCATTTCGGCAAAAAAAATCAATAAATCGGATCATTCCTTGGCGACACAAAAGTTCCATTGTTCTCCAGCACCTTCTTCGAGGGCACCAGATCGACCGCTTTCCAAACACCCCGAATTGGGAGGCAACAGGGACACAGAACAAATCCTTTTTACTTTTTACAGACTCTTTTTATTTTTATTTTATTTTTATTTGGAGGACCACATGATTGCCATGGTGGCGACTCGACCCATGTTGTGGTAAGAGTAGACCATGCTTTCTTTTTCCAATGGCAATAGGGCTGGACCATGGATGGACTGTCATTTGACATTTAAAAATGGAATCATCTGTCTTTCCTTACCCGCATGTACTTATTTTTAGTACGACCACGCACCGAAAAACATGTGCATTGCAACACAATTTACGCCTTCCATCCATTTTCTGTCATTTGCAACAAAAAGTTTGTAAAAATAGCTCAAATAGTGAATTTCTTGATCATTGCCTAGCCGATTGCCCAATTTGACAGCGGCAAAAGCATCCAAGAGATGCCGTTTAAAGCATCTCCAATGAGTTATGACGCATATCCATCCAAGTAACATTGAGACAATGGAAACTAAAGCTGCCAAAATTCATCTATCTGCCGTTTTGTTGGCATTACTGCAAGCCAATCTTCACAAACTTGAATTCAGTGATCCCTCATTGACAATTACATGCATAGAGGAGATCCATTGACCAGGTAGATCTAAAAAATCACCACATCGGTATAGTAAGCTCTTGCTTTCACGTATTTTGCGACTTTGCCTCAAGACACCCGCGGACCAATCACCGGGAAAACTCGATGAAATCGTTAGGTTTCTGCCTCGTCCTACGTATCTTCTAGATTAACCTCTGTGGAGAGGGGGGGGGGCACGAGGGCAAGAAGAATCGGATCAAAAGGTAAATCGACAGTGAATTGCCTTTGTTCGGAAAAGAGCACGATCAATCAATACGCCTTGGCCCTTGCGATGAATGAACAAGGTGAAACGCGTAAAAGTGCTTGGATCAGACTATTGAGGAATCAATGAGTTAATCCACGAAAATTGTATTTCGCCACTGTTTCAAGCCCGAACCACAAAATGACCACTAGCAAAGAACCATGAGGTCTGGGCTATTGTTATTATGCCTCTGTCATCCTCTGATTCAAATTTGGGACGAATCAAACAATTTTCTCCACGGTTGCTCTATACAAAGGCATTTTCAGCGATAAATCAAAAAAAGTCAACCAGGTCAAACAAGCACCGCAACACCTCAAAACTAGTCGCCCGGCGGAATAACTCGCTTAAAACTACGAATCAGCTATATTTGCAGCCATCACAAGCACTTTTGGGACACGCTCCGGGCAAACAAGAAAATCGTCGTAAATGGGGCCTCGAGCCAAAATTGAAAAAATGGGTCTCCAGAATGGCACAAAACTCGTACCCGCGCCAAGGCGCACCGAGAAACCAGCAGAAATGCCAAAAAACAACGCGGTCCAAAAGGCCATGGACGAGCAATGGGCCATTTTAGTAAAAACTTCAAACGCGATTTACACGACAAAAACGCGTCGCTAGCGCAACTCCAACGCGTCCTCTAGCAAGAGACATCTCAGGTGCACGTATTTGATTACAAACAGGCGCGTGTCACGAGACGTCTGACACGCTTTCTCACACGTCGAAAAATCATAATGATTTTCAAACCGTGTCAAAAATGCCAAAAATCATTTTTTTCACTGCTCGCCAATGTCCACATACGCAACAAGCCATGCTCTTTCCGGTGATGCGCGTATTATGGAGAAACAGGCACTTTTCGCCGAGATGGCCTTGTGACGAAAAAAAGAGGCAATTTGTATTTTGCGCGGGACCCAGTCGATGGACTCCTGATTTTTATCTCGCTTCTGCCGGTGAATGAGAGCGATTTACCTTTTGATAGCATTGGCGTGGCGATCCAAGGACCTAACTTCCGCTCTTTTCAGATGGTCGACTGTACCCCTTGGCAAATCCATGATATTTGAAAATGGTTGTTTTGGATGAAATCAACAGGTAGACATTGACTTTTTTTTTTATAAAGACAACTTTGAGATGTGTTTTAAAAAGACAAAGAGGAAAGGGGGTATGATGTTGGTAACTTTGGCATGGATAGAATGGCGATTGTACGTGGCAATGTTTTTTTTCTTGTGAATCGACGTGGGGATTGGTTTTTTTTTTTTTTTTGGGTTGCTTTTTTCATTGCACATGTTGGAATGTTTCGTCGTCAATGTCCTGGATATGAAATGTGGGGCGCTGTTTGAGGCCTGCCTGTGCGGCTGCTGCAGCGAGCTCGGCGGGATCGATGGCGGCCATGGAGGATGAAGACGAGGAGGAGTCTGTGGGCGTCATGAGGGACTGGAGCGATGTCATGGAGAGACCTGGTTCGTTTGAGAAGCTGTTTGAGCGGCTGCGCAGCGGTGTGCTGCTTTCCGAGCCGCTGCGGCTCATCCAGCGCAAAAAGTCCTCGCCAGCGACCTCTAGATACTCTTTTGTGGCCGACACGGTCTTTGCCCCACCCCACGCAAAGATGTTCTTGTCGTCCAGCCAGTCCATGCGCTTCGCCTGCTGGAAGAACCCGCTGTTCAGGCGTGGCAATCGCTGGCGCATCGCCGTCAAATTGAAGCTGCTGCCATTCATGCTGCCGGTGCTCTTGCTCGGTGTCGGTGTTGGCGAAGAAGGCAGGTGGCGACTGATGTAGTCGGCTAAAATCATACAAAAAAAGGGAGGGAATGTAAGAAATTACGCCTTGTTTCTCATTTTTTTCATTTTTTTTTTTTACCATCGAAATCCGAGAATGCCTGTGGGCCAAATTCATTGATGACCTCGGTGATATCGTGCATGAGCTTTTCACGGTTGCTGCGCAGGACTTGGGCGCTCTCGGGGTCGAGAAGCGCCATGACGAGAGGCTGCAAGGATCTGGCAATGTCCATGCCGACCTCACCAAAGCGCAGACTGGCATACGACACCATGGACACAATGACAATCGTGATGGACGGCACTGCAAGCATCCATTGCAGCGGCAAATCGTACCGCAGCACGCTCAAAAACACAACCAGGCCATAAAACGCATAAAGCGTCGGCACAAGCACAAGACCCACCAGCAACTTCCACGTCGCAAGCACGTCGCGACCGGCAATCTTGACATTAGATCCCCTGAGCGCCGCTATTTTAAGAAAACATGAGTCTCGCCTGCCTTTTTTTTTTCTAATATCTTTTTCTTTTTCGCAGTTTTGACATTTACCATCGGCCTTTTTGGCGCTGATGACCTTTGCGACAATGACGACAGGCAGGTTCAGGATGGCACTATCATAAAAGGATGAGATGGGTTTTTTTTTTTTTTTTTTTTTTTTTTTTTTTTTTTTTTTTTTTTTTTTTTTTTTTTTTTACCCAGGGAAGCTGCAGAGCGTATAAAAAGCAAAAAACACGAGGCGGCGCATGAGGAGGAGGAGCGTGCTTTTGCGGCCAAGGTCTGTCTTTGAGACCTGGTGGTCACGGATGCCATAATATTTGAGCAGCTGGTTGTAGGCAAGCACGCGCTGCCGCAGATCCTCGACCTTTGGCTCGTTTTTGAACAGGTTGTAGCCAATCACGAAGCGGCGGTTCAGGTCCACCACGCTCGACAATGGCAACTTGCGGTGTGCAGGCTTGTACAGGCGGCGCGCAGCTTGGATCATCTACATTTTTATGAAAAAAAGGCCATGATAAGCAAAAAAAGAAAAAAAAAAAAAAAAAAGCCCATGATGACTCTTCTTTTTTTTTTCAAAAAGAATCATACCATGAGGGTCTCGTATGACTCGGCATTGACGGTGACGCTCTTGAGACCGTCGTAGATGGCATCGAGCAGCTTGCCGCAGGCTTCGCGCTTTGCAGGGCCGCCCGTTTGATACTTTTCCACCATGTCGGGCGTGATACTGATTGGGTTGCCGAATTCGATGACGGCGCGCGACCGGAAGCGGTGCGCGTGGAAATAGTTCAAACCTAAAATCAAAAAAATAGGCGACGCGTCCGAATGAGCACCCCTCCGACAAATCGCGATCGATAAAACAAAAAAAAAAAAGCACGGCCCCCTTACCACATGGCACAATCTTGACATCTAGACCCGGGTATTTGGCCATGGCCCCCAACGCCATGAGGGTCACACCAGCTATGCTCATCAAAAAAAAAAAGAAAAAAAAAAGCGTGAGTCTAGGCCCCAAAGAATCCAGGTTTGGCCAGGTTTTCTACCCTTTAATGGCAGCAATTCTGCGCGGTCGTGGCTGCCGCCCTCTGGAAAGATGGTGATGCATTGATTGTTGCGCAATTGATCATGGACATAGCGATACACGGCGTCCTGGTCGACGTGGGGGACACATTTGTACGCTGTGCCTTCCGATAACAGGGCAAGCGCCTTGAGGTCCTTGACCTCGCGCTTGATGAGCAGCTCGGTATCGGACACGACATGCTCCACTTCGACCTGGCCGGCTTTGTTGGGCAGCGCAATCAAGCTGCGCGGCGCCAATTGGGTCAAAAAAGCGGTGCCTTGGCCAACAATGCGCAATGGCTCGAGCTTGCGATCGTACAATTGAATCGTGCCCTTGCCCTTGACAGCCAGATCCTGCGGACGGATAACAGGGACTATAAATAAAAAAAAATGTCGATAAGCAAAAAATGTCATCTGAAACGCGACTCTCACGCTAAAACAAAAGAGGGGGGGTCTTACTGGCATTGACCATGCGCGCAAAGAACCCAATGCCGCGCTGGTGCATCGATTTCTCCGCGATCAAAAAGGACACTTGACGCTTGCACTCGCGCATGACCATGATGGGGTCGACAAACTAAAGATAACGCCAAAAAAAAAAGAAAAAAAAAAAACGCGATGAGAAAAAAAAGCACAAGCGAGAAAGGTGCCCCTTGGCTCGGTGCACAGACGTCAAAAAAGTGGCCAGGAAAAAGACCCGTGGGTTTTTGGTGCGCCTTGCCCTTTTTTTTTCACTCCCCGTGTCATCCCTCTTTTTTTTTCAAATTGATTGACCAAGGGGGGGGGCAAGTTACCTGATTCGAGTGTGGTCCGACAACAAAGATGACGACCTTGTCCATGGGGATGCGATGTGAGCCGCGCGAGCGGATTTCGCGGAAAAAGAGGCCCGCGAGGATGTTGAAGAACCAAAGGGCGATTGCGTACGTGATTCTTTGTAGCTGCAATCCCATGAGGAGTAGAAATCGATGGAAAAAAAAAAATAAGAGGTGTGGAAAGAAAAAGGGAAAATAGAGATTTTTTTGGCGACTCTTTTTTTCTTTGTGCTGAAATGGTGACACAGGTCAAGAGGCAAACCTTATTTCAAGCAACATCGCGGAGCATGTCCAAAAGCCGGAGGCGGTGCTTTGAATAAAAAAAAAAAAGGCAAAACAACAAGGTGCAAACAGGGATCCAGGGCCAATTTGTTCTCTGTCTTTGCTTTTTTCGCGCTGATGAGGTGATGTTGCCTGCGTTTGGTGCACGCGCCCCTCTCCGCCCCGCCACCGCAGGGGCCAATCCCGCACATTGCGCGTGTCTCATTTGAAATGACATGCAATCACATGGCGGGCGAAAAAAAAAAAGAAAAGGGCAATCAACCTCACGGACTGAGCATCGTCAGCAAAGTGTTTCTCTTTGGGACACCGCCAAAAAAGTCAAACCCGGTCGATCGTGCCTCCCCTTCCCTCTCCAGGTATTTCCTGTTGGGTCCAATTCTTATCTCTATTTTTTTTTGTTGGATCACAAAATAATAAAAAAAACAAAAGGCAAAAATCAGGTCAAAAGAAAACAAACATGCGATGCATCTCTGGGGAAAGAAAGCTGGCGTGGTAACAAAAAAAGGTGGTACGTAACCCCCCATGGAGAAAAATAAAATAGTGCAAAGCACGCGTTTTTTTACATGAGAAAAATAAAAAAAGAGCAAAGCACGCGTTTTTTTATAGGAGATTATGAAAAGTTGTACATTTTTAGCAAAGTGCGTTTCCCGCTTCCCTTTGCGGCGGTGGGTTCGCGCTCGAGGGCAAAGATGGCGTCGACGACAGAGACCAAGCGATCATTTGTGTCGGATGCAGCGGCGGTGGTATCTAGATGCATGGCGGCGGGCGACGACGTGGGCCCGTCGACGAGTTGCCATGGCAATGACGATTTGGCGGCGTCCAACATGTCGTCGTCCTCATTTTCATCGTCCATTTCGCGCCGTGCCAAATTGTCGAGTGCCGTCAATGCTTGCTTGGGATGCGAATGGACGAGAATCTTGTAAGCCGGCGTCTTTTCGTCGTCGTCGTCATCGTCCTCTTCGTCGTCGTCGATATCCATGTCCATGGCCGGTGTCGTTCCCGCGGTGCCCTTGTCATTGTGCAGCAAGAACGGATTTCTTCGCAATGCGCGATGCCGAGAGACTTTGATCATGCTCTGGACAAGAGTGCGCAGCCTGTCTTGCGTGGCAAGTGCAACATAAGCAATGACATCCGGGTCAATGTTGGCCACAGCCAGCGGCTTGGCAATGCGCAGCATGTGCTGCTGCAAACGCCCACTGTGCATGAATTCTTGTGCCTTGGATTGGTCCACAGCAGCCGCATCCGCCATCACACCTCCCAATGGCTCGCCCTGCTTCATGAAATGCTCCGTTTCTTCCTTGAGATCCACACCCGCGTACCCCATCACATCCGTGATGTTGTCAAAATCAATGTTGGCATTATTGCTCGGCGCAGATGATGGCTTCCTAATTTTTTTTTTTTCAAGAAAAATGGAGAGAAAAGTGAGTCAATAGGTGCCTTTTTTTTTTTTTCTCAACAACGTACTGGGATGCGCGTGCGGATTGGCTGCTGGGCAGACTGGGCTGCTTGAATTCAGGCACCATGTTGACGACGGCGGCGGGCGTGGCGGCCAACGAGGACGATGACGGCGACGACGCGGCAGGCGGCGTGGCAATTTGCATGGGCGACTTTTCCTGCTTGATTTTTTTCATCGCGGGCGTCGTTGCGGTTGTTTCCTTTCGTTTCCGCGTCTCTTCTTTCACCACCGGCGTGGCGGGCGTGGCGGGGGCCGAGGGCACCGCCGGGGTCGCCAATGTCGGGGGCAAAGCAGGCGTGGACGCGCCACCATGGTCGCCCTGAGGCTTGAGGTTCTCTAGCAGAGTAAATCCTCGCTCGTCCAGCACGTACTTGGCCTGTGCAAAGAACTGATCCGGCGAAATGGCGTGTTGCTAGGGCAAAACCAAAACAAAAGAGGGCAAAACGATGAGAAATCACGCCTTTTTCATTTTTTTTTCGTTTTTTTTTTTTTTTTTTTTTTTACCTGCAATTGCTGGAAGAGCTGCGTGAAGCGCACCTTTCTGTCTGGGGGCAATTGATTTGTGAGCTGATCGAGGATGGTGACGGATGGCGACGCGCTTGAGGAGGACATGTATTGAAAAGGGGGTCGTTGCATTTGCATCCTCTGTTGTTGCTGTTGCATTCGCTGCTGTTGCATTCGCTGCTGTTGCTGTTGTTGCAATTGAAGCTGTTGCTGCTGTTGGGGCGGCCGTTGGGGCGACGGATGTTGCAATTGGGCGTTTTGTGGCTGTTGTGGCTGTTGTAACGGCGATGGACGCGTCGGCGACGCGTGAGGTAGCGAGATTTGCGTCTGTGGAGCCTGCTGTTGCTGTTGTTGTTGCTGTTGCTGCTGTGGAGACGGCTGCTGGTATGAATTGTACATAAAATCGTTGTTAAAGGGCCCGCCCATATCGTCGGCACTAAAGATATGCTGCAATTCCGACGGCATGCTAAAGGAAGTAGGCTGATCCTGGCTGCCAATGGTGTGCACAAGGTGCTGGAACGACGGGTCATTGTTGTTGGCAAACAACGAACTGTCGATGGACAGAATCTGATTGATATCGTGTTGTTGCTGTTGCTGTTGTTGCTGTTGTTGCTGCTGCTGTTGCTGGGCGCCGGGATCGCCCGCACCTTTATTACTCATGAGGAAAAAAAGAAAATGCTAGAGGACTATATACACAAAGAGAGAGAAAAAAAGAAAAAGAAAAGAAAAAAGAAAAGGAAAGAAACGAGAAAAAGAAACAGGGGGTGGACACAAAAGGAGAGCAAGAAAAAAAAAATTGAGAAAGAAAAAAAAAGCGGGGACTACAAATGCTACAAATGTACAAAGCTGGCGAGAGGCGGGGCTAAACAGCCAATCCGGATTCTTTACGCGTGCCAGTCAATGTCGAATTGGGTGCCATTGACAATGACTTGCTCTGGATACTCGGTGGGTTTGTTGAGCAGTGTTAAAAGGAGGGCGCCTCGGATCAAATCGACCAGTTCCACGATTTCTTGCTGGCTGTTGCCCGTGGATGCCTTTGGCACGCTTTTGTTTGTGAGTGTGCGATGGCAGATGCTGTCAAAGGGCCGCGGCACCACCTCGAAGCGCGTGGGCTGCGCCAATTCGACGGAACCAAAGGCCGGATGCGTCGGTGGCCAGCATTGCTGCTCGAATTCACGCCCAAACAGCGGCAAAAGGCGTTCTTTGACGGCCCACCCGCACTGCACGCTCAATTGACGTGCCACGCGGAATGGCACCCAGAAACCTTGAATGTCCACTACGCCACCATGCACGCGACGGCAACCACTGGGCATAGATTTCTTGAGAAAGGCGCGCATATCAATTGTTTTCAACCCAAGGATCTCCCAGAGACCATGCAATCGCACCTCGCCTAAAGAAAAAAAAAATAAAAACAAAACGAAACCCATTGAATCATGCACAATGCCATTGCTGTAGCAAAAAGGGCAAAAAGGGGGGCTGCGCCGCGTTTGACTTACGCGTCTGCCTGTCCCAAATGATCTTGTGGCCATTCATTTCCATGCTGTTGACAAGTAGATTGATTTGTAGCTTCTTGCCAGGAGAACGACGACTGTAAACGTCGTTTGGCAAAAGAGACATTTGGACAATGAAAAAAAGGGAAGGAAAAAAAAAAAAGCAATAAAAAAAAAAAAGCAATTGTAAAGCAATTGTGTGGGCAAGGCAACATCCATCACTGCGCTTTTGCCCTTTTTTCAATGAACTGGCCTCTGATTGGTCAGAATGCATTTGGGCCTTTTTTCTTCTTTCAAAAAGCCCTTGTTTTGCTCTCCCTTTTTTTTTCTTCTTTTCTTTTACTCTTTCTTTTACTCTTTTTCTCTTTCTTTTGCATCTTTTTTTGCCTTTTTTCTTTGTTTCTCCCCCTTATAGACATGTCTACAGAACCCCCACGCACCACGATACGCTACTCACGAGACGTCTTTGTCGCTCTGTACAATAGCCCCTTGGTTGCAAAGCCAGAGGCAATGCCGGCCCTCGAAAAATGGTTTGGGTACGTCCGTTTCCGCCCTTTTTGCCTTGTCATGGCCGCCTTGCTCATCCTGTCCATTTCTTTTTTTCCACGCTCACTCTTAGTGAGGAAGCTGGATCTCCTGCCATCGCCAAGATTCTTCTCAACTCTAGCATATGGTCTCAGCCGCAAGGTAAGGAATCTTTTTTTGGCCCTGCGTCATTTCGCCGCCATTTCTTACCCCCTTTTTCGTCATAGATGTGCCATTGAATGGCAAGTCCAATGCGAGGTCGTCGCCCATTGCCCCCCGTTCAAGATTGGTAAGAGCCACATTGTGATTTGTCGCAGTCAATTGGAGCGAAAAGGGAAAAAATCGCATGAAAAATGGCATCAATGGCTTCAATGGCACTGCATGGCTTTTTTGTTGTTGTTGCTGCTGTCAATGGGCTTGCTGTGACAGGCGGGCAAAGCAGATTGGAGGGCTGATTTCCCTTTCCCCACCTTTTTGTTTTTTTACTCAGATGGACGATCGATCGCACAAACGCATGGACCGGACGTATCAAAACAAGAACGGCAACAATCACAACAACAACAATGGCCACGGAGGCGTCCCCATCAACGCCAATGGCCCCAGCACAAGACGCTATTCCGATCGAAACCAGCCGAAAAGTAAGATTTTCACTTTTTTGTCATTTTCGTTGACACGCGACTGATCGTTCTGTTTGTTGCGCCGCTAGATTATCGACAAGGCAACAGCAGCAACAGCAATCATGGTCGAGGGCCGCCTGGCACGGCGGACGACGCTGTACCTGATTGGATGGACGACAGCGATTTCAAAACGAATGATATGCGCGATCTGGAGGCATGGAAATCGTCCATGCGCCAAAAGGAAGCTCAATTAGAAAAAGGTAACTTTGTCAATTGGGAGAGATGTCGTCATGACTCAACATTTGGTCAATTTGACATGGCCATTGTGGTCAATGAGCAGATTGTCGGGCTTGAGATCACTGGGAAACGAATTGGCGTTAGCCTCCCCTCTTTTTTTTTTTTTCCCCAATTTTTTTTTTTTTTTTTTTTTTTTTTTTTTTTTTTTTTTTTTTTTTTTTTTTTCTGCGCATTGCAGGCGGGCAAGATACCCCACGTGAGGACAAGCCGGTGAATAAGATTGACCAGCTGTTTGGCAACATGGACATTAGCTCGTCCCTCTTTGATACCTCGTTGCCGGACACGTCCAAGCGATCTTCGCGCTTTGCTCGCTTTTTCAAGGAACCCACGCCGCCTCCTGGCGACCAGCGGTCTCCATTGCACCATCCGCAAGAGGCGCTGCAGCAGCAGCCATTGCAACAGCAACAGCAGCAGCACGATACGACAAAGTCCATCTCGGTCAGCGACCTCTTCCAACAACCGCAAACCACACCGGATGCCACCGCCGCCACATCCTCGCCCGCCGCAAACAAGCGCGTCTTTTCCGAGGAGGAGCTCCTCCAGTCGTTTGCCAAGCCGCGCGCGCAAGGCCCACCCACCAATGGCCACACGATTGCCGCCCCTATGCCAATGGATGCGAACAATGGCGCGTCGCCAGCCTCGGATGCGTCTTCCTCGTCCATGGGCTTCAACAAGGTCCTGCAGATCCTGTCCCAACCAAAGGTACTGTTATTTGGGAGGTTGGAGGGGGGGGGAAGTGAAAAAAATGAAAAAAAAAAATGAAAAAAATAGACTAATTTGTTTCTTTTTTTCCAAAAACTAGCCACAGGTGGACACGCCGGGCAGCACGCAATCGTCGCCGTCGCCGGCAGCAACGTTGGCGCGCAGCACGCCGCCCAATAGCACGCCATTAGCCCATTTGGAGGAACCTTTTGCGCGCGGGGCGTCGCCATCGTCGCGCCAGTTCCCTATGGCCCAGCCAATGCCATTGCAACCGATGCAGCCCATGCAGCCCATGCAGCCAATGCAATCCATGTCGCCGTCGTCGTCATCGCCACAAGAGTCGCCGCGTCAGAGACAGTCAATGGACGTGTCGCCGCTTGCCAAGCACAAATTCGGCAATTTGCCAACCTCTGTCTTGCGCCAGATGAGTGCACGCGACAAGCGCGCATCGCCCACGAAACCATCGCCCGTGCTCAAACAGACTCACTTTAACAAGACCATTGCCGATCCGGCCATGCTCAATGCGTCTTCCATGCCCAATGCCACGGCCAATGCCAATGTCACGGCTGCAACGCCTATGGACGCGTCGTCGTTCTTGCCCCACATGCACCAGCAGCAACAACACCGCCCGCCACACGGCCCTTACCCGCCTCCCATGATGGGCATCCCACCAATGATGCACCAGCGCCCAAACATGCCGCCAATGCCGCCAATGCAGCCTCCATTCATGCCAATGCATCCGCATCCAAATGCATTCCCGCCCGTCCACACTCCATCACACCCAAATGCTTCCATGATGCCCCCACCGCCTTTTATGATGCAGCAACAACAGCAGCAACAACACCAGCAACGAGATCAATCCGCCGCGAATCCATGGCCACAGCATCAGTAGCCTTTCCCCCTCCTCTTCCCTTTTTTTCCCCCCTTTCTCAAAAAAAAAGAATCCAATTGGCTTTTTTTTCTTTTATTTTTTTTCTTTTGTTCTTCTTCTAAATTGGGTGAGAGAGGGATTGATCTAGACGGGTGTGAATGCCACGGTGCAAATCTTGGAGCCCGTGTGCCCGCCAAAGGAGAAAACGGGGTACTTGACGTGTGAGTGGTATTTAAAGTGGGGGCCAAAGTGCTTGATCAGCTCGTCCATGGTCCAATTGCAGCTGGTGATGAGGAATTTGCCATCGTCGCGCATCAATTGCCTTGCGGCGCTCACATACTTGTCGCGGGGGCCGGCGCGCCCTTGTTCCTGGGCTTCTTGCTGCGCGGGATCGAGCGAAATCGCGTCAAACGTGCCCTTGTCCAGCACAAGACCGAATTGCTTGCCGTCGGGTCGCCATGCCGTCTTGTCTTCGTCGTCATCCAAGAAATTCGCAGCCGCGTAGACAATCTCGCCATGGTCGCGGTCCTGCGCCACCGCCTGCGCGAGCTTGATCGCCGACGGCGAGTAATCGATGCCCGTCAGATCCTTCATGCCCTCGTCCGCAAGACCAAGCAGCAAATGGCCATTGCCACACCCAAGATCAAGCACCGCCGTCGACGATGTCACAGCGTCTTGCGACAACACCCAGTCCACCATGCGCTCCGCGCTGTCCTCGCCAAACCACACCTCGCCAATGTCCCCAAGCTCGGAAAAGTTGGTGTTTTCCCGGTCGTAAACCTGATCCCAGCTGTTTGAAAAAAAAGAAAAAAAGCCTGAATACCACGTGCGCGTAAATAAAAACACACGAAAAAAATCTTACTATGCCTTGGTGCCAAGCGCAGACGCTTCAAAGTCGGACGGTGGAGACGACATGACAAAAGAAAAAACAAGTAAAAAAAAAAAAGAGGCAAAAGAAAGTCTGTCCAAACATCTTTTCTCGATGTTTTCAAAAAATGCAATCCCCGCACAAAAAAAAAGTCCGCTTGTGTCACCCCCTGATTCCATTCATGCAAAAACACGCGCTCTGCCAGCATGAACGACAGACTATTGAGGAAAGAAGGCTTAAACCAATGATGGCACATGCCAAAAAAGACATTGTATTGCTTTTGTTTTTGTACGTTGAAGAGAACCACGCCCCCAAAAACGCGTTGGCGCCAGTTTTTGTTCATGGTGTGCTGAGTCCTTGCTCAAGTTCTCGATCATAAGGTGCTTGAAAAGTGTGTTTTGCTTCGCTCGCCAGAGCAGCCCTGATCGGAAAAAAAAAACATGACAGCAGCATTGAAAAAGACGCCAAATCACGAGCGAATTCCGGCATCCCAAGGAAAAAGTCGAAATAAAGAACGACGCTACGCGATGGGCACAGAAACCCACCTTTTCCTCGTGTTGCTGCGTTTGTCAAAAGATGGAGCACAACGGCAAAAATTTCAAAAATCGCGACTTTTTCGACGGGACCAGTAGCCAATTTGAAATTGGATTCTTGCATTCAACCACAGGTAAATCATTCTCCATTCACCGATAAAAATGCAATAAAAACCAGGAGTCCATTGGCCAATTTGGCGCAATGCAATCAGTTTTGTTTGTGGCCAGGGTTTCGACACAAGACCATTTCCACGAGGATTGACCACAGCGTCTTGAAAACCATATCATTAAAAAAGCACAATCTTGCGGCATACGTGGACGTGGATGATTGCAAAAAGAAAATGATTTTAAGCAGAACTGACTCGATATTAAAGATATAATAACGCTTGGGCGCGTGATGTATCGCGATTCTGCGGCGGATCCCGTTTCTTTTTCTCATCAAATAAATGCACATCGAGCATTGCTTTCTGGAAGACGCGCTGACACGGTTTCAAGGGCGCGTTATCCTGGAGCAATTGGCATAAAAAGCCCAATTCCTCAATGTTCGTATTTTATTGAGCAATTTTGATCCCCCACAGATTTGTAGGCGCATCCCTCACGTGCTAAGACCCAAAAGATTTTTTTTTTGGGCTGCCTTGACAATACGTTTGTACAAAAAAAATTCCCAACATTTACGCGCCAATGGTGGTACAGACGGCGCCAATGGTGTGCTTCGTGCTGCCAGTGTCACTTTTGTGCACTTTCACGGGACAATCAATGGACCGATCTGCTTTGAAATGCCGCCCATATGCACAGGGCAACCTTTTGGGCAATCAAGAACAGAAAGAGCCGTCAAAGGCTTCACAACAAAAGACAAAGTAATATGATCATCCATGGATACATGGAGGCCAATCGATGCGCGGAATCCATTCATGGATAAAAACAAGGCACACGTCACAAAAAGAAAAGAAAAGAAAGAGAAAGAGAAAGAGAAAAAAGCGAGAAATACGAGGAACAAGGCATAAAACAGCTGACCCGTGGCTTTTTGAGTCATTCTTTAAGCGACAGGAAAGAGCAATGGAGTGCAAAAGCTGGAGACAAAGGGTGTGCGTCCTTTCTGGTTTTTTTGACGCTCTTTGGTCGTGTACGAGGTAATCAACGGCAGCCACTGGCCACTGGTTCGTGCATCTGCAAGGCAAGGGGCACGATAAGTGGTCAAGAATTAGTCGGAGCGGCCGATTCCGGGATGACGCGATTGGCTTTGCGGAACAAGGCAGTCCCAGAGGATTCTCCGGCAAGGGGGTGGTTGTAGGAGTAAATATAGAAGGAGGGGCCTAAAAAAAAACTTTTTTTTTCTTTTTCTTTTTTTCTTCCTCTTTCCCCTCTCTTTTCCTCTTTGTTCTCAAAAGTAGACAAATCATGTCGTCGCAAAAGTTCACTATTCCCTCCGCCGCTGATGAGGCCCCCACCGGTGCTGCCTTGTACGCCCGCTTCGCCTTGGCCGGTGCCTTGTGCTGCTCCATCACCCACGGTGCCATGACCCCCGTTGACGTCGTCAAGACGCGCATTCAGCTTAGCCCCGAGATTTACAACAAGGGCATGATTGCTGGCTTCCGTCAGGTCGCCTCTGCCGAGGGTGCCGGTGCTCTGCTCACTGGTTTCGGCCCCACCGCTGCCGGTAAGAATAGGATTTCCCTTCCCTCCTTTCATCCGGATCATCCCTTGCCCTTTTATGTGCAACCCTGGGGTTCAATTCCTTAAAAAGAGGGTCAATGGCATGGCATCTCACAATTTCTGGTTTTTTTTCTTTTTTTACGCAGGTTACTTCTTGCAGGGTGCTTTCAAGTTCGGTGGTTACGAATTCTGGAAGAAGACCTTCATCGACGCCGTCGGTATCGAAAAGGCCTCCGAGAACCGCACCGCCATCTACCTCGGTTCGTCCGCCATTGCCGAATTCTTCGCTGATGTCGCTCTCTGCCCCTTGGAAGCCACCCGTATCCGTCTCGTCTCGCAACCTGACTTTGCTGGCGGTCTCCTCTCTGGCTTCACTCGCATCTTGAAGGAGGAGGGTGCCATCAAGGGCTTCTACTCTGGTAAAAAAGAAAAAAAAAAAAGAGATGTTTGGGGTGACTATTCGATGTGTTGACAGGTTTCGCTCACTCTTTTTCTTTTTTCTTTTCTCGATAGGCTTTGGCCCCATCTTGTTCAAGCAAGTTCCCTACACCATGGCCAAGTTCGTCGTGTACGAATTGGCTGCTGAGAAGATCATCAACGCCATTGGCAAGCCCAAGGATGAGCTCGCCCCTGCCACCATCACCCAGGTCAACCTTGGCGCTGGTATCATCGCTGGTACCGCCGCTGCCATCATCTCGTAAGATTTTTTTTTTTAAAAAAAAGGAAATTGGCGGCAGAAAACAGGAGAGCAAAGCGCTAAATTTCCCATTTTGCTTCTAGTCAACCCGCCGATACCTTGCTCTCCAAGATCAACAAGTCCAAGGGTGCTGAGGGTCAATCCGTCACCTCCCGTCTCGTCCAAATGGCCGGTCAGCTCGGTGCCAAGGGTCTCTTCCTCGGCGTAAGAATGAAAACAAAAAAAAAATTAGCGAATGCACGCAAATCACCCAGATGTCATGGTGTGGCTGACGCTTTTCTTTTTTTCTTTAGCTTGGTCCCCGTATTGTCATGGTCGCCACCCTCACTGCTGGTCAATTCGCCATCTACGGTGACATCAAGCGTGTCTTGGGTGCCACCAACGGTGTTGAAATCGCCAAATAGACGCGTCACTGTAGAACCCCCCCTTCATGATTATTATAGAACTTTTGAAAAAGAGAACAATAAAGAGACTCTTTGTGCGAACAAATGTGATGTTTTCAGCATTTCAGGACAATATGGGGTGAAAAAGCAAGCATGAACCTCTTTTTGCACGTTTTGTAGTGTGTAAGCTCTCAAAACAAAACCAAGCATCCAGATCTCCAGAATGACATTAAGCGCACACACGACGAAAAGGCATGGCAAAAAGCCAGAATGACATTAAGCGCACACACAAGAAAGAAGGCATGGCAAAAAGCCAGAGTCAAAAAAAAAAAGAGGAATTACTACGATTGTAAGCATTTTCTAAAACAGAGACCATGATTTTAGGTATGCCATGATGACACGAGACTAAAATTTATTTTTTATTGATTTCGTGCGATATATAATGTTCGTTTGGGTGTGAAGGTAGAAGACACGTCCTTTGAGAATGGAGAGGGAAGGAAAAAGGCGAGGTATGTGGAGAAAAGGGGCAAAATACGCAAAAAATAGGCAAGTTGATCTAATGCGGCTCGCGATTCTTTTTTGGTTCTCATGGTTATTGCTGCGGCTGCGGCGCTTTTGCGTAATAATTCTTTTCGTAGGCTTTTTTGTTCTGTTGCTGGTGATGTTCCTTTTCGGATGTCGATGCTGTCGATGCGTGTTTTGAGTCGCTTCGTCCGTCGTGGAACTGGGCGGTCTTTGCACGCTTTGCGGCCTGCTGGGCGCCAGGCATCAGCTGCTGCAAAAGGGCCTGGACTTCGGCGGACGCCGCCTGCGACGAGCGACCCAGCATTTGGCCAGCCTGATCGACAAAGTAAATCTGGGTGTCCAGCATGGCCTGTTGTTGCTGTTCCTGGGTCTTTTGCTGTTGCTGGCGGTCTAGCTGTTCCTGGAGTTTGGCAACCTGCTTTGTCAGGCGCTGCACAACCTCCGAGAGGGGCTCGTTTTCGTTGTACACAACGTCATCGTCCTTTTGGCTCTCTTCCTTTGTTGCTTTAGTCTCTTGCGCGGGTTCTTTTGCTTTTTCCGGCTGCTGCTGCGGCACCGATTCGTCCTTTGGCAATGGTGTTTTAGTGACCTTTTGGTCCGTCGGTGGTTGCTGGTGTTCTGCAATTGGCGCGTCGTCGTCGTCTTTTTTGGGTGGTGCAGGGTGTTGGTCCAGCAGCCAGTGTTCTGGCACGATTGGATTGCATTCGATGGTGTGTGCGTCATCCTCGTTTTTGTCCGAGAGGAGCTGGTCGTCGCAGAGGCGCGGTGTGGAGATGGTCATCAGGTAATGGCACGTAGACACCTCTTCAAAGGTAGCGATAAAGTCCTTTGATTGGCGATCGCATTGGTATTGGATGTCGATGGTGCGCGGCTGCTGCGTGATGTCGCACACGGTGCCGTCGCGCCATCGCTGCACGAGCAATCGCTTGTCGCCCACTTGCCGCAAGTGGGTGCTCACCGTCGGCTTTGCTGGAGACTCGTTTTCGTTTTCCGCGCCTTTTTCAATAAACGGATTGAGCGAATTGCCATACAGGATCCCGTGCTTGTCAACGGGCGCAACGAGCGTCACAGCCGCCTGCTGCCGGTCCGCCTGCTGCTCGTAATGGCCCAAAATGTACGACGTTCGCGGATCCACCACGTATTTGTCATTCATGTCTGTTTTCATCGGATCAATGTGGAATTGACGCACATGCTTGCGGTGACAGTACTCGTATGTCCAGTAGCCATGTGTCTAACAAATAAAAAACGACGCATCGTGAGCGTGTTTTATCCATTTTTCCCCCATTTTCCCCCGCTTTAGGAGACATTTTCTATTCTATTCTCTTTCCCACTCCCTTTTTTACCTGTAAATAGAGGCATTGGCTGTCCAGAGGCTTGAGCAAGTCAAGGCCACGCTCAATGGTGCTTTGGAGGTCCTGTTGCGTCGGATTTGGCGGTTTTTTCTGTTCACGCGCCGGCGACGACTTTGGCAGCGCGGGGATGGTGCAGAGAAAAGGCTGTCCGGACGCGGTCATCATGGTCACCTGGTTGCTAGCGTCCTTTTCATGGTGTTTCCAGTGTGAGTCGATGGTCAACTAGTTGTTTTAAAGCAAAAAAATGCGAATTGTATAAGAAAAGAACCATTTTTCAAAGAGGCACAACCATGAGGTGGGGTAGCTGGGTGTCTTTTTTTTTTTTTATTACCGCTTGCGACTCTGGTATCTTGTTTTCCGTGAGCTCGAGCCTGTATCTTGGGTGTGCAAGAAAGTCCTCATAGACAAAGGACGACGCCTGGCTGCCGCCAAGCAGCAGCAAGGCCAGCGATATAGAAAGCATAGTAGACGCTTTTTTGTGCAAGCGAGGGAAAAAAAAGAGAGAGACAAGGGACAAATGGGAGCCAACGACGTGTGGAGCTGGCCTTTTTTTTTTTTGAGTTTCAGTCCCGCCACCTGCATTTTTGCCTACAGTATTGATGAGCGTGCCAAAATGGCGGTCGCATGCCATTGCTGTAGTACATCACCAGGTTCAAAAAAATAAATTCAATAAAATGGATTATTTTTGTAGCTTTTGTCCTCATTTTGTTCACCACTGCAATGATTGATTACGCATAAAATGGATTTGTGGGGGGCAAAAGGAGCAAGGGCACTGTGAGCCAAAGGGGCGAGGCGCAAGGCGGTGTTTGAAAATGCGCTTGAGAGCACAAACGCGCGCACTCCGTCCCTTTTGTTTCTCGATTCGTTGTTTTTCTATTTCTTTTTTTCTCTCTCCCTTTTATTCTTTTCCTTTCTCTTGTTTTACTGCCAGTCTACGCTCCTTTGCACTATGATCATATTCAAGCCCGACTGGATCGTCCATGGAGGCAAGCTGGTGTCTGAAGCGGCGCGTTGCCTCGGGTCGATCCCTTGTTCCTTGTAGCTAATGTTGCTTTTTATCTTTTTTTTTTTTTTTCATAGAGACTTCGCAGCAAAAGGGCAAACAATGTATCTATTCGCTCGACGTGCACCCAGATGGCAAACGTCTTGCGACTGGTGGCATTGGTAAGACGCGTCATGGAGCTCTCGTTGCTTGGTTTGACCCTTTTTTTTTTTTTTATGTTTTTGGCCACGTAGACACGACAGTCAAGGTGTGGAACACGGACCCAATCTACGACGAGAAGGCTGAGGCGGATCCCCAGTGCCATCGTCTTCTCTGCACCATGACGCTACACAATGGTAAAAAACAAAAAAGTGGTTTGAATTGGACGAAAAAAAGAGAAAAAAAGAAAAAGGCGCGCGCAAAAAAAAAAAAAGAGAGAACGTGCTCATGCTTTTTTTGATTTCTAGGCGCTGTGCTGTGTGTGAGATGGTCCAAGGATGGCCGCTATCTTGCGTCGAGCTCGGACAACGATAATGTGGTGATTATTTGGGAATTGGACCGAGATGCGAGCAGTGGCGCTGTGTTTGGCAGCACGGACGTGAATCATGAGACATGGCGCGCTGTAAAATACCTGCGCGGCCACGCTTCCGACGTCCAAGACCTGTCATGGTCCTACAACAACCAATATTTGGCCTCGTGTGGTGTCGACGGCTTCATCATCATCTGGGATGCGCGCACCTTTGGTGAGTTTGAAAAAAAAAATAGAGGAAATTGGGCCACTCACTCCTCCATTTCGTGCGAATTAGAGCAAATTCACAAGATCAATCAGCACACTGGGTTTGTCAAGGGCATTACATGGGATCCCGTCAGCAAATACCTGGCATCACAGGTAGAAATCGAGGCAAAAAGCAAAAAAGGGACAACATTGACGGTTTTTTTTTTAAAAAAAAAATAGTCGGACGACAAACGCGTCAAGATTTGGCGTACATCGGACTGGCAGGAGGAGGCGCAGATCGAGGAGCCGTTCCACAATGCGCCTGGCGTGACGTTCTTCCGGCGTCTCAGCTGGTCACCCGAAGGCAGCCACATTGCCGCCGCCAATGCTGTCAATGGCAATCAATGCGTCGCTGCCATCATCAATCGCGACAATTGGGACTCGGACATCTCGCTCGTCGGCCATACGCTGCCTGTCGAGGTCACCGTAAGCAAAAAAATAATTTTTTATCAAAACAAAGCGCGTCTTTTTTTATTTATTCTCTTTTTTTTTCAGTCATTCAACCCCAAAATGTTTTATTTACGTACCGAGCGACGCAAAGGATCCATGAGCGGCGAGCACGACGCCAGCGCGAGCGAAGCGACGGCGCTGACCAACGGCAAGGACAAGGTGGACAGCGACAAGATGGATGCGGACCCTGAACCAGAGATTGTCGACGTTTGCGCATTGGGTGGCCAGGATCGCAATGTGTCCATCTGGGTGACCTGCCGCTCGAGGCCCTTGTGTGTTGCCCACGACCTCTTTAGCAACAATGTCTATGACCTGGCATGGTAAATTTTCTAGTTTTAAGCTGAAAACAGGCTCACCTCCCCCTTTTTTTTTTTTTTTTTTTTTTTTTTTTTTTTTTTTTTTTTTTTTTTACAGGTCGCCGTCCGGCCATGAGCTCTTTGCTTGTTCTCAAGATGGGACTGTTGCGTGCTTGCAATTGGAGAAAGAATTGGGCCCACCTGTACCGCAAGATGAAGTGGTACGACTTGAAAAATGAGAAATGGAGAAAAAAAAGCGTCGCTGACAGGCTGACTCTCTCTTTTATTGCACTTTTTGATTAGTTTCGACGACTAGAACAGTATGGGTATGGGCGCAAACACGCCATGTTACCCGAGACGCCTTCGCAGCTTGACCTTGAGAACCAATTGACCAAGGAGGTCAAGTCGACGGCGGCTTTGCCGCGACTCGAGAGCCTAATGAGTGGATCGCAGCGTGAGATCAGCATTGGCAGCAGCAGCAGCAGCATCAATGGCAGTGGCGCAGCCAATCCGACTGAAATCAAGGAGAAATCGCCGTCAATGGATGTGGATGTGGAGCCTGTGCGCGGTTCGCAGCAATTTTCTTCTTCATCCAGCACCAACACAGCCAGCACGACGGCCCAGGAGCAAAAAGTGACCATCACAAAGAGCGGCAAACGCCGCATCCAGCCGGTTGCCGTGGTTTCTTCACACCGACCATCGCTTTCCAACACATCGTTGTCTTTTGCATCAGCCGGCGCCGCCAACCATCTTCACACGGGGTCGTTGCCGGGAGCAAGTGGTTCGGGGTCGATGCATGCGCCCTTGTCCTCGGCGGCGCGTCGTTCTGCTCTAGAAACAATCGATTATGCGCAACCTACATTGGATGGCAAGGGCATCCCATCGCTTGCACGCGGAAATAAGCGCACGGCTCGTGACACCGACGACGTGGACAACGACGACGATCCAATGGCTCTGCATGGCCCTGGCCCCGCTCGTCGCCGGCCAAAATGGATAGACAATGCCGTCCCGCCACCCATCACTGCGCAAATCCACCTCGGTATACCCAAAGTCAAGTCAAATCTGCTGCATCGCATCCAAGGCAAACACACCGCCGTCATGGAATGCCAAAACCTCACCACAGGTAAAAAAGATCAATTGAGAAATAGGGGGAGGGAATCAGGAATATCTCACGATTCCCCCTTTTTTTATTTTTATTTTTTTGCTTTTTTTGCATTCTTAGAACCCGAGTGTACCAAGCTGCTACTCAGCAAAGACGGCCAGGAGGTCTGGACCGACTATTTACCGCACGCCATTATGCTCATGACCGGCAATCACCGATTTTACGCCGTTGCATGCGAGGACGCGTCTCTTGTTGTGTATTCGCCCAGTGGCCGGCGGTATGAAAGCATACAGAGAGAGGGGAACAACAAGGGAGAGAAAGTCCAAAAAAGAAAAAAAAAGAGAGAGAGAGAAAAAGGAAAAAAAAGGAAAAAAGAAAAAAAAAAGGAAAAAACTCGAGACGCGTCGCGTTTGAACTGACCCCCCTATTTTCCACAGGTTATTACCACCGATCATTCTTGAAAGCACGCCTGTGGTGCTGACGAGCAACGAGCAATGGCTATTATGCTTGACAGAGTGTGGTTTTGTATATACCTGGGACATGAAGGAGCAGCGGAATCATTTGGCCGAGGTGTCGATTGCCCCGCTGCTCCGCGTGGCTCAACTCGCGCATTCGGACGATGACAATGACATGCACGTCGGTCCGAGCCTCAAGGAAGTGCGCATCCAAGCCAATGGCACGCCA
Organism: Gongronella sp. w5; assembly: GCA_001650995.1. Taxonomy (NCBI): domain Eukaryota; kingdom Fungi; phylum Mucoromycota; class Mucoromycetes; order Mucorales; family Cunninghamellaceae; genus Gongronella; species Gongronella sp. w5. Next base: position 127,504 of record KV441910.1, read on the forward strand.
CTCGTCATGACCAGCTATCACCAGGCATTTGCCTATCATGTCGGCATGCGCGCGTGGCTAAGAATCAGCGATGCATGGTACATTCTGTCCGAATTCTGGGGCTCGGGCGCCGCCGACGACTCCATGGACAGCCATCCGCTCGGCTGGCTGTCCAGCGCATTGACAAAGACCGGCGTCACCGATCCAACATACGATTCGATCAAATCACTCGCACGCATGAGCGACACCATGGCCGCAACCATCACCCTTAGTCATATCGAGGTGATTTACCAAGGAAAAAAAAAGAGAAAAAAGAGAAAAAAAGAAGGAAAACGCGAAAAAATAGAATAACGAGGCAAGCTCACGGACCTTTTTCGATCGTAGAACCAACTCGCTGCTTGCATGGTGCTGGAGTCACCCAATGAGTACCGACAATGGCTCAAATTCTATGTCCGCCGCCTTGCTCAGGACAATGCGCAGACAAAAGTCCAAGAATTGCTGCAATGGCTTGCTGGGCCGCCCTTTTTGTAAGCCATTCGTGTGCTGAAACAAATGACAAACGAAACAAGCCCATGTTTATTTATCATTTTTTTTCTTTTCTTAGATCTTTGGAACAAGGCCAACAATGGGATCCAAACATTTTGGTAAGCAAAACGAGCGAAAAAAAAAAGGCCAAGAGCAATGTCCCGTTTCCGCGCTTGACGGAGAAAATTGGGATGCAGCAAGCACTAGCAAAAAACATTGAGCCACTCACATTCGTTACTTTTTTTTATATGTATTTTCTTGCCCATTTTCAGAGCGTTTTGTCCAAACAAGAGATTCTGAGAGAGCTTCTGCCAATCTTGGGTAAGATGCCAAGGAAGTCCAATGGGCTAGGCCCAAGGCGGCCGACCTTTGAAGACAATGAATTGACACTTTTTTCTTTTTAATAGCACAAAATCGACAATTGCAGCGCATTACCACCGACTTTGGCTCATTGATGTGAACGCCGGTCCCCTCCCCCCTTTTTTTTCCATGGTTGCGCAACAACCCAACCGTTTTGTCCTGCACGAAAATAAAAACGAGTTGATCCGTTTGTCTTTTTTTGGGACACAAAAATGGCTGATTGGGCAATGGCCAATGAGCCTTCAGAGTGTAAATAAACTAGAGGGTCCCCGCTTGCGTCGCACAGCTGAAACCGTGCCTTGAAAAACCTTATTGGGGCAGGGAGCGGCGTTCCCATTTTTAGGTCCTATATTATATTTCATTGTCCTCCGCGCGCGCCCCCCGGCTCCAATTTTACTTTTTCTTTCATTTTTTTATTTTTTATTTTTGAAATTTTTGGTTGTTCCTACCATTTTTTTTTTCCTCCATCGATTTTTTTCCTTTTCAATGGGCCAGCAGACGAGCAAGCAGCATCTTCCTCTGACATTTGGCTATGTCGCCAATGGGCAGCATCAGCAAGGGCACGACGAGGATGGCGATGTGGCCTCGTTGCCTGGTGGGGGTCTTGCTGACCATGTTCTTGCGCATCCTGAACAATACCGGCTTGAAATCACCTGTCAATGCAAGCTTGAGATGGATCGTGCCGGCAGCGAGTATGTTGTTGCGACGCAAAAGCAGACATGTGCCACTTGCCGTCAGTACAAGCGCATGTCTCTGGTGCGGCACGATCTGGCGCGGGACCTGGCGTACATTGACGAGACCTATTATGATGCATCGTCGTTGTCGTCCTTGTCGTCCTCACAGGCATTGTCCTTGACTTCCCAATTGCACCATGATGACGACCATGCGCATGATGACGATGACGACGTCGACATTCGCGCACATTGGTCCAAGATCACGGTCCAGGAAGTCACCACCAGTGCCCAGCAGCGTCTCCCCAACCCCAATCAGCTCGCAACAGCCGACAATCAGCACCAGGGCAACCCCGCCCCCGCGTTCCGGGGCGGCCTGGGCTCCCGCCTCGCCGCCGTCCATCAATCGTCCCTCATCCTTGATCTGTCCAACCGCAGACTCGTCAAACTCAACACCAGCATTGGCTACCTTGCCCACCTCACCAAACTCAATCTGTAAGAGCCTTGATGAGAAACAGCGAAAACAATGAGAAACGGGGAAAAACAAAAAAAAGAAACCATTGGCTCATATTTTCCCCTCTTTTTCCCCTTTTTCCCATAAAAAAAAAAACACAGGTCAAACAATCAATTGACAAGATTGCCGAAATCGATTGGATACTTGAACAATTTGACGGTGTTCAATGCGTCCAACAATCAATTGACGCGATTGCCATTGACAATGATGCATATGACCAAGCTCAAGGCGATGAATGTGAGCCACAATCAGTTGACGCAGCTGCCGCCGAGCCTTGGTCTTTTGCCGGATCTGATGATCATCATTGCCAACAACAATGCACTGACAATGGTGCCATCGTCACTTGTGTACTTGCGCCAACTAATCTCGCTCAATGTGTCGCATAATCCGCTCACCAGCTTGCCTGCGGAGATTGCCACGATCAAATCGCTGCGCAAGCTCATCACCGAAGGTTGCCACTTTGTCGATGAATTCCAAGCACCCATGCACCACGACCCGCCATCACTGCAAGAATTGTGTGCTCGTCAGATCGTGTCGTCGCCATTGTACACGCAACATATGCCCATGGCACGCGCACCAGACGCGTCCGACGTGCCCCATGACGCGCCTACAGAATCAATGCCTCTGGAAAATGCGCCATTGCCATCGTCGTCTAGTCGTGCACTGGCGCGTGCGCTTTACCGCTTGCCCGAGCATTTGCAAGCGTATTTGATGACGGCACAGGCCTGCAGCTTCTGCCATGGTCCTTATTTTGAATCGTACGTTTCGCGCGGCAGATTCATCGAGCGCCACGCCAACCAGCCCGTGGCCCTTGAATACCGCCTTTGCTGCGCACATTGGGTCGACGACCAGGACAGACTGTTGACCATGTTTTCCACCCCGGCATCCGTCGCGACCCCGGCCATGTTGCACGCAAAGCATGCCAATGACGCCAACGACGCGACTGGAAACGCGTCGACCGCGTCTCATTCACAGGACACTTCGCCCACGCCTTCCCAAAGATACACTCGCAAGCGCGCCGCAAGCGATTTGTCCTTCCACGCATCCTTGCCACCCTTGCCCACCCTGCACGTGCCGTCATCCACGTCGCCTTCATCCACATCGTCACCTTCATCCACATCATCCGCATCTACACCCACTTCAACAGACGAAATTTCGTCCTTGGGGGCCCCGCAGCCCCAACCCACGACCTCCACCTCATCCAACATGACAAGACGCCTGGCGCACCTCTTGTCGCCGGGCAGCCATCGCGCACAAAGCAGCCCCACGCTCCGTCGCAAAGCATCCGCCCCCTTATACCAACAATCGCATGACGATGCTGCTTCCTTGGCTGGATCCACGCACCAGCAGCTGAATCACGATCGATCCCCCCTTTCCATGACCGCCTACTAGCGGCAACAACAAAAAACTTTTTTTTTTGCTCGCGAATTGTACTTTTTCGAATTAAAATATTTAAAATAAACAAGCATTTCATTTGTTCCTTTTGTTGTCACGGTCCAGGGACAAGCCGAACCTGGGGATCGGATGAAAAGCTTGGCCACCGTCCAGGGGCAAAAATGATGCAGGGATCGGGTCAATTGGGTCAATGCCACACGATTGGCACATGATTTGGATATTGGACCAAAACCCCAAAAGGAGGCGCCTTTCAAAAAGCCCGCCATTCTTTTTTTCCTCTTTTTTTTTTTTTGAATTTCGTTTCTCTTTTACGTATTGTATTCTACTTCCACTTTTTTTTTCTTTACCCACCATGACCTTTATCGACCACTCTTTTCTCCTTGTAAGTGACATTGGGTGGGCTTTGAGAATAAAAGGACGTGACTGGAAGAACTCACCGGCTTTGCCATTCCCTACAGCACGCTTTTGTGGAAGGCACGTTTGGTCTGCTGCTACTGCTCCGACCGCAGGCCATCGATTTTGTGACCATTGATGACGCGACCACGCGATTCCTTGCACAAGGCTGGGGCGCAGCGCTCCTCGGTGCCGCTGTCACAGCCATCCTCGTCTACGGATTGCCAAATATGCTGCCCTGCAAGCGCGCTGCAGGTTAAAAAAAAAAAAAAAGAGAAAAAAGAGAAAAAATGAAAAAACGATGTATTGTGCCTATTGTCGCAGCACTGGAAGCGCACTAAATACGGTCATGCCCGTCTTTTTGTCTCTTTTTTTTCGTTCCATTGTGTTTAGCGCTTGGGTTCATTGTGTACCATGGTCTATGCGCCATCATCGCGTTCCAGGCACGCTTGGACGGCCCGATCGAGCCACACATGGCATGGGGCATCAGCATCTTCCATCTCGCGCTCATGACCCCGCTCTACCTCTGGTACAAGGTCACAGGCGAACAAGTCCATCAATTCATTAAAAAGTCCAAAAAGGAGGCCAAGGACGGTGGCCGTGCTGTGGGAAGCCACTAAGTGGACGGGCTACCAGTCGTCGTTCCCTTTTTGTATCATTTGCATTCATAGACAACTTCTCCAATCAAACTAAAACACATTCATTTTGCTTGCAAAAGTCCCTACTTTTCATCCAAAAAATGCCCCAAATCGCACCAATTTGTGATTTTTGGCATTTCAATACTACTCTTCTAGCCCACATAACAGCACGATTCGCCTAAGAACGCGAGCTGAAACCTCCAGTGAGCATGTTGAACAGATTCTGTTGGGATCTCCGCGAGCTGGCCTAGTGGGGTCGATTTGGTCCTGCATTTTTAACGCGCATTTCATAATTGTCCTTTTCGACTTGCTTCAAAAAGTTGCAATCGTCGAGTCGCAGCGTGGATCATCCGCTGGTTCATATTTGAGCTTTACTTGGCAAGGACTTCACGAAAAAAAAGAGAAAAAGCTGATTTTTCGAGTAAATCCAATTATTTCTTGCCAGCCATGCATTGCGCGACTCCGAAACACGTCTCACGCGGCGCAAAAAAAGATATAAGTACCGAGTGGAAAGCAACTTTTTGCTTACCAAAAGTCATCGAGGTGCACAATGCACAAAGCAAAATTTCACCGTGGCGAGCCTCCAAATCGAAAATTGAAAATCGAGGTCTTTAGAATGGCGCCAAACTTACACACAAGAAGATGGCCATTGCCAAACCAACAAAAAAAGCCAAAAACGAGGGAGGTCTACCTCCTCATTGTCGAGCAATGAGCAATTTTAGATGAAATTTCAAGTGGGAATGGCACGAGGAAAACGCGCTCCTAGAGCCTCTCTGACGCGTCCACGACCTAGAGCGGCTCCAGGTGCATGAAATTGGTTCGGAACAGACGCGAGTCATTCAAAGCTTGACGCGGTTTCTCACGCGTCAAAATTTGCCTATGACTTTTGAACTTCGTCCATTCTGCCTGCCACTCGTGTTTTGCAATGATCATCAATAGCCACGTACATAACAGACTGCGTTCTTCTCGGTGGTCTTTTTTTCAAGGCTCTGTGGCCATTTTTCGTCAACTTTTCCTTGAAGCGAAAAAAAGAAACAAATTCCATTTTTCGCGAAACCCAGTTCTTGGACGCTCCTTTTTTATTGCATTTCTGTCGGTTATTAAAGAGTGTTTACCATATGGTGGAATGTTACGGCGATCTGAGGACCTGAATTTCACTGTTTTCAGCGCCACGACTGTACCCCTTGGAAAATCCGTGATTTTCAAACATGTTGATTGGGGCTCGATCAAACGATCACAATGCCGCGATAGTGAGGTCAAAAGGTAAATTGGTCGCTCTCGTTGCAGGAAAAGATTAAAAACAAGAGGTCAATCTAGCCGTTGTCGAACCTAGTCGAGAACATCAATAATTTTCACAAATTCGTCGCTGGTGCGTTGAATCGTTGATGGGATCGGGATGAATCTTGCTGTCAGCGATACGGACGCACGCGCTCATCACTTCATCTGCGCTCGGCTAGGGCCGGCGGGCGGACGTTAGCATGCTACTTTAATCACGTCCAACATTTCAACCCCATTTTGCTCTACAACAAATGCCACTAGTCGCGGTGTGCCTGGCGTGAAAAAATAAAAGAAGCAGAACTTCTTGTGGATCATTCATTTTATACGCGTTGCAGACGTCAGCTAGCTACACTGCGCTCAGCACGTCTTTTTAATGTTTTTGCCACCAAAAGGAAGCAGCGTTGAAAAACAATGGGGATGATGAGGCCGGTCTAGAAGGCGATGTCTCTTTTTTGTGTGTGTTTTGTGTTGTGTCAAGATGTCTTGAAGAAAGGTTTGTACAAGAGCAAGCTAAAAGCTAATCTTTTTTCACAAATCGAGCTTTTTGCTGCCATTGGGCACAAAGGTCCAGATGACTGAGAGGATTTAAAAGTTGGGGAGTGTGAGTCTGCAGGCGATCTTTAGATTTGTGCATTCCTTACCTTGCATGAGAATGGCGCACGTCAGCCACGAGAGTGGCATGTATTGGATGCCGAGGACACCGGCCATTTGACCAGAGATGAAAGGGAAGAAGGCCGCACCACCGGCGCCAAAACTAACGGATGGGAAAGGAGGGAGGATCACGCGGGAAATGAGGCTTTGTGGTTTCTCATTTTTTTTATGACATTGTCCCGCTTTTTCTCTCAATTTTTAGCAAAATGCAATAGGGCATGCACTTACGCGGCCATGAACCCAATGGCGGTGGGCTGCATCTTGCGTGGCAGCACCTTGGAAGCGAGCGACACGCAGCAGGGGAAGAAGGGACCAATGGAAAAGGCCGACGAGCCAGAGACCTTTTCAGAAGAAAAAAAAAAAGGAGTAAGTATGTTATGTGCTGCGCATTTTTCTGAATTTTTTTTCTTTTTAGCCCCTTATTTTTTTGGGACGTACAGACGGCATCGACGGCGATGATGGGGACAAGGTAGATGGCGAGGATGAGTGCTGAGGCGCAGATGGTGAAGATGGTGACGGCGCGTTTTTCGCCGAGTTTTCCGGCGACCCAGCCAAGGATGAGGCGACCGAGACACAAGCCAGCCCAGTAGCCCGAGACAACGCGGCCCATGGCAATGCGGTCGCCGTGGCGGCCATCCTTGAGGTAAGTGTAAGCCCAGCCGCCAATGCACACCTCGACACCTGCATACACGAGGATGTACGCCGCACCGAGAAGCGTCATGCGGTTGACAATGGCACGGCGCGTCAGCGATTTCTGGGCTGCCGCAGGCTTGCGCACATCGGGTGAGTCTGACGCGTCAGACACATCCGTGCTGGACGCGTCAATGGCTTCGTCGTCATCATGCGTGCCTTCCACATCCACTTTCCAAAAGACGATAAGCATCGCAATCAGGTCCAATGTCGCCACAATGAACAAAAACATGTACATCCCCTTCCATGCCACCTGGTGCGCCATCAAATACGTCCCCACCAAAGGCGAAATCATCGCGCCCAACCCGTACATGGCTAGGATACACATACACAAAAAAAAAAAAAAAAAAGGGGGAAATTTTACGGGAGGGCAAAGTTTTAAAAAAAAAAAAAAAAAAAAAAAAAAAAGGGGAAATATTACGTGAGTGACACAAAAGAGGACCACGCGCCGCGCCGTGCACGCCCTGGAACATCATATAAAAAAAAAAGAGAGAGGTGTACCGTGACCAATGTTAAGATTCATGGTGGCCATGGGGACATTGGCCATGTAGACATTGACTCCGCCATCCAGCACACCGTAGCCGCTGCCAATAAATACCATGGCAAAGCACATGATTTCAAACGCGACGCCCTGCATCAGCACCAGATAGGCAAACACAATCGCCGTCCCACCGGCGTACATGGTGCCTTTTTGTCCGAGTTTGTGCACAAGATAGCCATTGGCCATGGCCGCGCTAAAGAATCCAAATGCACAGCACAAAAACAAGCGCGACACCACGGAATCCGTGATGCCATAATGCTCTTTCAATTGAGGGATGATCTGAGAAAGAAAAAAGGAGGATGCAAAAAAAAAAAAAAAAAGCAGCAAGAAAGCAAGGAGTAAAGATTTTTGACGATTCTTAATGGGGTGGTTTGGATTGCCATTGACTCATGAACTTACGATGCCTAGGCTACCATCGTTCATGCCCGCGCACAAAAGAATGTAATTGGCAGACAGCAATGGCTTGACATAGCCCTTGAGGTCTTGCCAGGTATCAATCTTGCCGGGGCCTTGCTGTTGCTCCAACAAGGGGGTATGTTCATCCATGGCACGATCCGTCATGGCGGGTGGATGATGAAAATTGAGAGGGGGCGAAAACGAAAAAAAAGGAAAGAAAGAAAAAAAAAAAAAAAAAAAAGGGACGATACACGGGGCAAAGCAAGAAATAGAAAAAAAAGCTGCCCGCTTACACAATTGGTGCCCTTTTTTTTTGTGAGCCGATGGGGGATGAACCTAAAATGCAAATGCCGCCAGTCCGGGAATGTAAAAAAAAGGCGGTAAACCTTGATTTTGTATTTTGTTTATAGAAATGCGGGGGAAATTTTTCTAATAGTCGTCATCGTCGTCGTCACCATGGTCATCGTCCTTGTACTGATAGATGGGTAAACTGGAAGAGTCGCTCGTCTTGATAAAGAGGGACCGCAGATTGTCGATGCCGCCGGGCAGGCCCGCGAGAAGATCGGGCAATGCCTTGCGGATGTTGTCAAACGCTTGATCTGGCGTGTGTGTCGACATGGCGATTTTCACAGCGCTAATTACAAAATAGCAGCAAAGCGAGGTCGTCAATTAGGTTTCAGTCAACATTTTTTTTCTTCTTTTCTCCTTTTACCATGTTGAGCCCTTGCGATAATCCATCAGCGTCGTGTGCACGACGCGAATGATCTCTTTTTGCAAGTCGGGCTGGTCCAAGTCGATGAATGTGGGCCGACTAGAAAAAAAAAAAAAAAAAAAAAAAAAAAAGGGAGTGAGCCAATGGCACGACACGTGTTCATCTCTCGCTGTTGCCACCAGCCACAGCGCGTCATGGACGTCATTATCTACCCCGTGGTGCCACGCGCTTGTTTTTTCATTTTTTTTTTTCCTCTGCGATGACATACCATTCTTTGTAGAATTTGCCTAGCGACTTGCTGAGAACGCGCGCCAGACGCTTGTCGGCGAGAAACACGTCATACTTGTCGAGCAGCTCCTTTGCCTGGCTCTTGCGGAACTTTGACAGGCCAATCACATTATGGATGCCTTTTGCTTTCTTTTGCGCAAGCAAATCCTTGATCTTTTGCTGCGGGTCGCGTGAAAACAGGCAGCGCCGCGTGCCGGCCTGCTGAATCGCGTGCTTGATGGGCCTTTTTAAAAAAAAACGAATGAGCGTGAATGGCTGCCCATTGGAGCAAAATATCAAAACTTACAGAACGACAGGCGGCGATTCACGTATCCTGACAATGTCGCGCATGGTGTGGACCATGAGCCACACAGCCTCCGGCTGATCAGGCTGTTGCTTGTGGATATGAGCGTACAGGGCCTTTACAGACTGACGCGCCTAGAAACGACAAATTGAACGGGTGTGAGCTCGCTATGGACGCCTTTGCGCATTGAATTCGCGGTCTTATTTCACACGCCTTTTACCTTTTTCTCGTCAATAGCAAGGACGTCCATGAGTTACAAAAAAAAAAAAAAAAGAGCGCAGCAGGAAAAAAAGGCAAAAAAAAAAGTGTACAATGCAAAAAGTGGTGTCGGCAGCCCGCCCCGCGGCCCAGTGGCTTTTTTTTGTCATTTTTCAACCCAGCCCTGCCTAGGTTTTTCTCCCTCTTTCTTTTCTCGTTTCTTTGATTGAATCGTTTTACCATGGCCGAAGACAACATCCTTTTCCAAGATATCTTTGATGTCAAGGACGTGAATCCCAACGGCAAGCGCTTTGACCGCGGTAAGAAAAGCTTGCATGGCGCAACGGACATGCGCGCGAAGAGGACGGTATTGACCCCATTTTTCTCTTTTTTTTCTCGGGATTCTAGTGTCGCGCGTGCTTGCTCGGTCCGAGAACTACGAAATGGAGCTGACGTTGGATATCAACAGTGAGCTGTATCCCGTGGAAATTGCCGAAAAGGTGTCTTTTGTGCTTGCGAGCAGCCTGGCGCTCGACAGCTCGGGTGTGTCCGACACCCGCGAGAGCTGGCGCGAGCGCGCGCCTGGTGAACACGACTTGAGTGACGAGTACGAGTACGTCATGTATGGCAAGGTCTATCGCTACGAGGACGCCGCCGGCACCGCAAGCAACCTCGCCAGCGGCCAAAAAGTGTAAGTGATTTATTAGTTTTTTTTTTGTTGTTGTTTTTACGCATTTAAACCTCATGTACGCGCGTTTTTATCCTCTAGGTCCGTGTACGCCTCGTTTGGTGGTTTGCTCATGTGCTTAGAGGGCGACTTTAGACACTTGCAAAAGATCACTGTCGGCGAAAACATCTATTTGCTGATGCGAAAGTAATACGTTTGCTTTTTGTCCTGCCCTGTCTACCCCCAATTATTACTAGAAAGGTCGTTATTTTCTGTCTGTTCTTTTCTTTTTTTTTTTATCTTGCTTCTGCTGTACATAGTCTGCCCTATCATGGATTTCCCCCTTTTTCACCCTCTTTTCGTCGTTGCATCCTTTTGCCAATAAATGATACACACTCTCTTCATTCAACCACACCGTGTGCATTCCTCCGTCGCTCTTTGACATGACTTGACGCGACGCGGACCCCGTGATCGCAGGAAACGCGTACAATTACCCAATTCAGCATCTGTTGAAGCCATCCGATTCTTTTCCGCTATCATATAGTATTCCCTCGGCTAGGCAAGACATTGGCATGAGGGAACGCGTCGTAAACAATGATTCTGCCCATTTGCTTCGAAGCTGTAAGAATCATGCTTGCCAAGTTGCCATCATATGATAGACAAGCAACCCTAAACGCCGGATTTTTCGCACATTGCAGACCTTTTTTGCAACACAGCCCTCTTTCGATATGATATCATAGTCGTGTACGGCACTGAATGAAGTGCCTCATTGAATGCAATTTCAGTGCTGGCTCGGAAGGTCCAATCGTCCAAAACTTCAAATTTCACACAGTAAAAACACGAAAGACCACCGAACCCCCAATTTTTCACATTTTACGCGTCTTTTTTCTTCCTAGGTATTTGCACCAACAACACCTTCTCATGTACAAGCTGGACAGTGAGAGCTCAAAATTTGCAATAAAATTATCTGTAGAGTGTAGACTGTAGGAAACGAAACATTGTGATGCCCAAAGAAGATACAGTATGATACAGTAAAAAAAAACGACACAAAAAAAAATCTGTTTTTTCGATTTTTGCCGGCCAGCTGTGCCTCCAGGAATTTTTTTGCAGCCTACTTGCACGCTAATGAAAAATGCGTCATGGCATAATCTGGGTCCAGTGCTCACGACGACGGACCCGCCCGCTTTTTTTTGGACTCAAAATTGTCAAAAACCTCATACTGTATTCGTACCGTTTTGCGTTCATCTGGCCATCTGCATGGTCGACCCCACTCAAAAATAGCCGCATCGAATACAACGTAAAATTTAAAGCAAAAACTCTTAAAACTGCAAAGCGCTACAACCACTTTTGAAAAATTCGGGGGTCACTCGGGGTCACGCATTTCTATCTCAGAAAATGCCAAATTTGGCATTTTTCGAACTCCGATTGATCAATGCATCCCAAACAGGTAAATCTGACAATTTGCTACTGTACGTATTGGCAGAAAAAATGGCACGTCGCCCAAACTTGAGAAAAATGCCCAAAGAGTGGCGCATGAACGGCGATCGACTGAGAAATTTGACTACTTTGGGCAAGATTTTTTGCAAAAATTTAAGGGTTGACACTTCCAAATTAAGGTGGTGGATTGCATGGAATTTTTATTTTTTTATTTTTTATTTTACACATTTTTGTGTGCTGAGTGGACTGCAGCAGCAGGGTGGTGGTGGTGGTGCAGGCTGATGAAATACTGTACGTACGTAACCGATGCAAAAAGTTCAAACCCAAACTAGCGCGCTGCAAGTCATCTATTACTGTATTATACAGTATGCTTTGCCCCCTGTTCTCTAAATAATAGTACAATCGGCAAGAAAATTGGAAAGTTTAAAACGTCAGACTATCGGGATTTCATGGCCAGTACAGTACAGTACAGTATTTTTACTGAAGGTGTATTTTTACGTCGGATGCTCATGGAGCGTTTAAAAAAAAGAAAAATGTTCTTCTTACTGTAGTTGACAAGCAATCCTTGATTTCATGCAAAAAATTAAAGCGTTTGGCTGATGAAAAAAAATGAAGGCATGGAAGCTGCTGCGCATCGTCGGTCCGCGAAAAAAATTGAGGTTGATCAAAATACTGTAGGCAATGGATGCCGGGCAGCTTTTTGTCATTCGGGCGACGTGTTGTGGTTCCATTGCAGAAAAATAACCTCGATACGTACTGTATGTACCTACTGTACAGTAGCTCGGTATGCGCTTCATGCGTTCCAAAATTGGCTGTTGGGCGAATGTTGTTGTGCTTCCATTGCTGATGGACATCACGAGAAATGAGAGCTTGAGTGTCTCAAGCAACTCACTTTTTCCACAAACCTCGTAGGTCGCTCCTGCTTTTTTTTAGTCCACAAACCCTCGATAGGTCCGTGTGCTCTCGCTCCAACTTTTTTTATCCAGAAAACCCTCGATGGGTCGGTGTGCGCATCATGCATCTCAAAAATAATGGCCGTTGTGCGAGGCCCACTACAGTACTGTAGATCCTCGATATTCAGAATTTTTGACTTTCGTCAATGACGTTATAAAAATCACGGCCAAATGACGTTGTTATAAAATTGCATGCACGTGACATTTTTTGGTTACACACTGCTACTGTAAGTGATAGGGTCAATTTGCGACGTTACAGTATATCGAGAATGACGTTATATCGATCGAGGGACGTTATAGCGAGGATCTACTGTAGCTGCACCGGCAAAAGTCTCTGTCAAAAAAAACCAGTATGGCTGATTTTTTTTCGTACTGTAGATCAATACTACCTACTACTTTGCCAAGGTTATGATAAACGCGCGGCGGCCAGGATTCAAGCGTCATCGGAGACGGAAGCTCAAGCGCAGATCCGCAGCGACTATGATTTTTTTCGCAGCTGCTCGGCACTCAGATCGATGACTGTCACGGGGGGCCTGGCCTACAAAGTCCTCTTGAAAGGACACGTCGACGGGCTCCACTACGGACTCCATCGACACGGGATCAAAGATTGAAAAGTAGCCAACCATGGTGATTTAATTGATAATATAGAATAAACGGACAAGCAGAGAGGGGACAATGGCCAAGGGAGAGAGACTTGAGTGCCAGAGCAAGAGAGATGTCGCTGTTGGAGGAAAAACGAGGCAATGGGCGCAAGTTGGAGTCATATTTATACTTTTTTCCTTCCAACATCGACCAAACGAGATTAACAGGCGCACGGTAAAGACAAGAATGGATTAACAGGCGCACGGTAAAGACAAAAATGGATTAACAGATGAGAAAATGCAAGTACGAAAATGGCAGGGCACAGGTTGACAGAGTTGGTAAAGCAGTGAAGACAAAATAGGCAGAGTAGATGGGAAAAAGGGCGTTTTGTTGACAACTGACAAGAATGTCACACAGGCTTTCGACAAAAAAGGACGTGCACGCGATTGCGCGTAAACAAAGGAGAGACGCAATCGCTAAACGTACAATGGATAAGGTGTGCACGTGGCGCAGGATGAGGGTATTTCACGGCTATCTTGACTTGTAGCCGTGTTTGGGCAAAGCGGGTGTCTGTGGCTGGCAAGTGGGCAGGTTGCCTTGTTTTCTGCGCATCATGTAATAATGGTCTTCATATCTTTTTGATTTTGATTCTTGTCTTCTTTTTTTTTTTTCTTTTTTTTTTGAATAAAAGCGCGTCTAAGCGCGTCCATCGCCGCGCTACACGCGTCGCTGGTCTCGCTGACGCGTTGATCTACGAGAACCAAGGCTGGCTCGCGACATCACCCCCGGTCTAGGCTGTCTTTGGGCAGCCGAAAATCTTGCAGGCGTGGTTCTCGTTCGTTCGACTTGTTGTTTGTTTTGTTTGTACTGGGCGAGTATTTCAGGTGCATTTTGCAAGTTGCTTTCTGGTTCCCAAGATCGTTCTTCAGGTCCGTATCCTTTCCAATGGACAAGATAGTAGCGGTTGTTGTGTCGGATACGATCGTCCAGAATTTTTTCGACCTCGTATTCTTCTTGACCTTGTATTTCAATGGGTCCAGGTGGTGCTTGATAGCGGCTGGAGAGTGCATTGGTAGCGACAGGTTCTAAAAGTGACACGTGGAACACATCGTGCACTTTCATAGATGGTGGTAGCTGTAATTTGTAGGCGACTGCATTGATTTTGTCAATGATCTTGAATGGACCGAGTTTCTTGTAATCTAATTTTTTGCTGGGACGTGTAGTCTTCAAATTGGTTGTGCGCAACCAAACTTTATCACCAATTTTGTAATCGGGTGCGTCGGAACGTCGTTTATCGGCGTGTTTCTTGTAATTCGCTTTTGCTTTTGTAATGTTGTCGTGTAGGGCGTGTATGATTTCTCGAATTTCAACGGCCTTTTCGAGGGCTGCAGGGTGGTCGTCAATGGATTCAACTGAGACGTCCAATGAAGGGTGAAAACCGTAATTTGCGTGAAATGGTGATTGACCAGTCGAATCGTGAATTGAATTGTTGTAAGAAAATTCTGCAAGGGCGAGTAGATTGTGCCAATCGTCCTGTGCGTAGTTTGCGTAGCAACGGATGTATTGTTCAAGGACTTGATTCAATCTTTCTGTCTGTCCGTCTGTTTGAGGGTGAAAAGCGGTGGACATTATTAATTGCGTGCCCAATGCTTTGTTGAGGCCTCGCCAAAAGTTGGAGTTGAATTGCGTGCCTCTGTCGGAAATGATATCTTTGGGTGTGCCGTGTAATTTTACAATGTTGGCAATGTATAATTTTGCTGTATCGCTTGCTGTGGTTGTTTTGTGGCATGGGATGAAGTGACCCATTTTTGTAAGTCGATCAATGACAACGAGAATCGCGTCGTGTCCATTTGAGACGGGTAAATCGACAATAAAATCGAGACTGACTGATTGCCATGGTTTTAAAGGTGTTTCGAGGGGTTGTAACAGGCCGGGTGCTTTCGAATGGCTGAGCTTGTTGCGACTGCACACTTCACAAGT
The DNA here is from genome assembly GCA_001650995.1 of Gongronella sp. w5. Classification (NCBI taxonomy): domain Eukaryota; kingdom Fungi; phylum Mucoromycota; class Mucoromycetes; order Mucorales; family Cunninghamellaceae; genus Gongronella; species Gongronella sp. w5. The sequence continues at coordinate 142,635 of KV441910.1, forward strand.
GGCTATGTAGTCTTGTACGAATTTTTTCATAGCTGGCCAATAAAAGTTTCGTTGACAAAGTTCTAAAGTGCGTCGAATTCCAAAATGACCTGCCAAAAGCGAGTCGTGGCGTTGTGTTAGCACTTTTAGACGCATTGTGGCGGGTACGTATATCTTATTGTCGCGGCGGATCACGCCGTCGAGGAGTGTGTAGCTTTCGTAGCCTTTTTTGTGTAGATTTTCTAATATTTCTTTTGCGAGTGCGTCTTGGTCGCACGCTTGTTGAATTTCGTCCAACAGGGATGTTGCGGGTGTCGGTATTGTTGCACAGACTTGGGTTAAAATTTTGTCTGGGGACAGGAGTGGTCTGTTGGTCATTTCGCTGTAGGGTCCAGTGCCATCCCCCTCTTCAGGCCGGGAACCGGGCAATCTGGACAGCGCATCTGCTTGTGTTTGTAATTTTCCAGGTCGATAGGTGAGTAGGAAATTGTAATCGGCCAGAAAAAGTGACCATCGGATGAGTCGTTGGCTTAATTTTCGTGTTGTTGTAAAATATTCCAAATTCTTGTGATCTGTGTATATGATGACGGGTAGTTTGGTGGAAATGAGGTAGTGACGCCAGTGGTTGAGACTGTCGAGGATGCTTAAAAGCTCGCGATCGAAGATTGGGTAGTTGACCTCTGCGGGCTTGAATTTGCGGCTGTGGAATCCAATTGGCTTCAATTGGTCATTGTCAGTGGGGTCTTTTTGCATGAGAACGCTTCCTAGTGCCCACTGACTAGCGTCAGCCTCTAAATAAAATTGTAATTCGGGATTGGCGTGTCGTAAAATTGGCGCAGTACAAAATGCTTGTTTTAGCTTTTCGAATGAGTTTTGCGCTTCAGGGGTCCATTTCCAGGGTGTTTTGACTTTTGTCGAGAGTAAGCGGGTGATTGGGAGCATCAGATCCGAGTAATTGGCGATGTGTGATCGGTAAAAGTTGCAAAATCCGGTAAAAGATTGAATTTCTTTGACGTTTGTGGGTGGTTTCCACTTTTGAATCGCGTCGATTTTTCCTTTTTCCATGAAGATGCCGTCTGCACTGATGCAGTGACCAAGGAATGTAATCTCTTTGGCGTCGAATTGACATTTCTCGAGATTCGCGTACAAATGGTTTTCTTGGAGTCGTTTGAGTACCAATTTCACGTGTTGTTCGTGCTCTTCGGCCGTTTTACTGTAGATGAGGATATCGTCAAGATATACCAGAGTACCAATTTCACGTGTTGTTCGTGCTCTTCGGCCGTTTTACTGTAGATGAGGATATCGTCAAGATATACCACGACAAAGCGGTCGATGTACTCGTTTAGGGTCGTATTCATTAGCTCCTGAAAAGTACTGGGCGCGGAACTTAATCCATATGGCATAACGCGGAAAAAATAGTTGCCGTAATGTGTCTTGAAAGTTGTCATCCATTCGCTGTCAGGATGCATGCGCACCAATTGGTATGCGCCGGTCAAATCAAGGGCTGTATAGTGTGTTGCAGAGCCAAGTCTTGTTCTGAGCTGTTGCATGAGCGGTAGCGCGTAATAATTCTTCACGCTGATCTTGTTCAGGCCTCGGTAGTCGACGACGAGGCGCAGGGAGCCGTTTTTCTTGCGAACAAATAGAATAGGCGCGCCACAATCGGCCTTGCTTGGGGCAATAAACCCTTTTTTTAAATTTGTATCCAGATACTCACGCAGTGTTTTGAGTTCCAGTTCGGATAGCGGATAGATGGGGCGATTGGGTGGATGTGTGCCTGGCTTGAGCTCGATTTTTAAGTCGAACTTTCTATGCTCAGGTAGGATGTCTGCATTTTTTGGGTCGAAAACGTCGGCAAACTCCTTATACTTGTCGGGCACCGTGACTTTTGGCTTGGGATTGTCGGTGAACGGTGCTTTGTGCAGGGACGTGGTAGCGTCAGACTCGCTTAACAGGTCTGTCAATGATTGTTTTTCGTGTTTTGCTTGTTTTTCGAATGTTTCTGGCGTGTCTAGGCGTGAAAGCATGACGGACGCCAGGTTGTCGTAATCGGGCAGAGTCAGGTATTTTTTTTCTTTTGCTGTCGTGTGCGGAATTGAGGTAATTGTCTTTGTATCCCAACAAAATGTGATGGGTGAGTGGCGTTCGCACCACTTGGTACCCAAAACGATGGGATACACGCTTTTTGGTAGCACGTTGAGCGTCATGATCTCGGTGTCGTGGTCATTGACAGTGATTGTCAATGGTTTTGTGCGGTGTGTAACCGTGTTGTTTTTGATTGTTTCGCCATCAACGGCAGAAATGACAATTTGCGTGTTGAGCTTTTCCAATGGGAGATTGAGTTGTTCCACAAGGTCCTGGTGTATGAAATCACTCATTGAGCCAGTGTCGATCAATGCACACGTGTTGAAAGGGGGACGTCCAAAATTACTTGATCACGGGACCCTCTCACGGGACAGGGAGGGTCCCGCTGGGTGTGTATATCCACGTGATCAATCGAGATACACTAAAAAACAAATCAGCTATTGAGGATGCCAAAAATATTATTTTCGATCCACCCAAAATTTGATTAATCGGCCAATGTATCTCGATTGATCACGTGGATATACACACCCAGCGGGACCCTCCCTGTCCCGTGAGAGGGTCCCGTGATCAAGTAATTTTGGACGTCCCCCTTGTGCAAACTTTTTTTCTTGGCAAATCGGGCAATGGTGATTTACATGTATTTTATTCTCGTTCCAAAACGCATGGTATACACCATGGGCTGAAAAAACACGTGGGCTGAATAGGTTCGGCCCGTGAAACTATCATTAAAACTCGTTATGACTCGTACAGCACCCATACAATTGATAGAAATATGCATTGAAAAATGGTAAAAATAGAATTATTACTGTAGTTTTAAACAAGATGTGTTTTAGATCACCAGTGATACCACAACGTTTCTATCACGGTATCCTGTAGCGATTGATTTTACCGCAAAAGAAAAACGATCTTCCTTTTCAATGCAATTCATTACGAGGTCACGAAGTCCCGGTGTCATGCAGCGCACCTTGCTACCGTCAGATAAAACGATACATAAATATGATTTCGATCGAAACACTGCATACCCATATGCAATAGCCGTATACGTACGTCCGACGACAAGATGTGTATAATCGGCCTTAGTGGAGACCAGCGCATTTGGTAGTTCAATAAGTTTTCCTACTTCTTCGTCTTCACTGACTTCACAAATTTCAGCAATACGGGATCGTGTGTCACGGTCCGGCCATTCAATGCTAACATTGCCATGTGGTACTATACCGGCAGCAGCAAAGGTGGGTAGAACGGGAACTGACGTAATTTTTTCACGTGCAGGATGAAGCAACGAGCCTCTACCTCCAGCTGTGAACGTGATGCTTGAGCATCCTGCAAGTCGTGAGTACCGCTTGGTCTTTGTGACTGTATACGAATTGCCGACAGCATTAACAAAGATGCAAATAATAGGTCTGTCGTTGAATGAAAAGTTAGACAGTAGGTCCTCCACTTTCTCGAGAGACACATTTTTACTGAACGCGCCATGTTTTCTTCTCGTCAATGAGTTCCACCAGTGGCAATAGGCAAAAGTACATTTATTTTCGACATATACGGCACACATTCGTTCCAAGCAATCAACAATGGCTGACCATTGGGAGTGAAAAGGCACATTGAAGGCTGGGCACTTTTGCATGTAAAAAAATGTTTCAAATATCACGCTCTTATAATGACCGACGGGATACAGTTCAGAAGCGTAGAATGTAATTTCGAAACGGGTCATACCACGGTCCTTGTACTGAAGCAACTTCCTCGTAAATTCTGCGCATGGATTAGCCACAAAGTTTGCAAGTTGTGCGCCAAGAGAGGAGCGAATGTCACTGCTTTCCAACATTTGAACAAATTTATTATATACCTTTGTTCTTATAGAGACGTTATTATCGATTGTTGTGCCATACCATGAAATGCAATTATCTCCAACAGATCGGCGATCATTAACAACTTGTGACTTGATGACAGTGCTGGTCTGCAAAAATCGTGCAATATAAAATCGATTAGAAATTCCAGCACAATCTAATGAAATGTCAATGTCATGCAGTACTATACCAGCATCGACAAGTGTAGGAAGCAAGGGTGCAATGATTTCATGTGCAAGATGAAACATAGCATGTGTTTTCCATGACACTTTGATGGCAATGTAAGACGCAACAAATACAGCAGGATCCTCTGTCGAAAGAAGCATGTGTCCTTGCATTATCTTGACGATACTGTCATGACAAAAATACTTCTCAAGGTCCTCTTTTTTGCACTTCCCACTGCGAACATATTTTACGATGACGTCTACACCCACAAAAATCGAACGAATTAACTGGATGAATTTTCCAATCTCTCGTGATGTGTTCATCAATAAATTAGATGTCAAACACCATAGAACAAATCCATCGCAAAATGGTTCACTTGGGTCTGACCAAGTTGTCTGATCGCCGTGTCCTATACGAGGAAAACATATTCCGTAGATATCGTTTAAATACTCGAACTGGTCGTTGAACACGTCAAGATCGCCGTGTCCTATACGAGGAAAACATATTCCGTAGATATCGTTTAAATACTCGAACTGGTCGTTGAACACGTCATTGACTAGCATTGTAAGACAACTTTGGATAAAGCTCTTGTGCTAGATACCGCTTGTCTAAAATATTTGCCGAGTCCAAAATTACAATTTTTGAAGAACGCGAGAAATTTCTTTATGTAGTGGTGGTGGTGATGCTCTGAAAGTACTCTTCAATACACTCTGTTTCATTAAATTGAGACCGTTCAAGCCAGCAATTTTCTGAATCAGGATACCCAACCCACTTTACATAAAACTGAACGACACCACCATCAATAGTACGATGTGACAAAACTTTTTCTATCTCATAGCTCTCAGCATTGTTACCATCAGTGATCATTGGTCGTGTAGACGAAGAAGTGGTAGTCAAACTTAGATCCAAAAAACGAGATTGCATTTCCGACATTTCATTGGCATTTTCCAATATTTTTTCGAGTGACTCAGTAAGATCTGCTTGTAGAGAAACAGATGGGCCAAACGCATTGCTATTACAATAATCAAAACGAGGGCTCATCCATCTCGCATGAAGTTCTACATATTCAATGCGACCCATGCGAACAATCTTTTTCATATTGTACATGACTGACGCCAGTTTCAATTGGACAGTGAAAATCCTAACATCTGACACTCGAATCGGACTGCGATTGTTGAATCTTTGAAACGTATGAGACAGTCCAGCAAATGCGTCTTCAACCATAGATCTGAAGCTACCAAACACATTATTAAATCGTTTCGCATTGTCATCAAGGTCAATGTTGCGTTGCTTTCGAATTGGGTACACAAAATTTTTCAACGTCAACCCAGCGTTCTTCATAATAATATTATTCAAATACAAAGAATATCCTCCATCTAACGCAATGACATCGTATACACCAACGATATTTGTAAGATCTATGTTGCTGAGCATAGACCCGTCGTTGTTTGTACCACAGTGGTCACTGTCCGAAACGAAAATAATCATACCGTTGATATCAATGCACACTTGCGTTCGAAACCCTGATTTCTTCAACTTGAACGAGTAAGATTTCACTGGATCATGTTTTCTTACAAATGATGCCCGACAATCACGCCCGTCAATCATCAGTGTGACATGCTTGAAACCATCTGGATTATAGGTTTTTGCACACAAAACACGAAGACGTTCGTTAGAAAACATATTTGTTAGGCAATGGTCCAACATGTCGTTCAGCTTCTCGTAGTTTTTATCGAAAAAATCGCGATATATGGCATGAAAACTACTACGCGGGATAAAGCGAGCCATTTCAGCAATTGAGCAGCCAGTCAGCAAATGATACAAAATTAAAAGCCCCTTTTCCACATTGCTGTAGGGACCAGGCAATTCAAACTTGGAAAAGATTACAGACAAAAAGAAAAAACACGGAATGACACCCAAATGATCTACAACATAATGCTTGACCACATTAATATCATTGACTTCCTTAATCTCTGTGCGGTTGTATTTATGTTTTTCAACAGTGGGCCAAGGCAAAGAAAGAAAGTTCCAATGGCTGGTAAGAATTTTTTGGAATTCAAAACTAATTTTCGTGTCAAATTCAGTGGCCATTGTTCAATTACAAGATGCATACTATCATAAAATTCATATTACAGCATAAGACATAAGCAACATAACATCATCATATTGTTCAATAATCTAGAAAAACAAATACTTTTTCCGTGCTTGGTCACCAGCATTTTGAAAGGGTTTCACAATTCATTTTTTCATTTTTATTTCTTTGTTTTCAATGCATATTTCTATCAATTGTATGGGTGCTGTACGAGTCATAACGAGTTTTAATGATAGTTTCACGGGCCGAACCTATTCAGCCCACGTGTTTTTTCAGCCCATGGTGTATACCATGCGTTTTGGAACGAGAATAAAATACATGTAAATCACCATTGCCCGATTTGCCAAGAAAAAAAGTTTGCACAAGGGGGACGTCCAAAATTACTTGATCACGGGACCCTCTCACGGGACAGGGAGGGTCCCGCTGGGTGTGTATATCCACGTGATCAATCGAGATACACTAAAAAACAAATCAGCTATTGAGGATGCCAAAAATATTATTTTCGATCCACCCAAAATTTGATTAATCGGCCAATGTATCTCGATTGATCACGTGGATATACACACCCAGCGGGACCCTCCCTGTCCCGTGAGAGGGTCCCGTGATCAAGTAATTTTGGACGTCCCCCAAAGACGTGTCTTTGTGCGAAATATTGATTGGGACCATCAAATGAGGTGTTGGGCGTTGTGACGTGTCTGTGTTGTGTGTGATGTTCAGGGGCATTTCTGTCGTGTTGACGGGTTCGGGTTGAGATTCATCTTTTTCAGGTGACATTGGGTCGGATTGGTCATGTATCATGGTCATGGCGACCTCGGTGACATCGGATTTGTCTTTTCCATCATTTATCGTCACGTTGACATTGGCAAATCGACGATTTGCGTGTGAGGGGTCATTGGGTCGTACAGGGCATTGCTTAATTTGGTGTCCAGAGCGACCACAATAGAGGCACAAACCTTGTTTGCGTCGTCTTTGTTTTTCTTCAGGAGTGATTGACTTGAACATACCATTGGACCCATTTTTGTACGACGAATTGAATGAATTGTGTACTTGCACATTCTTGGCAGGATGTTTGACGCGGATAGTGTCGATTTCCATAGGCGTGGCTGTCGAATTTGAATAACGGGACGAGGAATAAGATGAATATTGACTTTTGTTGCTATTGCTATTGTATCTGTTGAATTTGGTTTTGTTGTTTGAGTTGCTGTATCCATAGCTATTGTTGTTGTTGCGTGGATGTTTCTCAAAATGGCGCTCGGCGAGTCGCTGATCAATGCGAATGCACAAATCGATCAGATCTTGGAGCTCGGTGGGTCTTTCGTCCGCATAGGACAAAAGCATATCTTTCGTGGCTGGGCTGAGGCCATTGTAGTACAATTGGTTGAGACTTTTATCGTGCCAATCGAGCTCGGCAGCGAGACGTTGGAATTCAGCTGTGTACGAGCTGACAGATCGTCCATTTTGCGTGATCTTGAGAATGCGATTGGCTGCATCGATGCGCGCATTCTGATCACCAAAAGTTTTGATGAACTCGGACTTGAAACGGTCATAGCTGGTAAGGACACCTTTCTCGTCACGCTCTGTAAGCGCTGTAAACCACAAAAATGGCGTACCACGGAGACATGTGGCCATGTAGCTGATCTTTGCAGCGTCCAATTTGTAGCGACGAGGTTGAGCGGTGAAAACGAGGGATAATTGAGTCAAAAATGTCTTGCACAACTTGCGATTTCCATGAAATGGCTCTGGGTGTGCGACTTTGGGTTCCAAATCGCGTCCATTATATTTTTCCTGTTGCTGGGCAAGCTGAGCCTCAAAGGATGCCATTGCTTGGGCAGCAACTTCTTGTGCAGCGGATGTGGAAGCTTGTTGGATAGTGGAATGCAATGTTTCGGCGTTGAATTGGGTTTGAGTTTGATTCATGCTTGCTTGTAAAGCGGTCTGTGCGGCATGTTGCGCAGCAGATTGAAATGCCGCTTGCATTGACTCGTTGTTTTGGGCCAATGCTTGCTGTAACGCTTCATGAGTGTTCAAATTTGCCATTTGCTCACTTAAACGTTGGAATCCTTCTTGTGCGGCCGCGCTGTTGCTTGCAGCTTGTTGCACCGCACTCTGTAGATCCTGATGTGTGGTAAAGGCTTGACTCATAAAGGCTTGGTTTTGTGTCAATGCTTCATGCAATTGTTGCAGGGTTCGGTTCGTATTTTCTTGGAATTGAGCGTTTTGTTCACGCTCCAGACGGATGGCTTCGGTGTCTTGGTATGCGTACATTGGTTGAGCACTAGTGCTAGTGCTTGCCATGTCAGTGTCTTCTTCGAGTGGATGGGACATTGTCTTGATTTTCTTTGGAGGTGTAGGTGTAGGACTTTTGTCTGTATCGTCAGAGTCTGAGGACCTTGAACCAGGTGGAGGACGTCTTGAACTAATGTTGGATACTTGTGATAGGGCTTGCTAGCCTTGGGTCTTGTATATGTTGTTTGGTTTTTTTTTTTTTTGGTTGTTGGCTAAGTTAGGTCACGTGTATGGGTGTACCTGACTTGTAATATAATATGACACCTGGGTTGTCTTGACCTAGGTGTGCTTCAATGGCTTGGGTCTTGGATGGATGTCTTGTTTAACTTGATGTAACACTGGAGTGACTTATACACGACGTGTTCTTGGATAACTTGGATGTCTTGATAGACTTGAACGGATGGAACAGGAGAACTAGGCTTGAACTAGGACTGGAACTTGACTGAGATACTTGGGACACCGACTTGTAGGTGTAAACAGGGATTCACGGTAATTGGAAGGTCTTGCAAGGAAAAGAGACTTGGAGACCAAAGGAAACTTGAATTGTTCTTGCCAGAGAGGAATTGGAGGAAGAGATGGAGTGGAATCGAGGTCGATGAAGTTCATTCTTTTATATTTTTCATGCACCAGTTCTTCCATAAAGAGGTTTTCAGGCACCAGTTCATCCAAAAGGGGATTTACAGTATACTGGAGTCTCTTTTTTTTTTTTTTTTTTTTTTTTTCTCTTCCTTTTTCGGATTTGTAGGCACCCCCCAATTTCTTCTTAAGGATTTGTAGGGTTTGTCCCATGGGGGGTGTGATTTTTCTATACTAGGATTCATAGACTTGTGCCAAAATTGTGTTAATCGAGAGTTTCGTGTTCTTACTTGGTAACGGGCGGTCGCCGTTCTTGGATCAGGGTCTTTGCTGGTGAACTGAGTGACTTTGGTGACAACGGATTGCGGAGTTTCCTATTTTGTCATGACGAGGAGTAGCAAACGGGCGAAAACCTAATTTTTTGGTTTCCATTCCCATTCTTTTCTTTTCTTTTCTGTTCCCTTTTCTTTTTGTTTTTTGGCACTGATACGTGTTTGCTCTCCCTTTTTTTTTAAAAGGAGCGAGAGTGGGGTTAATCGACTGTTCAGCCTGTAATTTGTCTGGAATTATGGGTTTGATACTTCTTTTACTGGATAAAACAATGCTACGGACGGGGAAAATATGGAGATTCATTTTCATTTTTTTTTTTTTTGCTAGGAATGGCGGCGGAAATGGCTACAAATCCGGGATATGCGCCACCAAATCATCGCAAGAGCCCTTGGTGGCCTCCAACACTTGTGCGAGGATACGGATCATGGCTTCGCGCTCGTACTCGTCGTCGCGCTCTTCATCATGTTCTTGTTCTTCTAACCAGTCGGCAATCTGCTGGTGTAGGTCGAGCCACACACCGGCCCACTCGCGGAAAACTCCGTCACCATGCGTGTCCGGGAGTTGCGTCATTGTGGTGGTGATCGCGCGCAACCCCTTATGGATGGATTCGGTGGATCGCTTGGTAAGTGCACTTGTGGCAGGGGTTGGTGGACGCAATTGTCCAAACCTTGGACGTGATGACGACGACACGAAAGTTGACGACGTGGATACCACGGAACCTTCATATTCATCTTCGTCGTCACTGCTGGGCGGTGGTGTCATCTCTTGATGAGGCGCGGCTTCTTGAACTTGGGACGGTGCTTGCGCCGGGGCCATGTTCAAGTCCATGGGGTTGACGTGCACCTCTGGGAACGACATGTTCAACAATTGGTCCAGGGCAGCACGGTCCCAGACAAAGGGAACCTGTTCCTTGGGTTCCGGGGAGAAGGACTGAATGTCCACGGCCATGGGGACATCATCATTCTGATCAAAGAGGGCAAACAGCGACATGCTGTCACGGGGGGCCTGGCCTACAAAGTCCTCTTGAAAGGACACGTCGACGGGCTCCACTACGGACTCCATCGACACGGGATCAAAGATTGAAAAGTAGCCAACCATGGTGATTTAATTGATAATATAGAATAAACGGACAAGCAGAGAGGGGACAATGGCCAAGGGAGAGAGACTTGAGTGCCAGAGCAAGAGAGATGTCGCTGTTGGAGGAAAAACGAGGCAATGGGCGCAAGTTGGAGTCATATTTATACTTTTTTCCTTCCAACATCGACCAAACGAGATTAACAGGCGCACGGTAAAGACAAGAATGGATTAACAGGCGCACGGTAAAGACAAAAATGGATTAACAGATGAGAAAATGCAAGTACGAAAATGGCAGGGCACAGGTTGACAGAGTTGGTAAAGCAGTGAAGACAAAATAGGCAGAGTAGATGGGAAAAAGGGCGTTTTGTTGACAACTGACAAGAATGTCACACAGGCTTTCGACAAAAAAGGACGTGCACGCGATTGCGCGTAAACAAAGGAGAGACGCAATCGCTAAACGTACAATGGATAAGGTGTGCACGTGGCGCAGGATGAGGGTATTTCACGGCTATCTTGACTTGTAGCCGTGTTTGGGCAAAGCGGGTGTCTATGGCTGGCAAGTGGGCAGGTTGCCTTGTTTTCTGCGCATCATGTAATAATAATAGTCTTCATATCTTTTTGATTTTGATTCTTAAGTCTTCTCTTTTTTTTCTTTTCTTTTTTTTTAAATATAAGCGCGTCTAAAGCGTGTCAAAGCGCGTCTAAGCGCGTCTAAGCGCGTCTAAGCGCGTCCATCACCGCGCTACACGCGTCGCTGGTCTCGCTGACGCGTTGATCTACGAGAACCAAGGCTGGCTCGCGACAATGACATTGGCAAGACTGTGGGCGCTCCCAATTCTCCTGAACGCCTGTTGCAAGCCACTGTTTTGCGCCGTCGCAACCTTCCTACTGTATCTTGCGCAGCAATCCTCTGTATGACGACGAGCAGGGATGGATTACTGTATGATACTGTAAATGGATCATGGCCATGCGCGAGGACAAGGCCATTTTCCAGGCAACAAGTGCTCGCGCGGCCATGAAGGGCAATCTTCTGTAGCGTACCTACAATTTTTCGATGTTTAGTATGAATTGGGCAACTCGTTTTCTCCGCCTCAGGGACGTGCCTTTTTCTTTTCCCTTGTCTTTTTTTTTACTAGCTTTTGACCTGTTTGCATTATTGATTACCTTTGTAGCTTGCGTGCATGCACAGGTACAGTATGACGGCGACAGAGTGCAGGCATACTTGAACGAAAGGCAGGTACAGTATAACAGTTCCCGTCTTTGTATTGCATTTGGACTCTTCTCTCGCCCTCTTTCTCTCTTTTTTTTTAAGTGTGTGCGTGTCGACCTCTGATCGTACCTCCATGCTTGTAAAAGCAAAGCTATCATACAGTGGAGCCGGGAAACACTCGAACAACAAAGGAGTATGGATTATGGAATATGATATAAGAGTGCTCGTCTTATTTTGCTTTGGCCTTTCGCACCTTTGCTTTTTTGGGTCCTCGGGCAGCGCTGATCGACAAGTTTAGAACACGCGCAACGCGAAGAATAAAAAAGGGGCAACTTTTGAATGCGCGCTCTTTTTACTCTTTCTTTCTTTCTCTTTCTTGATCAATAATGCAAACAGGTCAAAAGCTCGTAAAAAAAAAGGCAAGGGAAAAGAAAAAGGCACGTCCCTGAGGCGGAGAAAACGAATTGCCCAATTCATACTAAACATCGAAAAATTGTAGGTACGCATCTTCTGTATGAGCCCACCTCTGTCTTATTGTTAGTACAGTAAAACTGCAATAAAAATTGGCAGTTAACTAGAGTAGGTTCTGGATATACTGTACCTACAGTATGATACCGTATCGGCACATGCTACAGTACTGTACCTACAGTATATCGGCAGCTTTCAAAAAATGGTCTACGGTACATACTGTACGTACTGTACAGTGCCCGGACAAAAAAAAGTTCGCCTCTGTCTATTGCGCTGCAGTGCCAGCACTCAGATCAATCACTTTAATCTCTTCTGTATTGATCAAAAATGACTCCAATGATATGAAATTTTGTAGGAACAATGACATAAAAGTATAAAAACGATTCTAAAATTATGAAATGGCTATAGCAACCGGATTTTGAAATGGACCAAAAAATGTGTACCTGACGCGTCATGCGATGCGACGCGTATCTACGCGTATACAATGGCCTGTGGACGCTGACGCTGGTAAGACACTTTTGGCCATACCAACCGCTTTTTGTTCACTTCTTTTCTCTTTGACGTGTTCTTAGCCCCCGCTGGTCCCGTGGACGACCCTCGCCGCGTAAGATGAAAAGAAAAAAAAAAGAGAAAAGGATGGCGTTAAAAAAAACGAGAGGGAGAAAATGCGCAAGAGCGGGCCGCGTCGATAAGCCCTCAAGGGGGGTGATGTAATCTGAAGCGAGAAAACTCCAACAAAGAAGAGTGTGGCATGAACGGCGATCGACTGAGATACTGCAAGTGCCTACTTTGGGCAAGGTTTTTTTTGCAAAAATTTAAGGCTCGACACTTCCAAATTTAGGTGCGTAAATTGCATGAAATTTTTTTTACAGTACTGTATTTTTTTGCAGGTTTTTGTGCGCTGTACCGGTATACGGTATGAAAAGTGGGCTGCCTGCAAGTTGGTGAAATGACCGATGCAAAAAGTTAAAACCCAAGCTAGCGCCCTGCAAGTTATCCCATTAGATGCTTTGCCCTCCTGTTTTTTATTAAATCTAAAATAAAAATCGAGGGTTGACTAGACAGTTGTCGAGCAAATCGTCATTGAATTTTTTGTTGAAAAAGTGTATTTCCTCAGCCAGTTTTGATCAGATCGCCGTGGTGAAATTTGTTTCATTCGGTGGAGATTCAGCAGCAGCATTTGACACATTAAAAGCATCGTTGGTTATTTTTCCAGCTGTCGAGAAAAGCAAGTTTGAAAATTGATCCAATGTTTGATCGACTTTTGCAAGCGAACAAAGTTCATCCATCGGGGAAGCAACAATCAGGAAATGACACTCGAGTGCGTCTCTTTCGATCGGTGCCATTTCACCGCGATCCACAAAACATTTTGAGAGACTCGTGCCGGATTTGTGGAAATGTCAGAATTTTGGATTCATCTGCACAACGACTCAACTGATCTTGGTTTCAATTTCATGTTAAAAAAAGACGCGACGAAATGGCCTATCATAATGAGAAAGTTTTGAAGGCGATCCAATTATGGCTTGTAGTGTTTAAGATTAGATTTGTGAATATTCGGAAAAATGGTGCGCGTCTCGACAACATGCTGCCCTCAGGCTTGTTATTTTTTTATGTATGAAAAGAAAAGCGATGAAATACAGTATCTACTGTACGTAGCTGGGGGGAACTTGATTGGAAGTGATCTGAAGAAAAGCCCACGAGTAAAATTTGAAAATTTGAATCGACTACTCGACTCTGACAAAAAAACAGCATGTACCCGGTAAATTTGCATTTGGTATCGTCGTCTGCACGAGGCAGCAGCAGCTCTGCACCCGATTTGAAGAGAAGTTGCCATGGCAAATTTGCCTAATAATCAATAGTGAATAGGAGGCTCAAAAGGTTCTGTATGATAGCAGCGTGCTGCGTATTGCACCTTGTTTTTTTTTTGAAAAAAAGGAGCCAAAAGAGACCGCTGCGGTCAGATTTAGCTGACGCTGCGCTTTTCCAGGCACCAACTGCGGGCGGGCCGTCAAAATGGGCAAGAAAATCCAAAGGGCGCTTTGCTCTTGGCGAGAAAGGGAGACGTCTTTGCCCTTTTTTTCTTTTTTCTTTTTTCTTTTTTCGTTTTAGCCTCGCACACCCGTTTCTTTTTTCTTCAATGTTGGTAAGGATGGGTTGCAATCACATGGGTATTGCATGGGACTCACGAGATGCGCTTCATCTCTGGCGTTGCATAGGAATCTCTGTTTGGACGTCGGAAAACACCTGCGGAAATGCTGCGTCAGCATCAGCGCAGCATCAACAAAGCCAGTCGTGAGCTGGATCGCGAAAGCAGCCGTCTGGAGCGTGAGGAGAAGAAGCTCGTATCCGACATTAAGCGCGCTGCCAAGGAGAATCAGATGGTAGGCGCGGAAAAAGGGTTGTGAGAGGCATTGGCGGGTATACTCACTTTTTTTTTTCTGCTCAAAAGACGGCGTGCAAGGTGATGGCCAAGGATTTGGTACGGACGCGACGCTATATCCAAAAATTCCAGCAGATGAAGGCACAATTGCAGGCGGTGGGTCTGCGCATCCAGGTAAAAAGACAAAAAAAAAAAAAAAGAAAACGAGGCGACCCCAGCTCATGTAGTGGGTGACTCACGCGTGATCCTTTCTTAAAAAGACGCTTCGTTCGAGCCAGCAGATGGCGGATGCAATGCGTGGTGCGACGCGTGCGATGGGCGCGATGAATCGCCAGATGAATTTGCCGCAGATCCAAAAGATCATGATGGAATTTGAGCAGCAGAGCGAGATGATGGACATGAAGGACGACATGATTGCGGATACCATTGACGATGTGATGGAGGAGGAAGATGACGAGGAGGAGAGCGAGGAGATTGTCAACAAGGTGCTGGACGACATTGGCATCAGCCTCAATCAGCAATTGATGGAGACACCCACCGGCATCAAAACGGCCGCACCAAAGGAGACGGAGCGCGTCGCGCAATTGGATGGTGGCGGCGGGCTCTCTGCTGATGATGCCGCACTGCAAGCACGATTGGACAATCTGCGACGCGAGTAGCCGTGCTCTTTTCCTCTCCCTCCCCTCAATTTTTATATTTAGCCTTTTGCACACACGATGATCCCCCCTTTTTATAAATTTTGCCAACAAAAAAAAGGACTTTTGCAGGTGATTGGGGTGATTTTTATGGCGCGACGCGTTTTTTTTTTTTTGGCTTTTTTTAAATATGGCAGGCCGGGGATCATTTTTTTAATTCATTCATGGAGATTCATGGGAAAGAGTCTTTTGTGCTTTTAATTCGCTCCAGGAGTGCTTGGCGTGCCTTTCGAGATGCGAGAGAGGGTGAATTTGGCGATGAGGAGGAGGATGCGGGGGTAAAGGATGAGGATGTCGACGTCGGGATATAAAAGCTGGCTTTGATCGACTGGCTGACGGTGGGTTTTTTCTTGCTTTCCGCGTTGGCTGCGGCAACGGCTGCGGCAGCGGAAGCATAGGACTGTGGAGACGACAGCTGGTGCTGCGATTGTTGTAGCTGCTGCTGCTGCTGTTGCTGCTGCTGTCGCTCTCTAAAGGATAGGCGGCGCATGGATTTGGCAAACGAGGACAGGGACGGCATCGCGGGCGCGTTCGAGGACGGCGGCGAATCAATATCGATGACAATGGACGCCATTTTGGACGAGCCCGCCGAAGAGCTTTTGCCGGAAGCCGTGGTGGAGGACCCCATGTGCGGTGAGTCAAGTGTGATGTGGTGCGAATTGGCGTCTTGGTCGTCATTGTCGTGGTCCATTTCGTCGAGTTCGACAAACGAACGCGCAGCCTCGTTGGATCGCGGGATGATCGCGGATTTTTCCCAGTGCGAGACGGGCAGCGTCTTGCGGCGCGTGTTTGGCGCGGATCGCGATCGAACAGAAGCTGGAGCACGGAACCGTTTGGGCAGCGAGTCGTGCGATGTGGACAAATTGGCGCGTTTCTCAGGAAGCGACGATCGGCCTGCAATAGTGGTGGGCGCCTCCTGCATGAGCGCCCTCACTTGGCCAGGCTCCATCGATTTGCGCCTGTTCGTCTTGGCCGCGGCAAGCAGCGCCTCGGGTTTCTCCACCAAATACTCGTTTTCGTTGACGCGCTCGCCACGACTCTTGCAATTCGTCGCCCACAGCAGCGTCACAATCTTGCACTGCTTGTTTTGCATCGCTTTGCGTAGATTCGTCGGCGATCCGTTTTTGAAAACCAAATGGGTCACCGTGTCTAGATGAGAAAAACGAGAAAAAAATGATAAAAAGAGCGTCAGGCCTCATGTTTCCATTGAAATCACTGTTTCATTGTGGATGGGTTGTTACCTGAAAAAGTGCGTCGAGTCTAGCAATAAAAACAAAAAAAAAAAAAAGAGTCATCAATGAGCACGCGTTGGCAACAAAAAAAAAAAAAAGAATCTAAGCTCTCCCATTGTTCATTGATTTCTTTTTTTGTCGCTTTACCTTGGCGCCCATAGTCTGCAGTGCCTTTTCAAAGTTGGCAGACACATCGTCGCCGTCATCCGTTCTAGTCAAAGAGCAAAAGAGGACAATCTGTAAGCTTCAATGGCCATTTTTTTTATTTTTTTTCCCCTCACGACCACCCCCTTTTTTTTTTTGGCTGGCCCACCTGACGTCGATACAGGCCACGACGCCGCGCAGACACTGGTTCGCCACACCATCAGAGAGGTTGGCTGGCGACGAGTGGCGCGAGCGTGGCTGTTGCTGGGATGGTGGTGGCGACGCTGGCGATGAGCGTCGAGGGGCGTGGACTGGGATTTGCAAGCTCTTTGGCTCTTGCATGGAGGTCGTGGTGGCCGTGGACGTGGACGGGGCCGGCGTGGTGACAGCGGCAGCAGACGCAGCGTTGGCGCGTGGCCTATTCAGCAAGCGCCGCTTGGTCTGGATCACGGGAAACGAATGGAAGAGCGTCGACTGCTTGGGCGGCATAGGACGAGCAAAGAAAAGGAAAGAAAAAAAGCACAAACAAAAAAAGGGGCGGACAAAAGCAAAAAAATCATTTCAACTTTTCTCGCGTGCGGCTCTTTTCATACTCCGCACCACAGCCCGAATTAAACACACGAATGCACGCGTCCCGGAGCTCGATGGCCATGGACAAAGAACCAATTCGGCAAAGGAAAAAAAATAATGAAGAAAAAGAAAAAAATAAAAGAAAAAACAAGTGATGATGCTTTATTTTCAAGTCTATGAGGAGTGGATCATCGGAGTGGCACGGATTGTGAGTGTGTGAATGGCATACCGATGGGGTGTGTACGGTCGCTGTCGACGATATACGCGTGTCCGATGTGTTTTAGACGCGTCGACACCCATTTCTGGGGCAAAGGCGACAGCAATGCGAATTCGTCATTAGGCAGTATCAGGACCAGGATGCCATAGTCAAGGAGATCGATGCTCTGAACAGCGCGCTTGGTGGTGATGATGCCATCGGGCTTGCTGCCCATGATGTACGAAAAGCCATTGATGCTGCTCAAAAATTTGCGTTGAGCGCGTGGCGCGAGATGCGCATTGTCCATGGCGTGCTGCACATGACGCCGGTAGGACAGTCTCTTGCTATAGAAACGGCCGCGTGCAAAATCATACCAGGCCCATTCCTTCACCAGAGCCGCCTTGAGCGCGGTGGCGACCATTCCGAGAATGACAAAGAGCAAGCTGAGCAGACTGGTCGGATCAATGCCGGCCTGGTCGAGGTATTCGCGGTGATTGGAATTGGCGACAATGACACCAACAATGCATATTAAAAAGAGGAGGACCAAGGTGATTGGCACATACAATGCTTGGATTTGTAAACCTTGGGCAGTGATGATGTCCTCGACGGGTTCCTCGGGCGGCCGCGGCTTTGTCGACACGAATTGCCATTTGCTCTCGTCTAGGACAATCATACCTGCAGCCGGTGCCGTATCCACGGCAGCAGCCATCGCCTCAAAATAGCCAAAAGCGTCGCATCGGATCTGCAATCGATAATTATCCCACAACCACTGGCCAGCCATGGTATTTGTGGGTGTCCGGTGCTCGACAAAGCCATCGAGGGGAATGAGTGGGCCTTGCGTGGAATTGATGTCGACTGTCAGCCATTTCTTGTGTGTTGGCTCAAAAAAGCGGCGTACCAAAAAGATGACGACACGGAACCGCGCTGCATCGCCCTGGACGATCGCTTTGGCTACTTCAAAGCTGAGTGCGATTTGAAAGAGCGCGTGTTTGATGGATGTTGGCGACGAGTGGCCCTTGAAAACATTCGTTTCGCTGTTTTCATGCATAAGCAAGGGCTGTGCTACATGTGTCGCGCTCGATGCGGGCGTGCTAGTCGCACTCTCCACCGTATCCGGCACGCCAGTCCACAATTCCCTCGTCGTCAGGTACGTCGTGACTTTGGAATCAACCGTGTTCAATTGTTGCGGGCCCAATACCACCATGCTGGCTACGAAATCGGCCACCTGATGCGCCATCGTCGTTGTCACGCCCGAAAAGGCACTGTCCTCGTATTGCTGCGTCATCTTGTTTTTGAAAACCAAGTCGTACACGGGCAACATGCCATCCTTGTAGTGGATTTTCATGTTTTTGAGCGCGCCGCGCTTCTCCGCGCTTAAAATCCCAAACGTGTGCACAATTTCATCATCCTTTAGCGTGACAATCGCGTCGTACTTTTTGTCAATGTCGATGGTCGTGTGATCCATGCCTCGCAAGTCAAAAAAAAAAAAAAGAAAAACTTAAAAAAAGGATCATTTTAATGGAGGTTTTTATAAACTGGCTCTGAATATGGACCTGTACAACGTTGCTCTTGGTTGGAATTGCGCGCCTCCTCTCTCTATGAGCAAGGAGTGCAGCGGGCTTAGATTTGGCAAGTGAGCAAGCGTGATGTCGCGCAGAGTGGCCGTGCTTGCTCTATTTTTTCTTCCTTTTTTCGCAGAAACACGAGGATTCCTGTCTCAATTGGTCACACTGCGCATGTTTTGACGTGACCATATTGTAGCAAAAAAGTCGCGATTCGCACCGCCCTTTTCTTTTGCCCTGTTTTTAACTTTTTACCGGCAATGTTGTCGATGATTTCGCATTTTTTCTTTTCCATCTCTTGAGTAGCGAAAGATAATAACAAAATTACCGCTTAGCAGGGTTCGCGTCGCTTTTATGGCGTAGAAAACGCGCTTTTACGCCATGTCGCGCCAAATGCCACGATTTCCATAGGGTCACGTCATGCATCACGCGCATTTACTTGGACTTGTCCTATTGAGCTTTCTATTGTCACTTTAAGCGCGCCGGGTGCGTTGCGTTCTCGCTGCATTTGCCCATTTATTTGCTCTGTTTGGGTGAGCGCGACGATTATTCTTGTTTGAGCCGTGTTTCGGCCAAAAATTCATGGGCATTCGTTAATGTTACTTGCTTGTGGCTGTCTATTGAGATATGAGTTCATGCCCTGGGTGGCAAGTGTTGAGCAAGAAAATCGCAAAAGCTTATCCGATTTGCTCTTTTTGCATCTGCGCTGCGATTTCATCTCAATTGAGCAGGTCTCACCGAAAATCACGAGGAACACCTCAATCTATTCTTTCTTTTAAGACCAGGCACACGCTGGTGCACTGAGTGTTGGGCGAGAAAAATCAGGCTTTTAGGGTCATTTCGCCACAGGTGCGTCGTTCTTTGTCTACTGGCGCTTAGGATTCGGCTCAGCCAAGCACGGCACGATGAATATGGATTAGGCGCATCGGACACTCAGATTTGCATGATCTGCAAGAGAAGCAATTCAGCCAATTCCATACACAAGCCTGTTTTTCTTCCCAACACACGCAAGACTCCTAATACAAAAACGCGATTGGATGCAGGAATTCTCGATAGGAGTAATCAATGATTTATTTGGCGCATGAAGGCACATCTCAGAGGCAATGGATAAACTTGAATGGGTACATTTACTAGAAAAAAAAAAGGCAGGCAAAATGAGTTTCTGCGTACATTTTCCACAGCTGCCACCCCGTGCCATTGATACTTACAAGCTTGATCTGCT
Organism: Gongronella sp. w5; assembly: GCA_001650995.1. NCBI lineage: Eukaryota > Fungi > Mucoromycota > Mucoromycetes > Mucorales > Cunninghamellaceae > Gongronella > Gongronella sp. w5. Next base: position 162,745 of record KV441910.1, read on the forward strand.
TCAAACCATCCTTGAAGAAGGTGAAGTAGGGGGTGACACCATCCTCGCGGTCTGTGAGAATTAAAAATAAATTGGGTGAGCAAAAGAAAGAGCAAAAACGTGTCAATCATTTCAAGAGAAAAAGTAAAAAAATGGCCACTTACAGTTGAGGAGGGCGACCATGCCATCGGGGTCCATGGACTCGCCAACGTAGAACTCATAGTCCTTGAAGTTGCCGATGATCTTCTTGGCCTGGACCTGAGCCTTGGCCTCAAAGATGGGGACGCGTTCGGGGTTCTCCTCCTGGAGCTTGGCCTTGATGGCCTTCATGTAGCCCTTGAGGTAGGTCAAGTACGACTTCTTATCAAAGGCGGTCTCGGTCAAACGGAACGAGTGGACGACGTTGTTGACGGTCTGGGCGGTCGACTCGGCACCCTCATCACCACCCTCGGCAGAGGGGTTGGCGCCTTCCAATTGAATATCATCACCACCAACAGTGATCATTTGGCAGTCAACCTCGACGATAACATCATCGACCTCCTTGATGGGCTGCAAAAATAAAAAAAAAGAAATAAAACAAAAAAAAGTTGAGCCATTTCGTGTTCTTGGCGGGCTGGAGTTGGCGGAACGCGCGTGCTTACGTAGGCATCAGAGAACATCTCATCGCCTATGGGGGAAAAACAAGGGTCAGAACGATCCATCCGTCATCCATCCATCTCGAAAACACATCCATCCATCGGCTGCGTGTCGCTTTTCGTATCTTACCAGAGATAATATCAGAGTACAAAAGCATGTTGGATAAATCGAGTGGGTGTAAAGGAAAGAGAAGAAGAGGAAAAAAAGGAAACGCGCGCCTCTTTTTCCGTCTGGGGTCTCGAAAATTGGGTGGCCGCTCGAATTTGTGCAAATTTGGCACGTGCACACCTTCCGCCGCCGCCACACCGGCCAATCATGCACTCTCGTCACGGCATTCAATCCGTGTCGCACGCGGGGATGAAGTAAAAGTGGTGATGGATCAGCATGGATCTTCAAAAAGTGAAAAAAAGCTATGCCTTGGCAAGAATTGGAGAAATGGACATGTGCGTAGTGTCCCACACAAGTGCATTCCAAGCGTCCACTTGCCCATCCCAGACGGGTGCACAAAAAGAAACGAGAACAAACAAAGAATGAGATCATAGCCACCCAATTGCTGCGTCTGTCGCCACGGTGGGATGCCGAGTGTCCATTTTGTTTTATCATGGCGCGCCGTTGCACACATAACGCCAAAGGCCATACCCTACGTTCATGTTCATCTTTCCGTTGGGCTCACATGCCCCTCTAAAAAAAACAAAAAAAGGCAAAAGCGCAAATATTACTGGCATTGGGCGTGTTCTTACCCGCAATGACAATGGGTGTCGATGCGAATTCAAGGCCAATTGCTAATTTTTAGTTGGTTTGCCATTGATTTGCATGAAAATGTAGCAGAAAGCGCGTCGCCGGGCCGTGGCCGGACAGGTTGCTTTGGTCGGCGCTTGGAATTCGCCTGGTCGGCCAGGGCTCAAGGCTTAAAATTCTGGGTTTTGACCGTGTCTGGTGTTTTTCTTTCTCATACTCTTCCCTTATGTTCCGTCCTTGTGTCCAAGCCGTTCGTACCCAGCTTTTGAAGCGCGCTGTTGTCGCGCGTCCTATGGCGCAGCGTGCCTGGAAGCCCATGGCTCAGCCCGTGCGCGCTTTCACCGTTGCGGCCCCCCGTTTTAGCGCGGGCGAGTGTATGTTTGTGCTGCGAGATCCCTTGCTCTATGCTCACGTTCGTCTCTTTTATCATTTTTAGCCGACAATGAGCTTGTGCACAAGCTCCAGGAGGAATTGTCGTATGAAAAGGAGAATGAAGAGTCTGCGCAGCCTCCCTTTATTCAAGAATTCTTGCAAGCCAACTCGTTCAAGGTAAAAAAAAAAAAAAAATTGACCAAAATTGGCCGATGGGGGCGCGCGCGACAATCATGGTTGTCATGGCAACGCGGCAACTCATCCATTTGCATCTAGATTGAGGACAAGGCTGGCCACGATGAGGTGACTCTGTCGCGCACCTTTGGCAACGAATCGTACGAATAATGCCACCCAATGGGTCGAAATGGAGCTAACCATCATTTTTTCTATTTTTTTTTTTTTTGGCTCCTAAAAGGATCTCGGTGCTGTTTTCCATCTCGGATATCAACAATGCCAGCGAGTCATTCCTTCCCGAGGAGGATGTCCAAGTTGAGGAAGATGAGGAGGACGCGTCGTTCCCTGTGCGCGCGTCGGTCATCATTGAAAAGGTAAAGCAATTGGACGCAATACGATGTCCATGGCTTGACAATTGATTTTTTTTTCGCGTTTTAGCCTGGCCAAGGTGCGGTGACGATCGACACTGTTGCTCAGGACGGTGAGATGACGGTCGAGAGCGTCATGTACTATAAGGAGGCCAAGCTTGCGACTTGCGCGACGGCCGAATCCGACTGGCAACGCCGTGGTTTGTACATTGGCCCTCAATTTGGCGAGCTGGACGAGGGTCTCCAGTCTCAATTCGTCGCTTACTTGGAGGAGCGTGGTGTCAATGCTGCCCTTGCTACCTTTTTGCCCGACTATGTCGAGTACAAGGAACAAAAGGAATACACACAATGGCTCAACAATGTCAAGAACTTTGTCGAGGCCTAAATCAACCATCTTCTCCCCATTGTAGCTTTTCCCTCCCCTTCCCTCCCCCCCATTCGTACACGCATCCCAAAGCATCCTTTTTCACTTCATGACCAATAAAAGAAATGTCCAATTGCAAACAACGCGTTCCAATGCACATATCAAGCGCGTCTTTTTTTTTATTGTCGTAAAAAGCCGATTGTGATAGTTTGGAGTGGCTGATTGGCTGGGTAATGCTAGGCTCGTTTTGGCTCTTGGGCTCTTGTGTCACCTGCTGACACCATGGACGTGGCGGCAAGAACGACCAGAATGAAAAAAAGGAGCGGTTGTTCCCAAGGGCTCCTTTTTTTTTTTCTTTCGTTTCTTTTTTCTATTTTCTTCTTTGTTCTTTGACCTGCCCACTTGGCCCTTTTTTTTCTCTCTCCTTGTCTACGAACGAACACGATGGTCCTGTTGAAATACCAGCGCCTTTTTGGCGCGGTGGTTGGTCTAGCCGGCGTGCAAGCGTTTTACTTGCCTGGCGTGGCCCCTGAGGATTATGCGGACAATGAGGCGGTGCCACTTTACGTCAACTCCCTCACGCCAATGTCCTCATCACAGATCAAGTCGGTCGTTTCATACGACTATTATGATGAGCGCTTCCATTTTTGCCGTCCTTCTAGCGGTCCTGAGAAACAGGCCGAGTCTCTTGGCAGCATCTTGTTTGGCGACCGCATCTTCAACTCGGCCTTCAACGTGCGTGTTCTTGTCTTGCCAATTGGCATCTTTTTATTCTATGCCACTAACCCACTTTGCCCTCAATTTCTCTCTTTTTTCCTTTTTTTTTCGTTTTCTAGTTGAACATGAAGAATGACGTGTCGTGCCAATTGCTGTGCCACACGGACCCGATTCCCAAGGAGGATGCTGAGTTCATTAACCAATGCATTGCGGACGAATACGCCTTGAATCTGATGGTGGATGGGCTTCCAGCGGCGCGCGACATGAAATTTGACGAACACTCGACGCAAACGTACAAGAGCATTGGCGTCCCACTCGGCGACCACAATGCCAATGTGCTCAACAACCACTATGAGATCACCATCCGATACCACGTCCGCCCCAATGGCAAGAATCGCGTCGTGGGCGTCAATGTCGATACTTACAGCAAGGACATTGAGCTCGATGCCAAGGGCGTGCCCCAATGTGGCGCTGCCGCCAACCGCCCCGGATATACGCTCAAGGCCGACGGAAAAGATCGCGTCATTTACACGTACTCGGTCATTTGGGAGGTAAAAAAAAAAAAAAAAATGGGAAAAATGACTGGGACGGGGGAAAACGCGTCGCGTTCATGCTCAATTCTTTTTGTGGACATGTAGGAATCAAACACCGCGTGGGCAACGCGCTGGGACGAGTACTTGAGCGTGCTTGACCCGTCGATCCACTGGTTTTCGCTTGTCAACTCGATTGTCATTGTTTTGTTCTTGACGGGCATGGTTGCCATGATCCTAATCCGTGCGCTGCACAAGGACATCTCGCGTTACAATGCCGCCGAGGTCCAGGAGGACGTCCAGGAAGATTATGGCTGGAAGCTGGTCCATGGTGATGTTTTCCGCCCGCCCGTTCGTTCCATGTGGCTCGCCGTTATTGTTGGCAGTGGCACGCAATTGATTGCCATTTGCGCATCGACGCTTGGTAAGGATGAAGCAATGAAAAATGAGCGAAAAATGTCACCCGGGCGACAAAGATGGAGCGTTCAATGAGCCTTTTTGTCTCATTTTTTTTCTTTTTCATTTATTTTGCAGCATTTGCCGTGCTTGGCTTCCTTTCGCCGTCCAATCGCGGCGCATTGGCCACGGTCATGGTGATTTTGTTTATGATTTTCAGCGGCATTGCGGGCTATGTGTCGGCACGTTTGTACAAGATGAATGGCGGCGAGTCCTGGAAGACGAATATGCTGCTGACGGCCGTGTTTTTCCCTGGGTAAGAAGCGACGCGAGGCACAGACACGTGAAAATGGCGGAGATAACGAGGGAAAGGATGGCCGCACTGACCCCATTGCAATTTGTAGAACCATCTTTGGTGCGCTTTTTGCGCTGAATTTCTTTTTGATCGGGTCGCAATCGTCTGGTGCCGTGCCTTTTGGCACGATGGTGGCGTTGTTCGGCATGTGGGGTCTGATTGCACTTCCTCTGAGCGTGGCCGGCTCGTACTTGGGCTTCCGCAAGGCCAAAATCGAGCATCCGGTGCGCACGAACCAGATTCCGCGCCAGATCCCCGACCAACCGTCGTACCTCAAGAGCTGGCCATCCATTCTCATGGGCGGCACGCTGCCCTTTGGCGCCATCTTCATCGAGCTGTATTTTATCATGAACAGCATCTGGTTCCACCGCATTTACTATGGCATTGGCTTCCTTTTCCTCGTCTTTGTTGTCCTCGTGCTCACATGCTCTCAAGTCACCATCCTCATGTGCTACTTCCATCTATGCAATGAGGACTATCACTGGTCGTGGCGCGCGTTCATGACTTCCGGCGCCGCAGGCATCTATGTCTTTTTGTACTCTATCTATTACTATTTCAACAAGCTTGCCATCACCTCATTCACAAGCTCTATCCTCTACTTTGGCTACTCAAGCATCATTGGCGCCTTGCTCATGGTCATGACCGGTAAGAAAAAGAAAGACGCGTCGAGACACGCGTCACATGCTGATTTTTTTTTATTTTTTTTATTTTTTTGTGCAGGTTCCATTGGCTATCTGAGCTGCTTAATCTTTTTGCAGCGCATCTTTGCCAGCATCAAGGTCGACTAGGCGGTCGTTTTTTTAGAACAATAAAAAAAAGTCTCTTACTCATGCTTTTCTCCTTTCCTCGCCCCAGAGTGGATTTCATTCATTTTGGCAATGAAACACAATAGATGTGACACACGCGTTGCAGCGTTGACGGCATTTATTGGGATGAGTGTACCTCGAGAGGCGAAAAAAATATATATTTTTTGATGACATAAGATAAATGAATAGTATGGAGAGGAGGGGCAAAATAAAATAAAATGAGAGGATATGTGATAAAAGGATATGTATGAATGGTGAGATGGATCAATGGTGGATAGGTTTGAGAGTGAGAGAGACAGTGGGATGGGTAGAGGGAATCAAAAAAAAGGGGGGGAGAGGAGGAGCGCGGATCACATAAATATCACATGGAAAGCACGAAAAATAAGATTTCATCTAAATGGTGGCTGGATCGGGGGTCGTGGGGCAGGACAGGATGTCGGGATGTGTCAAATGCGAGGCAGGGTGACGCGCAGGCAGTGACGCGGTTGAGCCACGATGAGCGAGCGGTCGCGCCTTCATAATGGGCGCGTCCGAGGACGAAGGGCCGAGAAGCGCGCGCGACGGTGTGGGCAGCAGGCCTGTCATGGTCTTGGCGATCCAGATGGTCATGTTAAAGGGCAGCAAGATGAGCGTCGTGATGGTCGATGATTTGGCCATACGCTGCTCTTGATCGATCTTGTAGCAGATGAAATCGTCGAATTCGCGGACCTTGTCGTCGAGCAGGGTGAATTTGTCCTCGGACCACGAACGCAGTAACTGTTCCTTCTTCTCAAAGCGTCGGATTGCCTTGGACAGATGCTGGATCGTCGGGCTCAGCCCGTCGGCCACCTGGCCCAGGTCTTTTTTCGTTGCGTATGCTTGGCGCAGCGCGTACAATTCCTCCTCGAGCAAATCGACGCGCTTCTGCAGGCGCATCACGTGCGTATCGTTCACTTGGATCTCGCTCTGCAAAAAGAGCGTGCGCTCGCGCAAAAGGAGCATCACGTGTGACAATGGCTTGAGCGAAGCTGCAAGCACAAAGACCGCCACGTTGAACGACGACATGTACCGATCATAATCGCTCAAAAAGTACCGGCTGTATTGCAGCGTGTAGCCAGCAATGGCAGGCGACGCGAGCACCCACAAAAGGCCCACCAATTCGTGACGGCGCAGCTCGCTGGCTAGATCCTCTTGTTTGCCGGGCAATTCCTTGCTCGTCGCGTGGTAATGAATCAAACGTCGGCTTCGCGCACTTTCGTAATAGGACCAAGGGACTGTGCAAAAATTAAAAAAAAATAAAGGGGGGCGGGCAAAAGAGGAGGGATGTGAGCATAAACAAATAAGCAAATCAGATGATGGACAAAATGTTTGGAAGTGTCGTTAAAGTGTCGCGTCTTTTTTTTTTTTTGCGTCTCCAACCCCCTCCCCCCTCTTTTGTTTGAGCGCTCTGTTCCTTCACACGCGTGCCTTTTTTGCACGAGCGGAGCTGACGAGTCGTACCTGTCATCCATTTGAAAACGTAATAGAGAATCAGGAGAATCATGACGAAGTCGTTCCAGATTTCGGCACTGCCTGCAAAAAAGGTGCCCAGCGTCGGCACGACGGCCAGGATGATGGGCCAGCTGATTTCATTGGACGTGGCGGGTGGCGGCTCGTTCAGTGGCGGCATAGTCGCGTACCGCTTGGCCTTTGGCGAGCGACGGTGCTGCCTTGGCGACGTTTCATCGTGGTCGTGGTCGGAGAGAGCCATAGTTTAGTGTGAGTATCTGTGAAAATAAATAAAAAAAAAAGGCGTAGAAAGGAAGGGAGAGAAACGAAAAAAAAAGTAAAAAGCGTGGAAGAAAAAGGGATTGAGAAGCAAAGCACCCCATTTTGCATTTTTGTAGGCAAAAAGAATTAAGGTGCGACGAAGCGTGAGAAGCCCATTTTTGGTTAAGCCAAAGAGCCGCCCTCTGTTCCTTTTTGTTACAGTGTTCTCCTTCCAATCTCCATTTGGCATCTTGATCACGGTCCCTGCAATTTCTATTGACATATGATTGCCAAATGTGCCTCCCATTGTTTGCGCGTGTCAAAGCCCATCTCTTTTATGAACTGAGCATGCCCCTCATCCCATCCGAGAATATTGCTCAAAGCCATGCATTGTGTCCCATTCCCACCTGGAAAAAAAATAATAATGAAAAATTGGTGCGAGGCGCCAAGACGAGACCGCGCATGTCCGTGCAGCAAGGCCATCCTTTAAATATTGTCCGACGCATCGTCCTTGAGACGGGCGTTTTGTATGGCCACAACCCGCAGCACTCAAATCAAAAAAAAAAAAAAAAATTGATCGGGGCGCCCATAAGGCGATTCATTCAGGGCCGATAGCAATATTAAGGGCATAGCATCCACACCGCCGGCGGACTCTGGATTAATTGCACGTGAGCATAATGCGGCCGCACAAGCAGATCGTTCCATAAAAAAAAAAGACCAGCCGTGTGTCATTTTTATTACCTTCGTCCCGCTTGTGACCTTGGCAATCCCGATTTATAATTTGCCATTTTAACATGACTAGCCAGCGCGGTATGTTATCTTTTGGTGCATTCCCCTCACGTCGCTACTGATCGCCATCCGCGAAAAGAGTGCACCAAACCGAATTCGGAAGAACAATTGACAAAAAAAAAAAAAAACCTAATTGACCAGAGCCGACGTGGCCGCGCACGTCAATGTGCCATGGCGCAGCTTATTTAGACACAGCACGCGTCAAACGAGCAGGGACAATGAGCAAAAAAATACTCACAAACATTCACGTAAATGTCAAATTTGCGAGAGTTGACTCTTTACCTTTTTAGCATGTGTCTGACAGTGTTTCAACAGCTGGTGGTGTTCACATGGCATGTGTGTACTGTATTCTTGTCAAATTTGATCAAGATCGGCTGTGCACGATCTCATGAATCATATGGGATTATGATATGGGTATCATAAAACCGCAAAAACAGACACGTTTGGGTTTTAATGCCCATTTACATATGATACCTGACATGTTGCATCCAACAGATGCATTTCATGAAATAGAGTGCATTGCACGCAGCACACCCTTAGCCATTTTAAGGGAATCATTGTGACGATGAATTGAAAGCAGCCAATTTAACACGCAAACGTGATGTTTGGTTATCTATTTTCAAGCACTGTAGGTACAGTGCACAGAACGAGGAGCGACAGCACCTGAGCAACCCAAAGCCGTTGTCACTTGAATAATGCTTACAGCATCGTGCGCCGCCGCAGCATAAAAAAGATCCACATGCGTCTTTTTAAAACGAAAAGGCGTGTTTTTTGGACTTTGCCGGTTTCTTGAGCCTCCAGAATTTTTTTTACAGCCTAGCTGCCCGCCGATGAAAGTCGCGCCATGGGATGATCTACAGCGCAGTGCCCAAGATGGGCCCGCCCGATTTTTTTTGACACCGCAAATTCCAAAAATGTCAAACCTATCTTATTTTGCATTTATCTCGCCAGCTGCACAACGACCATTTTTGAAAAATTCAGAGGTCACTCAGGGCCTCAAGGTTACTGGGTTCGTAATGAGCGCGGCGTCCAAAGTTGTTTCGCCCGGTAAAGACAAAAAAAAAAAAGTACGTAAAAATGTGGATTTGGGCTTTTTCTCCGCGACAAGTTATTCCAAAGACACTAAGCTTATTGGATTTTTTGGGTCTCGCGACACCAAGTGCTATTCATTAATTAAAAAATTGAAGATCGAGTAAGCAGTTGCCGAGAAATCATCTTTCAGCTTTATTGGCGGTTTTATTAGTTATTTGTCGATGAAAACGCATCCTACAAAAGACATTTTTATGTTTGAGTCCAAATGAGCCTGCTCTTGGGCCGCTGCGTCTGCTGGGTGGCGCGCAATGACGATTTTCGAAAACCACAGATTGCCCAAGCGGTATAGTCGACCTCTGGAAAATCGTGATATTTAGGTCGCCAAATCACCACGACATTTTTACTTTTATGTGAAGGCACCACATTTTCCGGCAAAAATACAATAAAAAACGGAGGTGCATTGGCTGGCTCGGGCGTAAATTACCTTTGGGGCTTTGTTTTCGATACAAGGCAAACTCAACGAAAACTGCTTCTATCTCGGAGAAACACACACCATCAGAAAGAGAATAGCTCTCTGCGTATGTGGGCATCGGTGATCAGCGAAAAAAGTGATACTTTTGGCAGTTTTGACGCGCTTTTAAATTCATGATGATTTTCAATGCGTGATAAACCGCGTCAGACGTTGAGTGACACGCGTCTGTTCCTTATCAATTCCATGCACTTGGCACCTGAATTACAAATGAACGCATCAGCGCGGCTCTTTAGACGCGTTTTTTTCCATGCAATTCGCATTTGAAATTAAATCTTAAATCGCCCATTGCTCGACAACGGCCAGATGGATCGAGCTTTTTTCATTGCTTTGTGGGTTTCCCCGTGCGATATTTCTTTTGTGCAAGATTGGCCCAATTCTGGGAACCCAGATTTTTATTTTTTGTTTTGGGACCGGTGATCGTGGCTAAAATTGGATCTGCGTTTTGACGCTCTAATGTCTTTTGTAATAGCTGCAATTGCATCGCAGGCAGTTTGTTTTCCGCTATTACACGTTTGTGCAGGTTTCATGGTCCAACATTGCCAGATTAGCGATCCCATGTTGATCTATCGTTAAAATCAACGACTTGTAATACTTTTTCTGACGAGCTTATCCCAGTAGTCCCAAATTTAAGCTTAGTGGATGGTGGACCCAAAGCCTTCATTATTCCAAGGTTTGAAGGTGACCGGATCATACAGCACTCATCCATGTATAATTAAAATACGGATTGCGGCTGATTTTATAAGACCCCAGGCGATATCTCTTGAACTGATGTACGCAAAATGTGTTGTGGATGAATTGGATGTCTGTTAGTCGCGTATCGTGCAATAAAAATTGAAGATCAAGAAGGCAGCTGACGAGAAAATTGCAATTGGATCTTTTTGCACGCAATCGTGCCTTCGTTTTCGCCCCGAACAGGAGACCTGATCGCTGATCCGTTTCATGAGATGGGAATGGATATTCTTTTGTTCAAATCTGGTTAGGTCATATCGTGGAAATAGGGAAATAGTAAGGCATTGCAACGCGCGATATTGGTCTGGCAGACAATGATGCTGGGTCGGCTCTGCCTGCCTGCCCATATTCACAACAGTATGAGCTTCCGCAAACGTAAAAAAGAACCAGTCAGTATAACAGCGAGTGCCCAAGAAAAAAACACAAAAGCACGATTTTCATCCGTTTTGTATTTTGCGCACAAAAAAAAGCATCTGATCCGTCCATGCTTCGATCTCAGCGGACAGAACTCTCAGTTAAGTGCCTGAAGTACCGCGCAAACACTTACACATCTACCTTGTACACAATGAAGAGCGTGTTTTTCAGACTTTGCCAGCCAGCTGTGCTTCCAGAAATTGTTTACAGCTTACTTACCCGCCAATGAAAAATGCGTCACGGCATAAGCTCCGAGCCAGTGCTCAAGACGGACCCGCCCGAATTATTTTTTTTTTTTTTTTTGGACTCGATGTCGAACATCTCATATGCATTCATCTCGCATTCTGCATTGTCGAGTTTTGCATCATGTCACGCTCTTTCTTTTGTTATAGGTGCTGTCCATTGTCGAGTTTTGCATCATGTCACGCTCTTTCTTTTGTTATAGGTGCTGTCTCGTTTTATCACTTTTCCACAGACTACGGTTTTGTTTCTTATGTATTTTTACGGCAATGCAAGCAGATCAATCGGCAAATCGAGACGCGTTCTTTTTTTTTTGTGATGCGAACTGCGGCGACGGTCGTTTATGGTCGGGGAGTGCGTCATCGTTGCTTCACAACACGATGAAAGTATGGGGGGAAGCGGGTAAAGGGTTGCCTATCGGCCATGCCTCATTGGCTGGGAATATGCACTAGTTACTTTCCTCGGGATTTTGTCTTGGTCGCAGTCGGAAAAGATTTTATTCATGCAAAAACGCGTGCGTAATCGCTACCCATAATAGGTAACGAGGCAACGACGGCGAAACAATGAAGACCCCGACAATTTTTTGACAGGTGTCTTATAAAATGGATGCAAAAGCGCGAAAGAACACATCTCGTTCTTACTAATCGATTCCAAATCAACAAAAACATGAGTCAAGATACGTTTCACGGTTGGTCTGTGGCTGCCAAGGGTAGGAATGCATGAAGCCTGCCAACAAACGCAAAATTCATTTTTTGTCGTTTTTTTTTTTTTTTTTTTCGCTGCTCAGATAAGCCAATGCAGTGGACTGAGCTTCCACTTAAGGCGTTTGATGCCGACTCGGTGGAATTGAAGGTGACGCATTGCGGTACGTTGATTCATACTCGAAGAGAAACAAAGTCTTATTGATTTTTTTTAATCCAGGCATTTGTGGCAGCGACATTCATACCATGGATTCCGGTAAGGCGCGCCCATTTATACGCGTTTGATCGTTGCTGACAAATCTGTGTTTTTTTTGTTCTTTAGGATGGGGGTAAGAGGTTGCCCATTATGAGGCATGCATTGCTGTGGACGCTGACATTGACATTTTTCTCACTTTTGCATTTAGCCCTACGGATTATCCTTGTGTCACTGGTAAGCAATGCGTGTATTCTGTCTCTTTGAGTGATGCTGACAATGAAGTATAGGACACGAAATCACGGGCGTTGTGACGCGCGTCGGCGACAATGTGAAGAGATTCAAGGTTGGCGATCGCGTTGGTGTGGGCGCGCAAAGCGGTTCGTGTTTGGAGTGCGAGTATTGCAAATCGAACCAAGAACAGCTCTGCAGCAAGATGGTAAGAAAAGCAAACTGAGAACTTGGACACAGACCTTATTTCCTCTTTTTTCCCCCTTTTTTTAAAGGTTGGCACGTACAATGGTCGCTGGCCCAACAATGACCAGAGTTTCGGTGGCTATGCGGACAAGTGGCGCGGCCACCAACACTTTTGCTTCAAGATCCCGGATGGCATGACCAACGAAATTGCCGCGACCTGCTTTTGCGCGGGCATTACGGTAATCTGGCGCGTAAAATTGCAATTTTTTGCACCGTGCTCACATGTTTTACTAGACCTATGCTCCGCTCAAGCGCCACGGTGTCAAGCCTGGCTGCCGTGTTGGCGTGAAGGGCCTGGGTAAGGCGAGATTTATTTAATTTATCTTTTTTTGGCAGATTTCTCAAAAAAAAAAATATATATTTTTGCAGGTGGCCTCGGTCATTTTGCCGTCATGTGGGCCAAGGCCATGGGCGCCGAGGTGACGGCATTGTCCACGTCGGATCGCAAGCGTGACGATGCAAAGGAGCTCGGATGCTCGGATTATGTTGTGCTCACGGACAAGGAGGGGCTTGCGCAGCGCCAACGCACTTTTGACCACATCATTGACTGTAAAGAAGCGCGTTGTTTCAACCAATTGCATTGCTTGCTCACGTTTTTTCTTCTTTTCACGCAGGTGCGTATGCTGAGCACAATGACTGGCCAGCTCTTTTCTCACTGATGAAGCCCAATGGAACCTATATCGTTGTTGGCGTAAAAAAAAAAAAAAAAAAAAAAAAAAAAA
>KV441910.1:175797-187493 GCA_001650995.1 Gongronella sp. w5
AAAAAAAAAAAAAAAATAATAACAAGCTGCATCTCACACGGCCCTATTTTTAGGTTCCGGAGACGCCACTCAATGGAATCCCTGCTATGCTGATTGCCGCGCGCCAGCTGACCTTTGTGGGCTCGCTGATCGGCAGCCCTGCCGCCATTGAGGAAATGCTTGAATTTGCCGAAAAACATAATGTGCGCCCCTGGATCAACAAGTGGAAGATGTCTGACGCCCCCGCTGCCGTCAAGGCCTTCCGCGAAGGCAAGCCGCGCTACAGAATCGTCTTGGAAAATGAGCAGTAAAACGCTCTATTCGTTTAAATTATTAAAAATCGTTGAAGTCCTTTTCAACCCGACGCGAGCTCATGACTTGGAGACAGCGCTATCTTTTTTGCATGATTCTGTCATTGATAAATCCTGCGTGAGCGCACTTTTTTTTTTGTGTCAAATTAAAAGAAGCTCACAAAAGCACATTTTTTGGCATTTTTACCTTCTTGCCTGCTCCATACATCCTATTGACTGGCGAAGCTTCATCTTCCAAGTAGATGTTCCCTCAGTGGAGGCTACAAGGTGATTTCAGGCCGTCGTCCGCATTTCATTGACGGTTTTTCACAAAATGTGGCGTGCCTTGAAAATCGACGCGATCTCTCAGTCGTCCACCTCTTCCCACACCTGCAAAACGCGTTCATCCTCGTAGTCAATGACTAGTCCATGTGAAAAAATATCGGTGCAAGGGCAATCGCCATCTAGTTGCGACATGGATGATCAAAACGTCGTTTTCGCTCTATACGCACCCTTCGAGGCATCCCGATTCGGCCGAATCAAACGTGGCATCGATACTCGTGCCTCTCACAATCATGCCATGTAGTTCAAGCAAAACCCAAGGCAATTGCTGACGACATGATTTAAAAAAAAAATAAGCATGCCAATCGCGTGATTTTTACTCACCAAACACTGACGCGACGCCAAATGCGCGCAACAAAACCTGTGGATCATGGATTCAAAAGGTTATGCTTGTGGAAGGCCCATTGAGGCATTGGATCACAAAATCAATTAGCGGCTCATGAGAATGAGATATCATGCCCTTGTAGACGGTCCGCGGGTTGCTCAAGCGACACGAAAAAGGAAATTTAAAACAATAAAAGGGGGAGCGACACTGAGTCGTCCGCTGAGTTTCGCACATCATGCTGATTTCAAAGGTCGCCATTGATTTGCATCCTCTTTCCTTGCTCGATTTCTTTTTCTTTTTTTTTTTTTTTTGCTTGACTTTTTTATTTCTTTATATCCGGCATGGCAGAGATTGACCTTTGCGCGTCGCCCAAGACGTCACCTTTGAATTCACCGCTATCGACCACGCGGCGGCCCACGTCGTCGCCGCCGCCTTCACGCGCAGCTTTGCCGACGGGCAACAGCACGAGCACACTCCAGCGGACGAGCTCGCGGTCGTCAGTGTCGTCGCTGCGTGTGAATATGCATCGGCGGCAGCAACTGGAGGCGGATATGAGTGATACGGACCTGTCGTTGCGCAAACCTCGGTCGACATCGCTTCTGACGAGCGACGCGGGGTGGTCACGGAATGCGTCGCAGCCCGAGCTTGCCAATACGGTGTCGCCCGAGCCATTGGCCTTGGACGACATGACCCTGCCGCGCTTTATACCCAATTCCACCGCCAATTCGTCGCCAGCCATGGACCTCCACCGCCCAGTATCTCTTTCGTCGTCCCCAGGGTCGTTGTCAACACCACCACCCGACGGAGGACTCGATATCACCGAGAACAACCAGGCCAGGAACGATATGCTCGAGTTGGAACCAGACGACCTTGCCAAATTCCGCAAGTGGGTCGTCGGCTTCTGCATCGTCAACTTTGATTTGGAAATTGGCCAAGGTAAAAAAAAAAAAAAAAAACATCAACATGCATGTCAGAGCGTTACGTAATGACGCTTCTTCTTTCAATTCCTGCTCACCTCGCAATCCTCTTTGTTTTTTTTCGCTTTTTTTCTTTTTATTCATCAATGGGGCTGTAGCGCTTGATTACCTGTATCCTCCTATGGATCTCACATTGACGGAGCAAAAAAATATGTAAGCAATGCCGCGCTAAAACAAGGGGAATCAAAAAGGAGACGAGCCGCTTTGTTTAGGGGGGCGGCAATGAGGCGGAAACAGGCCTGACGCACGCTTTGTCCTTCTTTCTTAGTTGTTTCTCGGCGTTCCCGGACTCCAATGTGTTTGAGGTGGGCGACCAGGTGTTCAACATTAGGCTGCGCGCAAGCAATTCGCTCTTTGCAGCATCAGGTAAACCCAAAAAAGGGCAAAGCATCTATTTTGACGCGTCTTTTTTTTTTTTTTTTCCTCAGGTCCCACGACATCCGCTGGCTTTTTGTATGGCTATGTGTTTTTTCGACAAAAAAAGGACGCATCGATCCGTCGTGGGTATTTCCAGGTGAGAACACGACGTTTTGGTTTTTTTTTTTTGAATCATTGTCTCATGACGTCATTTTTTTTTTTTTTTTTTTTTTTAAATCGCTTGTTCTGCTATCACAGCATCCTTTTGTCGGCCTGTTCTCGCGTGTCGTCGCATCGCTCGGCCCGGCCTTTTTTGACGTTGGCCAGCCCATGTTGGAAGCAGCTGTGATGAACATTGCTAATTGGTCCTTGCCGCAATACGACGGCACAATTCTGGATCTACCCTTCCTTGGTCATTTGCTACAAGTGCAGCTGCCACAAGCGCGGAAACCGCAATTGCTCGAGACGTCGTCTTTTGACATGAACAAAATGCAGCCTGATCTCCAGGTACGATGATTCGGAGATGATGTGGCGGGACAAAGCGAGGGCGGAGGGCGGCGCAGAGGCCAATGTCTTTTTTTTTTCTTCTCTCTAGATCATGGCGTCCGTCCCTGTGGGTGGTCTTTACTTTCATTTCAAGGATATTTTCAAGGATCTTTGGCTTTTGTGGGAATTGATTCTTTTGGGCGAGCCGATCATTGTCATTGCGCCTGATCCAGGGATCTGTAGCGAGGCCGTGGTGTCCTTGGTGGATCTGATCAACCCTGTAAGTCGGTGCAATTGTATTTTTTTTTTTTTTTGGCGCGCGCACTCACTCTTTTTTCGTATTTCTTCTTTTTGACGGTTTTACAGATACCCTATTGCGGCGACTACCGGCCTTATTTCACCATCCAGGATGCTGACTTTAAGAATTTCGTCAACAAGAACCAGCCGCCGACGAATTTGATCCTTGGCGTGACCAATCCCTTTTTCAACACGGCCATTGGGCATTGGCCGCACATCGTGCGCGTTGGGCGCCAGCAGCTAAGGTAAGCACGAGTGTGGAACAAGTAGCCGAGGGGTATGGGCAAAAAAAAAAAAAAAGGCGTGCTTCATGGCCCTTCCATGCATATCAGAAAGGGCTCACCCGCGCGCGGTCTTAGGAAACCGGATGGCACGCTGATCACCGCCCACGGCAATCACCACAAAAGCCATCGCACGTCCAAGCCGAATCTGGGTAGCAAGGCCAATGTTCTTTACGATTTTGTTCAGGTACAAAACAGGAACACACGCAAAAAAAAAAAAAAAAAAAAAAAAAAAAAAAAAAAAACACGGTCAAAAAACTCCCTTTTCCTTTTTTTTTTTTTTTTTTTTTTTGTGGTGCAGGGGGTGACGTCCAAGCGAAAGGGCGTGGTACAAAAGGACAAGGATCTTTTGCGAATGTTGACCGAAGCTGCAGTGCGTGGCCACCCGCCTGGTATGCTTGCAAATGAGATAAAAATAGGAGAAGAGCATTTTCCTCATTTTATTCTTTTAATTTTGCAGATTGGCTCCTCAACAACATTCTGCGGCGGCATTTTGCGGACCTGACAGAAAAATTCTTGGTGCCATTGAATCGCTATTTCCGCACATTGATTCCGACCGTGACTCCGTAAGTGATCGACGACCCAAAAGACGAAAAAATAAAAAAAGACCCAAAAAAAGGAGCGCGTCAGGGGCAACGTGACAACGAAGGGACTTAAAATTTTAATGCGCTTTTTTAGGGTGTCGGTCAGTGAAACAAGCCCGCCTCCCCAGTTGCGACCTTTCCAAACAGACCAGTTTCTAAAGTCGCTAAAGGAGCACGGTACGCCTCTCGCGTTTAAAACCACGTTCAAGACGCGCACCAGCACGACGGACCCGATCAAGGAGCTCTATGGGCAGTTTTTGAAATGTGGTCATTTCGCCACCTGGCTGCAACAATCGATCAGCACCACGCAGCAGCATCTCGAGCAGCAGTATTTGGATCAATTGTGCCACCTTAGACCAGGCAGCAAACGGCCCTCGGAGCAATTGGTGAAAATCATTCGTGACATCTTGGTAAAAAGCAAAGAAAAGAGGGGGACAGAAAAAAAAAGGAGGGGAGGGGAAGCGTGTTGCTTACTTTTTTCATGTTTTTTTTATTGGTGATAGGACGAATCGACATCTTCATGGGCTAATTATACGAGCATTTTGTCGATGCAACAGCGACAGCAGCTAGAGAGCCTGTTGCAGTCGTTGACACAATCCCAGCAAGCCAGATAGTCAGGGCGATTTGCCTTTTTTGGTCGACGCGCAGGTGGTATTTAGGCTCGCCGCTTGCCATGGACCAACAATCCTCTCCCCTTTGTGCTCGCTATGCATCGCCCCTTTTTTTTTTATTCTTTTGCTCCAGACTCAATTTCATTCCCTTTTTGTCCTTTTCATTATTCCAACTCTTTTTATTGCTTTCCACAACCCCCTCTCCCTGTTTATTGATTCAATCACGATTCCCACTGCTGCTATATCGACTGCTTTCTCCTGTCGTGCTCGATCTCTCTTTATTTCTGTCGCTTTTTCTCTCTCTTTTTTTTTTTTTTCTCAAACTCTCTCTCGGTCGCTTTTTGCAGCCATTTTCGCCGTCATCCATGCCTCTCAAGACCCTTTCATTCCGTTCGAGCAAATTGTTCCGGCAGCGACCGTCCAAATCGACGACGTGCCATTCCAACTCGACAGCGACGGCGCCATCGTCGCCATCGATGCTTCAACACCATCATCTTCGACACGACACGCGACCACGCACGATGAGCACGCCTGTGCCGAGCACGACAATGACGGGGACGGCGCTGTGGACGCAAACATTGGATGTGATGGCGCGACACACGAAGCAAGCGCGATATGATGATGTTGTGGCCAGCTTTTTCTTCACGGACCGGCGATGCCAGCAGCGCGCGTTGTTTTTTGCGGCGCGTCTCAAGCAGACGTTGCCAATGCTTACGGCAACAGCCTGGGACCATGTCATTGATCGACTTTATACGTGGACTTGCTTGATGCACGTGGTGCCAGCAGATGATCCATGGCGATGGCGCTATGTGATGGCGCTTGAGCAGCTGGTTGTGGCATCACCACCCCAATTGGCAGGAATTGGTCATGAAAACGACGCGCCTGGCAAAGAATCGGGCCATCTGATGTGGACTTTTGCCGTGCATCAGGTGATGCAGCTTTTCGCGATCCAAATGTCCGCGCACCACCAGCACCAGACGCAAGCCACGTTACTCCACGCCCTGGTCAGCGAGGCAAAGCTCACGCCTGCCGACCGTGACGCAATGTACCTTTATCATGCTTTGCGCGCCGGATTCGCCATTGATCGCGTCTGGACAATGCAATTGCCCGACGACCCACACTTGCTTGCCAAACTCGAGGCGCTCCAATCCGCAAATAGTAATCCGTTCGAAGACTCCGCCTGCATCGTCGTTGACCCTTGAATTCCCAACACTTTCCCGCGAATTCACGTCATCACCCCGTCGCGTTTTTTCTTTCCGTTGTAGCTTCTTTTTTTTTTTTCCCCGCAATTTAGATAATCATAGACACGCCCCCTTTCCCACCTCACTTGTTTTGCAAATCATACCCACTTTTCCATTAAAAAAGGGCCCAATGCCTCGGATTTTACACATGTTTTTGGGTCTTTTATTTGCGAAGCACAAGTGTGGGAAAAAAATGGAGAAACGAGGCGTTTCCATGGGAGCAAAACGGCAAAGCTTTTTTTTTTTTTGTGCGTATTGGGATGATCACTTGGAATGTTGCTGCTGGGTGGACACGTCTGTGGGGAATCTTGGGCGAGAGTTGTGGCTAAAGTTGACGCCAAAGTCCCTGCGCCAGTGATATTCGGCTTGTTTGCGAGAGTCCCAAGAGGCATCGGGTTGCACATTGGAAGAGCGTCGGCGGGCCATGTTAAATGGATGTTGCGCAGCGCTTGGTTGCTCCTCGTTGGTCATGGAATTGCGGCGGTGGTAAGCGGCGGCGCCAGCAACGCCGACAGCGCCCAAGGTGAAAATAGTAGCAGGACCAGGCATAATGATGAATTGATTAGAAACAGAAAAACTTGAAAGGATAAGACAAAAAGGCAAAAAGGGTTTCTGCCCGAGGCGCCCATTTTATAGGCCGGCCGCCTTATTGTGAAGGGGTCATGTGCGTCAATCATAAAGTGTGCGTCTTTTTTTTTCGCATGAATCGGGGATTGGAATGACGAGCATTGGAACCAATCACGAGGTTTTTTCTCATCGCTCCTTACGGTTTATAGGCGGCCAAACGGTATAATTTTCCCGCAACATCAAAGACTCTCACACAAACCTCACAAATGATAAGCCTTTTTGAGCCACAGCGTGATTCATTCGCTCCACACCACCATTTTTCTTTAAATTGTTTGACAATGACACCAACAAAAGCGGCCCTGTTTGACAATGAATTGCCAAATGAGGTACATACACCAATGACGCGCGCTTGTTGGGCCCCAAAAGCCTGGCTTTGTCAACAATGCCAAAAGCAAAATGGTATTTGTCGTTGCACGCGCCCCAATTGCCATGAGCCTACACTGATTGCGCGCGTTTTCAGCCAATTAATCGCCCCTTTCTTGTTTTGGTGGTGACAAAGATGGTGGGGTCGCTTGTATTCTTTCAAAACAAGTGATAAAGCATGAGCGTCATAATCCTGCCAACAGGCCGAGGATACCAATCATTGCGCTTCAGAGGTTTGCTAAGCACTTTATTGAAGGTTGCATGTTGTGGAATGGTGGAAAAATGCGCCTTTGGTAATTTGCCCATCGAGATCGAAACAATGTCGCGTCGAGAGTCAAACATCTTTTGCCACCTCGCCTCGCTTTTTCGTTTCGAGAGTTGAACACGCTTTGATTTGGGTCCGCCCACTGCAAAGTGAACGACAAAACCGTGCCAGAATCCATAGTGAGTTGCACGAGGCAAGAGTTTTTGGGACTTCAAAACTTTGCGTGATGCTAAGCCTATCTTACGACGAACATCTGGTCCTTTTGAGCGAGATTAGGTTAATGTAGTACCAACAATTGCGACTTTGTGCTTGACATAATTTTGATCATGCAATTGTTCAACATTTTTTGGGCTGATTGGCGTCCAAACTCGTAGAAATGCCTTAGATACGGGTAAGTCGCATTTCATGGAAAAAAAAAAGTAAAGATTGGTTAGAGAGCTGCCGCGATGATCGATACTGCGGCATTTTTATTATCGTCTATTGGTTCTTTGTCAATGATTTTACATCCTCCGAAAAGATTCACTTCTTGAATGCGTTCTTCCAACATTACTCGTTCAAATGAACCCACTCAGGCAACATTGTGGCCACTAGATGGAGTGCGAGGTCCCTTATCGAAAATCATGACTTTTCCAAAAAAAAAAAAAAGAGAAATGTTGGTCTTCAAATCACCGCGCCATCCAACCACATGCTAAAACTTATCACATTCACTTGTAAAATTGCAATAAAATAAGGGATCCGTTGAATATTTTTCGCGTTAACTGCAATTTGCACCAAGTTTTTTATCTAGCTAGGGATGTCTAGATGAAAATTGGCCGCAGCACATTTGAAATGCAATCCACCAGAACGAGCGCGACGCGCTGCATACGCCAATGGCCATGATCATTGGAAACAATTTGGGGTTCGGTAGCACTGACACGTGCCAAAGAAACGCTTTTTTTTTATCGCGTGTTGATTGGCGCTTCAGAAAAAACCTCGCTCCATCTTGCACGAAAATTCATGCACCTGGAGCACAAGCTGGTACTGTAGTGGGCGCGTCGGCGCGTCTTCAAGGTGCATTCTGGCGGAGCAATTCGCATTTAAACTTTATCCTAAAAACGCTTATTGCTCGTCCTCCAAAGGATGAATCACGCTCGTTTTTGGCTAATTTTTGGTTTCTCCACATGCTGCGGTCCTTGTGAGAGAGTTTGGCATAATGCTGGGGACTAATTTTTCCTCGTGTCGAGAAAATAGCTCTCAGAGTATTTTTTTTTTGAAAGCGCCGCAACGGAGGGGTCTGTCTGACCAATTCATGGTCCAATCGACATTTTGGCCCTGGCATGCACCAGGTTCTCAAAAACCCGGAGTCTGTCTTCGTCCTTTTTCCTTCTTTTTTTTTTTTTTTTTTTTTTTTTTTTTTATGTTGCTTTGTTCAAAGGTGATCAAGAATGCGACGCGTGTTACAGCGCTTGTACGACCTCTCAGCAGCTATGCAAGCCGCGGCAGCATGGCTGGTAACAACAAGAGCACGGGCAATCGCACGCGCAGCCCGCGCCCTGGCAACCATTCGTTCGAAAAGAGCAACAAGATCAAGGAAACATGGACAAAGAAGCAGTTTGTCAAGATGGACGGTGTTGAAGACAAGGAAGGACGACACCTGTTCCTCATTCCAGCCGATGCGTACGCCGCGGCCGAGCGCGTGCCCAAGATCCTGCACTCACACGATCTGCCTGCTGCCGTCGACTTTGTCTCGACGCTGCCCGCCAGCCTACAGTCCACTGTTGCCTGGAACCACCTGCTCAGTCACTGCGCCACCCATGGCCGTGCAAATCGCGCTGAAAAGCTGTTCCACATGGTAAATTTCGTCGATTTTTGTGGTTTTTTCTTATTTTCTTTCTTTTTTTTTTTTTTGCTGACAATGTCTTTCTTTTTCTTGTTCAATAGATGCGCAAGCGTGGTCTGGTGCCCAATGAACGGACGTTCACGCATATGCTTTCTGCACTTGCGAACAGCACGTCCGAGTCGACGCCGGAGAAGGCAAATGCGTGGATTGAGCGGATGGCGCAGCACGACATGGTGCCGTCGGTGATCCACACGAATGCGCAGCTGCAGGTGTACGCGCGCGCGGGTCTTGCGAACCAGGTGATGGCCAAGGTACGCCAGCGAATGCGCGACCAAGCGCCTAGCCCCGACCACGTCACGCTGTCAATTGCCCTGGAAGTCGTCCCGCTGATTGTCAACCAGCCGACCAAGGAGATCCGGCGGATGTGGCACTATGCGGTCGACCACCAGCAGCCGGTGGCTCCCGCTCGCACGTCCTCGCGGCTGCAGGCCAAGGCAGACGGCATCATGCGCCTAGACACCATGCAAAATGATGCCCGCGAAACCGCCGTCAACCACGGCACTCTCAAAATCGATGATACCCTGCTTGTCGCCTTTTTCAAGGCGCTCGCTCGCCTGCCTCGACACCAGCCTCAAGCGCGAAACACGAAATACCGCCACGACGCATTGGACCTCGTCCAGGAGATCACGTCCACCATGTACAACGTGCCTTCAACCGACGAGGCGCCTGCTGACGCAAAGCGTGTGCGTGCCCAGCCTGGCATCAAGGTTCTCGACGCCCTCGTCCGCTGCTGCGGGTCGTTACGCGCATTTGATCTCGGCAAAAGCTACTACGACCAGCTGTGCGCCAATTACCCAAACTTGAAGCCCGATAAGCAGGCAAAAGATGCGTACGCATGGATGACCGCCAACACCAGCAACAGGCGCCGTGACCAGGGAACCCCTCCATTGTAAAACCAATCATGCACCCATTGCGCCATTGACAAGCGCGTCGATTCGCATTGTGCATTCTGTAGACTCTCCCCCTCCCATAGACACTCAATGTCACCTTCATCTTCTCGCTTTTTTCCCCTTGCGCAGATCCCGAGCTCATGCCCAATTCCATTGGGAAATAAAATGTCATACGTAAATCATACTGTAAAATTTCATATTATACAGTGTACGTACGTACCGCCGTCGTATCTCTGATCCGATCAAGCCGTTGTTGACGCTTACAGTATCATGCAAATATAGGTACTGTACAGTACCGTACAGTATGAGGAGAGAACGCTGTCTGCGCTGCGGGATCCACCAAGAAGCAAGCACCACCCGGCAATCCTGTATCATACGGTACGGTATGTAAAGTTGAAAATGCGTGTTTTTCGACCTTTGACGGCCTATTGTACCCCAGAAAAAAATTTACAGCCTAGCTGGTAGCTGCCCGCCGATGAAAATCACGTCACGACACGAACTACAGCCCCATGCTCGCCGCCGCGGGTCAGTCCGATTTTTTTGAGACTGTAATTCCAAAAATCTTCAATTCGCTTTATTTTGCAGTTATCTCTCCACCTGCATGGTCGATCCCGCTCAAAAATATCTGCACCGCATTCGGCGCAAAATTTGCAACGAAAAAGCTTAAACGCCCAAAGCGCTACGACCACTTTTGAAAAATTCAGGGGTCACTCAGGGGTCACTCAGGGGTGACTCAGGGGTCACACATTTCAATCTCAGAAAATGCCAAATTTGGGAAATTTCGAACTCCGAGTGATCAATGCATCCCAAATAGGTAATTCCGACAATTTGCTATTGGGAGACAAAATGACATGTCGCCCCAACTTGAGAAAAATGTCCAAGGACTGATGCATGAACGCCGATCGACTGCGAAAACGTGCCTACTTTGGGCAAGATTTTTTTTGCAAAAATTTAAGTTTTGACACTTCCAAATTTAAGGTGGTGGATTGCATGTGCATGGAATTTTTATTTTTTTAGTTTTTTTATTTTTTTATTTTGCATTTTTTATGCGCAGAGTGGGCTGCAGCCTGGTGAAATGACCGATGCAAAATGTCAAACCCCAAGCTACGGTAGCGCGCTGCAAGTCATCCCATTAGGTGCTTTGCCCCCTATTTGTTAGTAAAACTGCAATAAAAATCACGAGCCGACTGGACCGTTCGCGAGCAAATAAATGGTCATTAAAGATTTTGTTGAAAAAGTGAATTTTCTCTACCAGTTTTGATCACATCGCGGTAAACTTGTTTCATTTGACGAAGATCCAGCAGCTGCATTCCACACGCAAAAAGCACCGTGGGTTGTTTTCACAGTTGTCGAGAAAAGCTAGTTTGAAAATTAATCCAATGTTTGATCGACTTTTGCAAGCGTGCAAAGTCCGTCTAAATCAGGCGAGCAAGCAATCCGAAAATGACACCCTAGTGTGTCTCTTTCGATTGTTGCCATTTTCATCGCGATCCACTACCGTAAATATTTTGAGATCCTGTGCTAAATTGATGAAAATACCGGTTATTTTGGATTCATCTGCACAAGAACCAAGCCAACCTCTGATTTTTAAGAGCTTGTAGGAGGAAATGGACACGCAAAAATAACTTAATGCATACTGTCATGGCCCGTCGAGGAGGCGGCCACGTGGTGAGTCAACACGAACTTGTCGTAATAAGGCATCGTTTATTTTGTACAAGAAGAGGGCACAATGGGGGAAAGTAACAGATGGAAGAGGTAAGGAAAAAAGGGGGAAGGACATCCGCGAAGCGGGTGTCCTTTTATAGTTTTGAAATTAAGGGAATATTCTAATATGAAGCCTGCGGCAAGACGCGTCTATTTGGATGTTTCGATCTAGAATGGTCCATCGCGTCTTGGCGATTG
>KV441910.1:188376-222136 GCA_001650995.1 Gongronella sp. w5
AAAAAAAAAAAAAAGGATGATGCATGAATTAAGGTTTCAGGCAAAAAAAAATGGGAGTTCATGATGCAATGGATTCTTTTGTTTGCGTCCACCAAAATTGCAAAACATTGTAACACTTTTGTCCGTCACTGTATGGAAGCGCGAGGAGCGCCATCTACGGTAGATCAGAGATGGCGCAGCGAGCGCGAAAGAAAAGAAAAAATAAAATACTGTAGATAGAGTGATCTGCAATCTGTACTGCGGATCTGGGGGCCTAACACATACGGTAAGTTTGGAGAGGCGATGCAACCGTGGTTTGTGGCCTTTAAGACTAGAATTGCAAAAGCATGCGAAAATTGCCAACTTCCTAAAATTGTCGACAACAGCCTGATCACCCACTAGGTTTTAACGTTTCTTTATAAAATGACGTGCCAAAATTACCTAATGGCTCATTTTGGAACCGATCCAATTACGGTTGTTCTGTAGCGGTCAGCATTGCTGCATTTGTGCAAATTCGTGAAATTATTGCTTTTTTCAACAACGACAAGAGTACCCTCTAACTTTTATTTTTTCTGCAAAGAGATAGGGGCGTTAAAACATTCACGATGCCAATTTTGGTGGTGGTTGAAGCAGTATTTTGCCACGAAATGATTGTTTGAAGAATGCGTTATCATACTGTACAGCCAAAATTTCAGCAATGTCAAGTCGCTCGCGGAACCAGCCGTTCGACCTCGGAGTTTTAATTTTTCTAAAAAGAGAGAAGCCAAACCCTATGGTTGGGAAAGTTTCATGGCGCTGCGACAAGTCTTTGGTGGTAAAATCTTTTTTTTTAGATTTTTGGAAAAAACGTTGTTGTTGTTGTTGGTCTGGTCAAAATGCACCTGGAGGATTCCCCGATTTGATCGGCTGAGGCCCCGAGAAAATTCGAATCCGTTTGGCAACCTACACACCAGCGCTTTGAGAGTCATGTCATTAGATGCGTCGACCCATTCTTTCTAAGCAAATCTGCAATAAAAATCGTCGGAGGTTGACTTGACGGGTCGCGAGGAAAAAGCGATTAAAGTGAAATTTTAGAAACCTGATTTTTCCAACCAATATAGATTGTTGTACGCACGTGAAACTGGTCTCATTTGACAGAGAATCAAATTCTGCAACTTTTGTCACTGCAAGCTTGCCGTGGGCTACCTTGTTCCTTCCCGAGAAAATTGGAGCTGAAATTTTAAATCTGGCGTCACAGGTGTACAAAGGTTGCTCATCGGTTTGCTGAAATAAAACAATTACAGTATATGACCTCCGCGCGCGTCTATTTCGACTGGTAAGTTTTCAGCATGATCGAATAACAATTTAGCACGATTGGGCCGAAATTGTGAAATTCTAGAAAGACATCGATTTTCTCGTCAACAACCTGATCAACCCCCGGTTGTTTTTACGTAGTTTCCGAGAAGCAAGAAGCGAAAACGCACAGATGTCATTAAGATTTGTGGAGCGGCCGCCGCTTGATAGTGAGCAGTGATGATTTTCATAAATTGGAATTTTCTAGCGATTTTGCAAGGAGGTCGGTAGGCATTTTACAGTATCATCATAGTGCGTCTCTTTCGATCGGTGCCGCCATTTTCACCGCGATCCACAAAATGTGATACTGTATGATATTTTGAGAGCCCGTGGCCCCGTGCTGCTGCGTTGTGGGAATATCAAATCTGGACTTTAATGGTTCATTAAAAAGAAACAAGCCAAAAATACCAAGTGGTGGAACAGTTTTTTAGTGGCAATACATCGGTGGTTATCGGTATGATACAGTATTAAACCTTGAACTTGTGAAGATTCACAAAAGTTGTATGATAGAAATCTCGAAACTGTTTGAACTCTGAATTGGCGCTTGACTTTTTTAATGTTTAAAAGATGACGCGCAAAAGTGGTATAATTGCAAAGTTTGGTGGCGACGCGTCAGATCTTGTGCTTCCTCTCATTATTGTATCCTGCAGTATCATGAAATTTATTGTGCATTTGTGCTTGTGAAAATTCGTAAAAACGGTCCTTATCTCGATCGACCTCCAGCTTTTAATCTTTCTTACAATATTGTAACCAAAAGTTGGGGATGATCTGATACATAACGAATTTGAAGCGAATGAATTTTCGAAAGCTCACAAGTACGCCATAGTTGGGGCAATGTCATGTTTTTTTTTGGTCCAACGAAGCAGGGGCCAAGCAGGGGGACAATTGGTGGCTGGAATCGCGTGCTTACGTTGATGCAAGTTTCTCATGTCGATCGAAGAGCAACTTGCCAAGTCAGGGTCGAAAAAGTGGAAATGCTGATTAGTCACCTACCGGTACATTTTGACAAGCAGTCAGTCTGATTCTCGACTTTATTACATTTTCTGAACGACGATGGCCAAAAACGCGTCCATCGAGCACATAATTGTGATTCAGTTCGTGATTATCACGTAATTATTTTGTATTTTTTGAAAACATAGTTTTTCCAGGGGTGAAACGGGTCTGTATGTAAAGGGCACCCATCATGAAGGCCAGTCGACGACTGGGGCTGCGGCACAAAAGGGGGGCGCTCAAAAAGGGGCAAAAAGTGCTGCCGACATTCTTTTTTCTCACTCTTTTTTTTTTTTGACCTCTTTCTCTCTTTCTGCTCATTTGTATACCCCCCTGTTTTCAATGGAGAGCTACACTTGTATTGTCGTGTGTGACCAGGTGGACACGTCGCGGTTGGCGAAACTTACGACGCGCACCGTGACTTTTGTGGATGCTGCTGGGAAATCGGTGCAGCAAGTGTTGAATGAGCAGCGCGATGCTGAGAGCAAACCGCGTGCTTATCTTTTGTGGGACCAGGTGGATGCCTTGCTACTGATCGACACGTCCTATACGCGGTGCTCGGCACGCTTTGACCTTGAAGGCGCGCACTCGCTCGACGAGGCTGTGTCGGCGTGGCTACAACAGCCAGTGTCCATTGTCCACGAGCCTGTCACGCAAGCGCAATCGGCGTTTGCTCTGTATCTCGACATTGACACGCCGCGCCTCCATGATAAACACGCGCAATGGATCGACGATGCCGTCAAACGGTGCATTGCCGCCAATCACCGGCTCGTTGTTCTTTTGCAAGTGCGCAGTGTGCGCATGAGCCCAGGCTGGGCTATTGCCACCGACACGGAATGGGATCAATGGCAACACCTTGTCGCACAAATTTATCTGAGCCAGGTCAAGGCCGCCGCTGTGCACAACCAGCCTCTCTTTGACATGTGTGTCCTGTTTCCCGCCCTCATGGACGCTCAATGGATGCTCAACATGGAATTCGACCGCGTCGACGCGTCCCAAAAAGGTGTGCATCGCATGAAAAATTGGTAAAAACAACTGGGTTGCTAATTTTTTTCTTTTTATTTTGGTGTTTAGGAATGGCCACTGTGGATCAATGGAACGCGACGCGTGTGGACCAGGGTCTGTCTCCATGGGCGACTGAGCGCGTCACGCCAGACGTGGTCGAGTTCGAGACAGCTGACGCAAAATGCGAGGATGACGCCGTGCGCCATGCCGTGGACACCACCGTTGTCGGTGGCACATTTGACCATTTGCACGCCGGGCACAAGATCTTGCTCACCATGACCTTGCTGCTGGCCACCAAGGACGTCATTGTCGGCGTCACAGGTACAATCGATTAAAAAACGCAAAAAAATGGAAAATTGACGCGTTTTTTGTGTGTGTGTGTGTGTGTGTGGCAGATGACGCGATTCTCCAAGCGAAAAAGTACAAGGAGTGGATAGAGCCGACGGAATTGCGCATGTCATGCGTTTCTCGGTTTTGTTCCGCCGTGCGTCCGGACGTGCACGCGGATATTGTGCCGATTTTTGATCCTTTTGGCCCGACCATCACTGTCCCGAACCTTGACGCGATTGTCGTGTCCGATGAGACGCTTGCGGGTGGTGCCATGGTCAACGACGAGCGTGCCGCGCGCGGTTACAAGGCGCTCCAGCTACGTGTCATCCGCGTTTTGTCTGAGCAGTCGCTGGATGACGCCATTACCGACAAGATAAGCAGCAGCGGCATTCGCAAATATCTGTCTGAGCAAGCGAAATAAATTATTGATGGTTTTGTCCTCATTTGTCCGTTTAAAAAAAAAAAGGGGCAAAAGGTACAAGACGCGGCAGCGGGCGAGAGAGCCATTTTTGACCATACAACAGATGTTGGGGCACTTTCCGTTTTTGAAATTGATCAATTCTATCTGGAATGTGGTGTCTGGACAAGAAAACAGAATGTTCATCCAAAGAGTTGACGAGGACAATCCAAGGAGCGAGCCCAGGGCCTGCCTGCCGCAGTCAATTCTCATTAGCTGGTGTCCACGTGCTCTGGCCGTCTCCTGTTGTTCTGCTCCAGCTCGCAATTCGCTTGCTTGTGCGACAGAGCGCTGACCACACCTTTTTTTTCTGACGCGTGGTACACAAGCTTGGCCAATGCTCAATTTTTTTGTCACATGCCGTGCCTTCTTGGTCTATTAAAACACTAGCGTTAGCCTTCACACAACGATGATCTGCCAAGACGTGCAGGATCAGGTGCCGTGCCCGAAAACAGGAAAATCATGCAGAAACACATCATTGAAACAGAATCTTGGCTAAATCCAGGATTTTTTTTTATTTGGGGATCATTGGGGGTAGAAAGCCAAGGCGAGATGCAGCTCACCGTGGCTACGCAGACCCGTCTTGCCCTTGAGATTGACCCATTCGTCGACGGGGCCGCCGCGGACCACCTGGGAAAAGTCGTACGAGCACTCGCCCACTTTGTCGGAGCCGATGACGTCCTTGTCGTACACCTGGAAATACAGCTTGTGGTCCTTGGTGCCTTGGTTCAGCGGGAATGTAAAGGTTTGCTATCGAAAACGCGCGTCAGACGCCCCCTTTTTCCCCCATTTTCTTAAACAACGCCCTTTTCTCTCTCTCTCTCTCTCTCTCTCTCTCTCTCTCTCTCTCTCTCTCTCTCTCTCTCTCTCTCTCTCTCTCTCTCTCTCTCTCTCTCTCTCTCTCTCTCTCTCTCTCTCTCTCTCTCTCTCTCTCTCTCTCTCTCTCTCTCTCTCTCTCTCTCTCTCTCTCTCTCTCTCTCTCTCTCTCTCTCTCTCTCTCTCTCTCTCTCTTGGACTACACGCAGCTTACGTTGAACACGGGATTGTTGGTATTGTCCAATTGCTTGGTGCGCTGCTTGTACTTGCTGTCAATCCAGAGCTCGCTGATGTCATGAAAAAAAAATGATGAGAACACGATGCGGCGCCCAATTGCCATGGCGCCCATGCCAAGGCGCAACGCCCACTTACACAAACGGATCATTCTACATGCAGAGAAAAAAATATAAACAATGAGGCGACAAATAAAAAAAGGGAGACAAAAAAAGACGAGAGTCGCTTACCTTTCCGATGAGATCCTCGTCTTTGAGCTTGCGCGCCTCGACTATGAGCCATTGGGTGTGAGCAAGCACGCTAAATGAGCAAAACATGGCAGAATGGGCTTACCGACGGTAACTTGCAGAGTGCCTTGGGGGTTGGAGTGGTGCGAGAACATGGTATTTGGTTGATAAGAAGAAAGAAAATAGAAAGAAATGAAAAAAGTCAGCGTTGTCCGCCCACTCCTTTTTATAGATGAATGATGACGTCTTCGCGCAGCCCTCGGGCGTTCCGACAAAAGCGGCAAAAAGGGTGTTTGACGCGTCGCTCTTGGCGGTTGTGATGGAAATGAAAGAAGAACAAGAAGAACAGACCGGGTATGACGGAGAAAGGCCACGAGCGGGGCTTTTGACGCGTCTGTTCAGGGAAAACGGCAATGGATCAAGGGATGCGATAATGAAATGGCGGTCCCAGGGCGAGCTCACGTGACCCGAGCTTTGATGGGCCACGTTTTCGAGCCGTGGAGGCAACTCCGCTCAAGAAGGGGAGGGCCATTTGACCTTTTGTGTGCACCAATTCTTTCTTTTTCTTTCTTTTGCCAGCCATCATGTCCACGACGACCGAGAATAGCTTTCGCAACTCACTACGCAATTTCAACTTGACGTCGTCGTCAAATGCGCGTATTTCGCTTCCCACAGACTCGCCAGCCGCGTCGCCACTCGACAACATTCGCACGTCGGCCTCCAGCTGGTTCTCCAACATGTCCAGCCAAGTCCAGGGCTATTTGCCCGTGAACACAGGCGAGGAGGAGGAGGAACCATGGTTCCAGCTGTCGCGCATGGAGGTATGGACGCCAATTCACAAGAAATTGCGCCAGCTCACATCGTATTTTTTTATCATCATCATCTGGTTCTTAGCGGATCATGGCTTTTGCCCTTTGTCTTGGCCTTGGCATCCTTTGCTTTTTCTTGGTAAAGAAAATCGGCCAAATTTAGAAAGAGATCAGGGCCGTGCTTTGGACTCACCATCCCATTCGCCATTGGGGGGATTTGCTCCATTGTAGGCCTTTTCGCTTTTCCTGTTCATGATTCCCATTGTCCCCGGCAAATTCGCAGCAACTTTTACACGTAAGTTTGGCTCCATGTTTGTTCAATCGCGCCCGATTGGACCATTTTTACTTCCTTTTGGGTCCTGGCATTGCGCGCCGAGTGTTTTTCCCCTACCCGTCACTTACTCACTCGCTTTCTCTCGCTTTCTCCCACATAGTGGGCAGCATTTTGGTCTTGACAAGCATTGCGATGCTCCGCGGGCCATGGTCGCATATGAAGCACATGATTTCCATGGAACGATTACCATTCACGGGCACGTACGTGGGATCCATGGTCCTGACGTTGTGGTCGTCCCTGATTGTAAAGAATAATGAGCGAGAGAGACAAGGAAAAGGGGAGGGAAGGGAACAATAGAGCTCAATTGAGCATGATTGAAGCGAAAATGATTGACCATGGGCTTCTTTTTGTTTCATGTAGGCGCGCAATTATATTCTGACGATTCTGTTTGCGGTGATGCAGATCATCGCCTTGCTATGGTAAGGAGAAAATGCAAAAAGGGAGGCGAGGGTGGCGCCATTGATGCCTTTTTTTTCATATTTTCATTTTTTTTTAATAGGTATGTTGGCTCTTACATCCCTGGCGGCGTGTCGACGTTGCGATACGGCACAGCCTATGTTGGGCGAAGAGCTGCATCCATTTTACCCATCTAATTGAGAATAAAAAGCTAGTCCCATGGAGAAAAAAAGGACGATCCAATCATCGGCGGGTCACACACGTCGCGTGTCGCAAAGCGCGCGCGCTCTTTTTTTTTTGTGTTTTTTTTTTCCTGGTGTTTGGAGTATTTTTTTTTTTTTGTTGTGCAGGACGACAAATTATTCTTTGATCCTAGCCAACGGATGGGTCAATGGGTGGCGTGCGGGGACTCGTGATTTCAAAAGGAGCGTGAGCTCGTTCAATACCAACGCGTCGGTCTTTAAGCAGAAATTTTTTTTCGCGGCGGGCTGTGTGTGCGTGTGTGTGCATGGCCAGTCCCACAATGAGGAGACAGGAGCGGTCTCGTTGTTTTTTTTTCTTTCTCTTCCTATTCTCTTCCTTTGCCGTTTTTTTTTTTATCCCCACTCTTTTCTCTTTTCCCTAGTTTCTTTTACCCTTTTGCTTTTTTTTTCTTTACCCTCCTTTCCTTTTCCTCTCTCTTTTGCCGCTCACTCACCCCCTTCATCCTCCTCTTTGATGGTTTATGGGAGTGAGCTTACCATGGTGTGTTTTTTTTTTTGCCCCTCGTTTTTTTCTCCCTGTTTGATACTGACCGGGTGTTTTTTTCTTGTTCTTTTCCTTGTTTGGCTTTTTTGTTGCTTGTTTTGCAACGTAGGGAGGCGCCAGGCAAGCCGCCGCCAGGGATGAAAACAGCTTGCCCACGACGACCAACACGGCCAGCACAAAAGCGGCAGGCAAGGGTCTCCGCGCTGCAGACGGCAACACGGTCAAATCTAGCACACGTGCACCCACCGACGCAAAGCGCTCAATCCTTACCGACAAGAGCAACCGCGCTCGGCAGCCCTCCATGGTAACGAATTAAACAGAAAAATGGATGCGGAAATCCATAGCTTTTGGATGACTGATTTCTTTGTTTTTTTTATTTTTATTTTTTTAAATTTTAAAATAGTTGACGACTTTGAAAGACAAGGACAAGGAGAATACGCGCGATAACACCACCAAACATACCCTCAAAGGCAAGCCCAGCAAAGAAAAGTTGTCGGTCAGCAAAGAAAAGGCGTCGGTCAGCAAAGAAAAAGCGGTCAACAAGGATGTGCAGGTGTTTTTTGATGACAATAGCACGCGATATCCCGCATCTTCATCTGGCGACATGAAGCCCGTACCAGTGCTGCCCATCATCGTGCCCGATCGCATCAAGGCCGCCATTCGCGAGCAATATTTGCTGCACCACGCCAACACAAAGAAACGCTCGTTCCACGCGTCGTTCCAGCGCAGGGAACAGCTACTTGCCACACTCAAGAAGCACAAGAGCCCCGCGTCCGCCGCAGACAATGACACCGCACATGACATTGACCAGGGCAAGGAGAATGTCGACCCAAATAGCACATCGGCCGCCCCAAGGCCCACACAGTCTTCATCTTCCTTGTCCTCAGCAAAGTCGTCCAAGTTCTCGATGCTTCAGCGTGGCAACATGCCTGCCACCGTGGCCAATGATCCCGAAACAGACGAGGCCGCTCGCAAATTCGACGAGGAACAAGAACGCCGCGCACGCGAAAAGCTTTTGGAGCATGCTCGCGCCACCGAAAAAAAGACAGAAGCAGACGATGCCCCCAACGACCCTGCTCTCGTCGCGGAATATGCAGAAGACATCCATCGCTACCTCTTGAGCATCGAGGTAAAGAAAAAAAATGAGGAAGTTAAAAAAAACAAGAAAAAAAAACAAATGGCTCACTTTCGCGTCGCGCCATTCTCGCGATTCTGGCACGATCCCCTTGCGATCCAACCTCGATTCAGATACATTTCTCACACGTTTTTTTTTCTTTTTTATTCGCACTTGCAGAGGGATACGCTTGCCAATCCAAACTACATCCAGCAGATGCAGACAGACATGACATGGCGCATGCGCAACGTGCTGATTGACTGGGTGGTGGAGGCCCACTACTTATTTTTGTTGATGCCCGAGACGCTTTTCCTTGCTGTCAACATCATCGACCGCGTCCTGTCCGACAGAAAGGTGATTCTTGGCAAGCTGCAGCTTATTGGCATCACCGCGCTGTATGTGGCGGCCAAATTTGAGGAATCCGTGGCGCCACCCATCCAGCAATTCCTGTA
Source organism: Gongronella sp. w5 (assembly GCA_001650995.1). Taxonomy (NCBI): domain Eukaryota; kingdom Fungi; phylum Mucoromycota; class Mucoromycetes; order Mucorales; family Cunninghamellaceae; genus Gongronella; species Gongronella sp. w5. The sequence continues at coordinate 197,599 of KV441910.1, forward strand.
CATGACCGGCGACACCATCCAGGAGCAAGATCTTCTGACGGCAGAGCGCTACGTCCTGCAGTGCCTCGACTTCAAGCTCAGTTACCCAAACCCTTTGCATTTTTATCGCCACATGACCATCAATATGGACTGCCATCCACGATTGCGCCTGTTTGCCAAGTATTTCATGGAAATCTCATGCATGGACCACCGCTTCATCGCCATCCCGCCTTCTCTCATTGCCGCTGCCTCGTTTTGGCTTGCCATGAAGCTCTTTGTTGAAGCTGGCCCTTGGGTAAACCCTCAAAAAAAAAAAAAAAACCGCGACGCGACGCGATCTGATGATTCTTCTTTTTTTTCTTTCTTAGACGTCCGACTTGGTAAAATCGTCTGGCTACACCGGCCATGAGCTCAAACCGACCGTCGAGCTCCTGTTGAACTATCTGTCGCAGCCCACCAACGACGAGGCCTTTTTCAACAAGTGGAAGTCCAAGAGGATGTATCGCGTCAGTCTCCATGTGAGGGACTGGGTCAATCGCTATTACAAGTCATAATGGTGCCAAAGTGACCAACCTCTTTTTCCTTGTCTTTCCCCCCCCCTTTTCCTCTCTCATCCATCCTCACCCACACCTTATTTTTCTATCTCATTGCCTAGCTCTCTTCACCCGCTCTTCCTTTGTCTTTTACTTTGTTCATTAGCAACTTGATTTCTTTTAAGTGTCTTTCACCCGCTCGCTTTCCCCTCTTGTTCATCACGCTCCTCCTACTACTATCTTACAGCTGCCAAATGAATTAAACAAATCGGATCAGTCTCATCTCATTGCATTCTTGCTCATTTAAAGCACGGCCGCGACACGCCAGCGTGCCAATTGACGCGTCACATGGTGGCACCAACGAGCAGAATACGTTTCTGAGCGGCGGCACGACGTGCTAGAGCAATAAAAGACGCGTCCCAATGCGGTATAATTGGAATTTCGTCGTATTTCTTTATTTTCTCGCTTCGTTAACGGCGACGCGACGTGTTGACGTGCCAGAAAAGAAAGAAAGAAAGAAAAATCAACTCTGGTGGTCTGGGTTTCACGGCTCTCTGACTAATTTTCGCCGACTTTGCCTATCATACTGGCGTAAAAACGGCCTCCACCGCGTTTTACACCCGAATCAGCTCATCGACCCGCGATTTTTATTTCATCTTTATTGGCAAACAAGACGTGTTTTACCACATGGTTGAATGATGTGGTGACCAGAAGACCCAGATTTCACTTTCACTTTCAAATCCACATCTTTTTTTGTTTCCGTGAAAAAGAGGCTCATCTTGAGCTGATGCGCATCCAGCGTCCTGCAAATGATTTGAGCTTACGGTATTGCACTCGCGTGCTGTGCAACAAAAACTGGAATCAATCAAGCAGCTGTCGAGAAAATATCAATTGAGCTTTTTTCACTGTTTTCCCGTCGTTTGTCGATGAACTTTGCATCTGATAAGGCCAGCGACACGTTCATCGGACGATGCCAACGTGTCTCGTTCAAATGGACCCACTCCCAAGGCACTGCGACCGCTGTATTTGCGCGCAAGGACGATTTTCAAAAATGACGGATTTTCCTGGGGGTATGGTCGTGGATTTGAAATTGGAATATCCAAGTCTTCAGATCGTCACACCATTCAACCACAAGGTAAAGGCACTCCAAGAACCGATAAAAATGCAACAAAAAACAGAGGTCCATTGACTGGTTTCCGCGTAAAATGGATTTTAGGCTAAATTTTCGGCTCAAGGACATCTCGACGAATATTGTTCATTTCTTTGCGAAACACACACCATCAGAAAGAGCATGGTTCGCTGCGTAGGTGGACGTTGGTGATCAATGAAAAAAGTGATTATTTTTGCATATTTGACACGGTTGAAAAGTCATAGAGATCCTTTGAGGCGTGTTTAACCGCGTCAGGCGTCGAGCCCTACGCGCCTGTTTCTAATCAAATCCGTGCTCCGGGCGTCGCTCTTGCTAGTAGACGCGACGGCGCGGCTCTATGAATGCGTTTTTCCTTTGCTATTCGCCGTTGAAAATTAATCGAAAATTGCTCATTGCTCGTTAACCTGCAGGTCGACCCCATTCTTTTTTTGGCATACTCCGCGGTTTCTCCATGCGGCCACTATTGTGTACAAGTTTGGCAGGATTTAGAAGACTTGATTTTTCGTTTTTTGTTCGGGCGCTCATCACGGCTAAAAATTCGTTTTGCACCATCGCTGCAGCTGATGCGCTGAAACCCACCGTGGATGTCTTGGACCACTTTTAACATCTTGTTGTGCCATAAAACGGAAGATCGAGGAGGTGAAGTGCTGAGACATCGCTTTATTAAATCTCTATGGCGCATTTTTGGAACATTTCTCACGCACGATCGATGCACTCGATGCTCAGGCCGTACTTCAAACATGGTGCGATAATGTATCGACGTGATGCGTGCGTAGAGCGCCATGCCTTTCAAACCGAGTCAGCGCGAAAATCGCGTTTAAAATCCTTGATAATGGCCGTGTTGGCGTTTTCTCCACGCGTCCTGCCCCGCCCATTACCCCAAATGGAAATCGGTCGTGCTCATTCATGCAACTTCTTTTTTTTTATTGCTTTTGGTGCTCCATGCTACTGATGATCATCCCATAAAAATAGAAAAAACGGGTGGTTGTTCACTTTTTGGGAGGTTTTGCAATAATGACGGTGCACGGGCAGTGGTGCGCCAGGTGATCACTGACGCTGCCCAGCAGGACACTAAAAAGGCGCAGGCGGCGCAGCGTGAGAAAATGCCATTGGGTCTCATGCCAACCTGTTTTTTTTTTTTTTTTTTTTTTTTTTTTTTTACCGTTTGATGGCGCCATAGTTGCGCGAGCCGACAATGGCCACGTCGGCCTTGATTTCCGTGATCTTTCGCACGAGCTCGGATTTTGGATCGCCCACCATGGAAATCGCCTTGCATGCCACCTGGATAAAAAAAAATCAACACGTGCCTTTTTCATTTTATTTTTGTCGTTTCATACGTTCTTCTTGACCAATTGAGCTGCAAAATGCTTGAGCAGCTGATGACTTTCCTCGCGACGCTCCTCGCCCATCTCCTCGACGTAGACGGCGGCGGTCATGTACGGTGTGATGGGGATGTCCAATTCGCGCACGTGCAACAGAGTGACCTAAAACAAGAAAAAAAGTGAGCTACTTTATTTTTCGCTCCTTTTGACCGCTGGATTGGGACTAGCCTTTACCATGTCTTTGTCTGGCTGGATGAATTCGTTGACGGCCCATTCAAAAGCATCTTTGCCGGACGAGTCGTCCAGGCAGATGCACACGACGCGCTCGACAGAGCGGTTGGGCTCTGGTGTCGAGATGTGCACCTCTTGATCAATCACTTGCTGCTGTGTCTGCTTTTGTGTGGTGGAGGTATGTTCTGGCTCGGATGCCATGGTTTTGATTTGTATGTGTGTGTGAAAAAGAGAGAAAAAAAAAAGGGAAGTGGGTTGACATTTTGTCCCATTTTTATTCTTGCTGCGTCTCAGTCATGCCCAATTGTGGAACAAGGGAAAAATGGGCCCATTTTTTTTCATGCGCCCTCCAGACCCCTGGTATACCCGCTTCTTTGGTGTTGTGAAGCAACACAGTCGTCTTTTTTTAATTTTGCATCATTGAAATAGACAAATAAATAGAATTCAAGCAGCCTCATCGCATCCATGCTGTCAGTGCAAAGCGTTCCTTTTTGGCAGGGCACACCTCGTGGTCCACAACACCGCTGCGGCGGCAAAAATGCGAAAAAAAAAAATGCAAAAAAAAAAAACGTAAGTTCGCGTGCCTTTTTAGGTGCCACTCGCGCCGCTTTTACCTCAAAAAGATGACGACACGGCCGAGGAGCGGGTGGATGAGTCTGTCTGCCGAGTCCTCAAGGCCGGATGCGGAGCGATGGCCGTGGATTTTGAGCTCGCCGCCCTCGCTGTTGCAAAATCCAGGATTGAGGTACAAGATGGCTGTGACGCGGCGCTGCGTGGTATCGTCGGGGTCGTCTGTGGGCAGCGCGTCGCGGTGGCACTCGTAGCGCGCATTGTCGGGGTGATAGTACGCGAGCTGATATTCGGTCTTGCCGTTCAGCCGGATCATGGACGCCAAATCCGCATGCAGCGGCCCACTGAAAAAGTCCAGGACCTTTTGAAAGTTGGCAGGGTTATCGTTAGCCGCGGGATCGAGCCTAAAAAGAGGGTCGAGACAATGAGCATCGTGGTCTTTTCCCGCCTTTTCTTTTTTTTAAAAAAAATACCACACAATCGCGTCGTCGCGCGCGTTGGTGTCACGGAACGGATCCTCCTCGGACGTCTTTGCGCGGCTTGCGGGCATGAATTTGCCCTGCTGCAACCACGCGTCGGCCTCGTGGCGTGCACCTAGGCAAAATAAAAAAAATGCAAAAAATGGGAAAAAAAGATAAAATGGGGGACATGAGCCATGGAGATCAGGACCAAACTTGCCTCTTACCTTTGAGCGTGTCGAGGTCGATCAGATAATCCATTTGCGTCCAGCCCTTGGCATACAATTCCTCCATGCATTTGTTGGGGATGCATTTAAGTTTCCAGTCGTGTTCGTGTTTTTGCGCGGTCAGGGTGTTGAGCTCGTGATAAAACAGACGCTGCGCGACCTGCAGCGGGTCTTGTTGCTGATCCAAGTACTTTAGGAGCTCGGACTCGGTGATATCTTCGACAATTTCCTCTTCTTCTTCGTCGTTGGGTTCGTATTCATAATCAGACGGCAGATCGCTCTTGTCGTCGGGAAAGTCGGGCAAGTCGTTGGCGTCCGCCTTGGCCGCCGCCTTGAGAATACGCGCTTCCAGCGAATCGTCCATGGCAACAAACGAGAAAAAAAAAAAAAAGCAAAAAAGGGTGAAACTAAAAGAGAGACACAAACAGATGTCCGTCGGCGTTTTGCCCCATTTGAACGCCCATCCCAAATTTGGGTCGTCGCGCTTTTTTTTGAGACCAAACAGACGCGTTTTTTCTTTCTCTCCTTTGGATGCAAAATGCAATGAGAACATGTTTATTGGTTTAAAAAGGGCATTTTTCGATGGCAACAAACGCGTCTCACTTTTTTTTTTCTTATTCTTTGGGTTGCAAATTGGATAAAAATAGCGATGCAAATAAGTTTATTGGTACAGATTGGGCATGCAAAATGAAAGTGAGAAAAAAAGAGTGAATTTGAGAAAAAGAGGGGGGCAAAAGGGTATCATTAGACGCGCTTTTTTTGTGTTTTTTTAGCAGTCTAATAGCCGACGCCGGTCATGATGCCGTAGCCGAGGGTGATGATGAGGATGGTGCAGATGACACTGGTGATGCCGCCGGCGATCAAAAAGTCCGTGGAGCGCAAATAAGGCTTTCCGGTAGGTGTTTCCAGCATGACGGCGGTGAGATTGGGGAAGCCGCTGACGGGGAGGGCCTGGCCACTGGAGCAAGCAAGACCGGCGCCCATGACGAGCAAATTGGGGTGGGGGATGGGCAAATGAGAGCCGACTTGCTGGACAATGGGGATGATGATGAGAGCGGCGACGGTATGGGAGACAAACGTGGAGAAGACGAGGATCAACAGGGCAAAGACGGCGAGGATGGCGATGGTGGGCAATCCCTCGACACCATCCTTGATGCGCATGGCAATGTCATTCAACAGGCCAGAAGAGGTGACGGCATTGCCAAGGGCCATGCCACCTTGGGCAAGGACGACGACGGACCAGAGGAAAGCATTCAGATCGCTCTTGTTGAGCAATCCGGTGCCGAAAAAGACAAAAAGAGGGATGGCAGCGACAATGCCGGGGTCGCCAAGAGCATATTCGAGGCTGTTCTCGGCACACCACAAGGCAATGGTGATGATGGTGATGGCCATGATGAACACCTGGGTCCACGTGACCTTGCCGGTGGTCGCCTTGACCGTGTTGAGGTGAGGCACGTCGCGATCGGGACGGTAGACAACCAACAGAGTGAACCAAAGACAAATGAGCGTGATGATACCAATGGGCAACGCAACGGCAAACCACGTGCCCCACGATGGATTCTCCATGTATTGCATCGTGATGATGTTCTGAGGCGACGAGATGGGCGACGCCATGCCCGCCGTGCAGCACGCAAGCGCAATGCCCAAAATCAAACACGAGCCCACCTTGGAATGATCAGGCAACGTACGCAAAATCGGATTGATCAGCGAAAAGCACAAAACAGGCGTCGCAACGTTGGAAATCCACATGGACAGGAAAGCAGACACAAACATGATGGCCAACTAAAAAAATAAAAAAATAACAAGTCAGAATTCGTGTCCAATTCCATCTCCAAAACGCCAATATCTTACCAAGACCCAACGGGGACGCGTGCCTGCGCGCGAGAGGACGTGGGACGCAAAGGCCTTTGCGATGCCATACTTGCTGAGGGCAGCGGCCAGGGAAAAGCCGCCGAGAAGCATCATGATGGTACCGGAAAACATGGATTGGAACGTGGATTTGGCGGCATTCTTGGCGGTCATGGGCGTGCCATCGGCATTGTTCATGACTCGGAGCAACACGATCAAAAAGGGGATGAGCATGGACGTGGCGTACAGGGGGATGGCCTCGGTGGCCCACATGACGGCAGAGAAGATGAGCAAGGCAAAGCAATAGTTCTCGGATCGATTGCCAAAGGTATCAACATTGAGCAGGACGGTGAACACCACGAGGGAAAAGATGAAGAAGCCCAATTGACGCAGTTGCTCGCCATTGAGGCGCATGGGGCCAAATCCATACGTCTTTTTTGGCACCTGGGGCTCCTTGACGTGCATTTCCGTTGCTTGGCGTTCCTGGCTGATCATGTCGCGCCACACCGTGTTGCGATCGTAGCGCACCTGGTCCTTTAGGTGGATTTTCATCTGGCGCATGGCAACGTGCACGTCGCCCTGGCAAAACGCGTCGGCATACAGCTTCTCGACACGCGTAATGTTGGCGCGCAGGGTCTCGACGGTCTTTGGCATGAATGGGCGCGAATCAAGCACCATCTTGCGCAGATACTGGTCGCGCAAATGGCCATTCAGCACCTTGTCGTGCTTCTTCAGGATCTTTTCAAATGCCGTCTTGTTCAATTCCACATACGATTCAAGCTCCGACAGGCTGATGTACAGGTGGATCAGTTGCGACCGCTTGTCCGTCAGATTCTGGACGTGCGAGGGAGCCGTCGAGTGCATCGAGAATCGCGATTCCATGGACATGCGACGCGCGCGCTTTTCAGCTCCAGCCGCTGCTTGCGACGCCGATGCCTTTTCTTCGACATTGAGCGTGGAATCCAGCGTTTCCAACGTGTACAGCGCGTCCACCTGGTTCGGATAATGATGGTCATTGTCATCCTTGAGCACACCGGCCAAATCGCCCACGAGCGCATCCATCTTGTTGTACAATTCCGTCTCCTTTTGCGTGTAAAAGTCAAACACCTTCTCCAATTGGATGTCCAGCTGCGTCATAAACGCCGATTCGTCTGCCACCGTCGACGATTTTTGGCTGGCGGCATCGTCGCCAAGCTCGGCATCCTTGTCCTGGCGATTCAGCGCATCCACACGCTCCTTTTCCAGCTGGAAGATGATCTTTTTCAGATGCTCATACCTGTTGAATAAAAAAAAACGATATAAATTAGTCAACTTTGTCCTTTTTGCGGGGCAATTGGAACGCTTGGGGAGGCTTTTGAGGCGAGGCTCCGATGACACGCAACGGAGAAAGCGTGGCAAACAGGGCACACGAGTTGAAAAAAAAAGGAGAGAAGCACGTCGTCTTGACTTACGCAACGTATTTGTCTATCCATTCAGGCACAGCGTTGAATTGAAGCGAGTGAGCAAACTTCATGGCGTCAACAAGGAAGAAAAAGAAAACAAGGAAGAAAGAAAAAAAAAGATGAAGGAAAAAAAAGAAGCAATGGAAAGAAAAAGGGTCGCTTTTTATCTTCTTTTGACAAGCTGCAAATGGAAAAAAAAGCTCCGTTGCAAAAAAATTCAAGTTCGGATGTTACGCAAAAGGGCATAAGCGACAAAGCCATTGGCTCGCATCGCACGATGAGCCGCTCACGGTACCTCACGTGTGCTCAAGTGATCTATCCAAAACAAAAAAAAATTCATCAGAACCTTAAAATCTTGTCAATGGAGCGCTCCCGCTCCGCCCCACTGGCCCGCCCTCCCCCCAGCTCCGTGCGCTCAGCCATTGCTCAGGAAAAAGGGAAAAAAAGAACGCCCTGCGTAAGAAAAAAAAAAAGACATAGCCTAGCGGGCTTTGATCATATCGCCTTGGCGGATGGCACTGCATCGCCTCCTTATTTTTGCAATAGTTGCACGCACCGTAATGAATGCAAGACAAGTGTGACTTGGCAATTGGGCCCTGTGTCAGGGGATGAACGTGAGTGGTGCCCTTTTTTCTTTATTTATTTGCTCATCACGGTTTGCGCGGCCCAACTCCGTTCAGAAACTCAAAAAGAACGGGGTGGAAGACAATGGGAAAAGAATAGCCAATCATCAACCACACGTGGGGGCACGATTTCACTTGAATGGATGGCCATTGTTTGGATCTCCATCTTTTTTTGCTGATCACTCAAAAAAAAAGTTTTTTTTGGTGTCACTGTCCATATTTGGTCATGACCACATTTAATGTGGCCAACCTTTTTTGTATCAAAAACGGATGCAAGCGAATGACGTGGATGTTTTGTATATATTTTCGAGGGGGATGCATGCAAAATAGGTCGAAAAGATAAAAACGACAGAAAGGAAAGATACAAAAAAAAAGGGGGTGGGGAGGGAATTGGGCACGCCATGTGGGTGAATTTATTTGGCGAGCGTGGTGGCGAGCGACTTCACGATATTGTTGAGGATGCTAATGTCGACCTTTTCTCGCTTGTCGTTTGTGGGCTCCTTGGACAGCATATTTGCCAGAGGCATTTCGGCGAAGAGATGGCGGCAGATGGTGCGGTGCAAGAGCTGGTCGGCGTGGTCCGTGTCGACAAAGTTGTGTGCGCTTGTGCGGATGCTCCACAAGTCCATGAGCACGGTCATCCACCGCGTCGATGGCGTGTCGCCGACATTGCGCGTCGTCTGCATGTGTCGCCAATTGTTGCATACGGAAATGAACGACTCGAGGTTCACGTACCCGGTCAACAGACAATCAAGCCATTTGCTGCCCACGCCCTCGGCGTCCAAATCATAGCTGCACACCTAATTGGGTGTCAAAAAGAAAAGAAAAAAAAGAAAAAGAGGGCCATTCAGCATCCAAATCAGCCGGTTGATCAACGTGCATGGCTCATTACTGTTGTTCTTATCTTTTTTTTTCTAAACATACCTCGACATAAGCGTGCAGGGCCGATTGGAACGTCGCCTTGTCGTCAAACACCAGATGGCTCGATTTACGCAGCTTGCGGCAGAGATTTTTGAGTGTTTCAGCGTCGTGTGTGGCGCGTGCAAGGTCGACGAGGAACAGAATGTATTGCGTCACGTACACAAAATGTTTGCCGGGCCTAATTCGCGCGCAATTCGACATGAGCACACGTGTGAACGATTTTTTTTTTGTTTTTACCTTTCCAAATCCGGTTTCCAAATGTTCACGACGCCCTTGTTGGTGGCCTTTAGCGTGAACAGCTGCAGCAGCTCGTCCTTGGCCTTGTCCGGGTCGGCATAGATCTTGTCGTGCATCCATGCCAGCTATTTTTTAAAAAGAAAATGACAAATGAGTGACTCTGAGCGAGACAAGACACCCCTTTTTCTCTTTGTTTTTCGTACTCGGTAGATGGGCCTGTGGTGCCAATGCTTCTTGTCGACGCGCTGAATATCCAAGAGTTTCTCAAAGAGCATGTCGAATGCCTTTTTCGTTGCTGGCGCGTATTTTGGCATAGTGCGTGCGCGGCGAATGGGGGTGGTCGTGCTTGAGTCGGTCAGGTCGATGATGGATGGGATGCCCGAGGTTGGTGTTGTGAGATGCGCGCGGCCGTCGGCGTCAATTTGCAAAATCATGCCTGGTTTTGGCCCCTGTGGCGGCGTTGTTGCTGTGGACATGGAAGGCGACAATGGCGACGGCGACGATAGAACCATGGGTGGTCGAGACATGGCGTGGTGCTGTGTAGACGGCGACGGTATGGGCATAGAGGGTGCTGCGGATGACGACGGGGACGATGTGGCCGGGGACGATGTGGATGTCGAGGCGAGTGCCGCATTGGACACTGTAGGGCCCAGGACATTCACGCTCAGCGACATGGTCTGGACCTGGTGCATGTATGATTGCACTTTTTCCGGCTAAAAGGGGGGGGGGAAGGGGTGAATATTCGCGTGATTTACTCGGTTTTACAAGTCTTACGCTAATTTCACGGCGGTGAAGCGCCTTGGCCAGGCACGCACATAGCTTGTACAGAGGCTGGATGTAGTCATTTTGCGAGTTTGGGCAGTTTTTGAGCGCGCGCATGAACCAATCGGCCGATTCCTTATTTTTTTTTTTTAAAAAAAAACGACGTGTCAGATAAAATCCTTTGAGAGCACGTGATTTTTTTTTTTTTTTTTTTTTTTTACGGGGCGTTTCAAACGACTGAAGCAATTGCCAATGGCAAAAAAGGTCCTATTGACAAGAGAATGAAACGCGTCAAAAAAGGGGAGTAATGCTTATTGTCGCTGCAACTTACTTCCACCTGTCCTGTGCCGAGGGCATGAGGCCCCTGCTGTAGAGTCTGAGGCTGAGGTGCTTCGCACTTTCTTCGTTGGGCACCTTCTTTTGGCGCGCAACCTGGCGCAATTGACCTTGGTCGTCCATGGCCGTCAGCATCGCGGTCGTCTGGAACGCCGCCATGTTCATCGGCGCGCACACCATGCTCTCCACCAAATAGCCAAAATGGACAAAAAACTCGGCCCGCACGTCCATTGGGAGCTTGTCGCCATCGCGTGACAGCTGCCACGTCTTCATCAGCGAATTGAATGCTTGCTAAAATATTGGAAAAAAATAAATAAGAGAAAATCGCCCTTTTCCACCCCATGTCCTGTCCCATTTTTGCTTACACGTTGGTATTTGGCGATGCTGCTGGCGCTTTTCTTGATGTTTGCGGCGCTCCAGATCAACTCTTCCTCGGCAAGGTACATGAGTGTCGTGCCCAGATCGTACCAGCCCAATTGGTCCTCGGGGTGCATGATGACATGATACTAGTTGATGTGCAAAATCGTGTGAGCAAAAAGAGACACGGATGAGGGCTTTTTTTTTTTTTTTACCTGGAATTGCTCGGCGGCCTCCTCCAAATCGAGGAACGTGCGTTCCGTGACAATTTTTGGTCTGTTCTTGATCAAGATCCTTAACATGCGGCCCCTGATCCAGAAGATCTGGTCGTAGACACCTACAAAGAAAGAGGAGATAGTGTTCAGCCATGGCCATATGAAAAAAAAAAGAGGCACTTACAGGTGAGCGATGGCATTTTGGCACGAATGTCGGAGATTGGCATGGTGCACTGCTGGAGGATTGTCTCGATGGGCTGCGAAACGTTGATTTCCTTGTCCAGATACGCTTTGACAAAGTCGGTGTTGACGTATACGTTGGCTAAAATAAAAAGGGGGAGGGGGCAATTGAGCTCTTTTTGGTCTTTTTTTTCTTTTTTTCTTTATTTTTGACATACCAATGCCCAATGGCAGCTTGTCGTATAGCTCGGCGACATTGTCAATGCCGTCTTTGAGGTCATGCTTTAGGGAGACATTGCGATGCAGCTTTTCAAGGACGTCGTCGATGATAAGGCGGTACAACCTCTCTGCAGCAGCATCATCCATGCTGCCGTGCGTCGCGTGGTGCTCCTCGACCATCTCGCCTTCTTTCTAAACACGAGAAAAGAGAAAGAACATCAGATGTCAGTGTCCTGGCCCTCCAATTGCCCATGAAAATTCGATTTTACCGCGAGAAGAATGCCAAACAGGCAGTGATAGCATTGATACACGCCGCTGCGATTGTCGTTCATGTCCAGACCGCCCAGGATCCTCATCAAGTACTGCAAAAAGACACCTAAAAAATAAAAATAAAAATGAGCCTCCCATTTTTTTATCTGGTCTTTTTATCTTTTTCATTTACCATTGCCTGCGCCGCAAATTTCGCGCTCGCCAAGCTCATCGTGCAAGGTCTGCAGGACACTGGCGAGACCCATCATCTTGTCATTGTCATCGTGGTAGCGGCGTTCCATGAGTGTGGCGACGAGGACCCACGCACGCGTCGATAGAGCATTGAAAAAGTTGGCAATAGTGCGGCGCGACGGCACGTGCGGCGTCGAGTCTGGTGTGGCAAAGTTGTTGACGAGCGGGATGAAGTCTGGGTGCCGGAAAATGTACACCATCGACGTGCGCAGCAGAATCAGCAGACTGTCCAGCAATTCGGTGTCTACGGTCGCAGCGAGCCAGTCTAGAAATCGGGCGGAAAAAAATTGAGCGCCCCATTGCCCATTTCTTGCTCTTTTTTTCCGTTACCTTCAAGAGGGGTATGCGATAGCATGTCGGCCATTTCGTGTACAATGGCGTCAATCATGCCAAAGAGGCGGTAAAACTCAGTGTCATCCTTGCATGGGGCAATGGTATTGGCCGTCGCCATCTTGGCGCCGTAATGGACCATGTCACACGTTGTGCGCGCAAGCATCTTGCCGTACAGCGTCCATGCGTCCTTGCACTGCTTCAATTTCACATGGCACTAAGGCAAACATACGAGAAAAAGAGTGAACCAAGGCGTTTCTTTGATGATTTTTTTTTTATACCTTGGCCACCATCATGATGATCTCAAACAGGCCATCGGTCAGCCCGTCGTGATCCAATTCGTCCATCTTGTCTTGCATTAGGGGCTCCATGTATTGCAGCACGGCGTCGTACTTTTTGTTTTCAAAGCTGGCCTTGGCCGTGAAAATGCTGGCCTTGAGCGCAATGGCACCGAGCTTGTTCTTAATGAATTGTTTGTTGATGGTCGCGTCAAATCGACTATATATAAAAAAAAAAAAAGATGAAAACGGGGCGCTTTCTTGGTTTTTTTTTCGTTTTTTTTCTTACCAAGGGAGAGTAAAAGATTGGTCTTGCCATGGAAGTGTCTGCAGCAGCTTGTTGCACTTATCGTACCAGGTGAGCGCGAGCTCTGCATTATCGGTGCAGAGCGCCAATTTGCCCTTGAGCAGCCAATATCGCAGCAGAATCTTGTCACGGCGGTCGTCGTCCATGTACACACTGCCGTCATCCAAGATGGTGTCAATCTCGCACGTCGTCGCCGTCCCACTGCGGTCGCCCATCGCCTGTGCAAACCAGAGCTGCTCCAAATGCGCAATCCAATGCTGGCATAGCACCTGTAGATCCTCGGCACGCGGCGGTGCGCTCTTATTGCTGCCGCTGCCACCGCGACTCGCCGCCGCAGGTCCATCCATTATGCGCATGATCAGCTCATCCGCCAAAATCTCGCAAATGAACATCGTCACCTTTAAAAAAAAAAAAAAAAGGGAAAACGCGTGAGCGTGAGCGTGAGCCCAACTTCATCCCATTTTGCTTTTTTTTTTTCCTTCTTTCCTCCCCTGTTTTTTTTACCTTTTGATAGGTGTCAATGTCGAGTCGCGCGGCACAGGTGTTGACAAAGGTGTCGCCCATGAGATCGAATGCCTTGAGAAGTGCATGGACCGTGTCTTGCTCGAGTGCGGCGTCGCGGTCGGCGTGGTAGGCGAGCAAGGTGAGCATGGCGCGGCACAGGGCTTCCATGGCGCCGGCGTTTTGCACATTGAGGTTGCGGATCAGGTCCGTCAGGGGCTCGACATCGGCATCGGCCATGGGCATGTCGGTGCGCTTCGTGAATGTCATGTACGGGTGAGAGTGCGCCTTGCCGCCATTGTCCGCTGCCATCAGCTGCGCATTGCTGTTGCGCCGGCGCGTCAAATTTGTCTTTCTATAAATTTAAAAGAAGGTGAGACTCGCTTTTTTTTTTATGAATGATCCCATGAATGTGTCCTTACGTGGGCACATAATCGGCGGTGTCGAGTGTCCACGTATAGGTGATGCTCAGCTCGGACACCTTGTGATCGAAATAGTCCAAAAAGCGGGGCAAGCTGGCGACAACGTCCATCTTTATCGGGTCGCTCCACTTTTCACCTCGCTGCCACTCGTCAAGCGTCGCAACCAGGTCTTGCATCTTGTCGTACAATTCATCCTCCTCCTTCATCATCTGTTGCTTCAGCACCTCCTCCGTGTCTTGTTTTTGCTTTTGCCTCTTGGACGCCCTGAATTTGTTTTTTTTTTTTAAAGAAAAGTGAGCATTTGGCGACAAAAGTTAAAAAAAAGCGAATTTTTACCGCAACGTGGGAAGTTCATATAGATCGTCATCGTTGTCGCCTTCTTGTTCTTCTTGCTGCTCGTCGTCCTTGGGCTGCTTGTCGTCTGGCGCGTCTTCCAGCTTGCGCTTGGCACCAATGGCGTTTTCTGGGGTATTGGCAGCATTTTCCGAGGCATTGACCGCGTTTTCCGTGTCATTGGTCGCATTTTCAGAGGCATTGGTCGCATTTTCAGAGGCATTGGCCGCGTTTTCAGAGGCATTGGCCGCGTTTTCAGAGGCATTGAGGGCATTTTCCAAGTCAATGGCTGATTTTTTGGTCGGTTTGGGCGGCTCGTCGTCGTCTGAGAGGGTGAGATCGACAATCATCTTGTCGAGGACCTGGGACGACTGCGCGGCGTGTTGTGCGGGAGGAAATGGAAGCGCGGGACCAAAGGGGGTCGCGCCCATGGCATGGTTTGGATGGATGCTGTTGCCACCATAGACCGGAAACACGGGCGGGCCATAGGTGATGACGACGCCTGGCGGTGGCGGCGCGACAAATGGGATGCCGGCGACAGGCGCATTGTACAGCGATGCACGGATGGTCTGCTGCTCTTCTCGTGGTAGTGGTGCGAGTGCTTCTGGCTGCGCAGGCGGCTCGGAAGGCTCAGGTGACGCTTCGATGAGGATGGGCGCCGGGGCTGCAGGCGATGGATCTTTTGTGCGCGTGGCAGACGCCATGTCGGCGTCGTCCATGTCGATGTAGATGGCCCGGTTGATGAATTTGGCCGGTGTGCCCGAATGGTCGTCCTTGGCGCCCTTTTTTTGCTTGCCTGATGCGCGTCGCAGCTGGTTGTCGATCTCGTACTGTTGCATTAGCGCCAAAAGGACGTGATGCCACGTAATCTTGCTGATGGACACACTGACGGCCGGCGTGTACGCGTCCAATTGCATCGTGTCGTCCAAGTCGTCCAATTGGGAGGATCCCGTGTCTGTCCGTGGCGTCGCACGCGTCGCAGCTGCCATTTGCTCACGCAGATCCTTGCCAAGCTCCCACTGCCCGTGTCGTGCAAGCCCAATGGCAACCAGGCGCTCGCACATGGCAAAGTCGCCAATATCAAAGAGCACCTGACCACAAAAAAAAATTGAGCCCACATTTCATGATTTTCCATGACTTTTTTTTCTTACTCTGCACAGGCCCTCCAGACACAGCCATTGCTGCGGAGCAATACTGCCGGACCGCAACGCGTGCTCGGTGTCTGCATTCATAATCAATGGATCGCCCGCCGTCAGCGCCATGCCGTGCTCAAAGGACGTGCGCGCCAATCTGTAATTGTGGCGGCCATAGGCAAGCGCGCCCAGACGATGCCAAAGCGCGCGATCCGTGCCATCCACCTCGAGCGCCTGCCAAAACAAAAAAATAAAAAAATAAAAGAGGGACGTGAATACGCGTCCAATTGTCAATGCAAAAGGTGGATGATTCATTACCTTGAGATAATAGTCCATAGCCTGCTGCGCCTTTTTTTCCATGTCGTCGTTCGTGTCATACGTGGCCTCGCGGTACTCTTCATCGAGAATCGCCGCATAATTCTTGAACACAAGGAACCGCAGCATCACGAGCGATGACGAGTAGAGCGCCTCGCCCTTGGTATCCTCCTAGATGAAAAATAGACCACATTTCGTCAGCCTTCATGTCAAACACAAACAAAAACATGGCCATTCGCTCGCTTTACCTCGATGTCTTGGTCGTTCATGAGGTCGCTGGCAAGGATGTCGTCGTATTTGGCCTTGGCCTCGGACCGGAAGCCTCGCTGGTGGATGCGCAACGCCTCCTGGTACGTGTTGAGGTAGTTCTCGGTCTAGAACACGGGGAAAAAGAAAAAAGAGAGTGGATTCATGGCGTCAACAACATCGTATGGCATGGTCACGCGTCATGGACAACTTGTTTCTTACCAGGATTTCATAATTGGCATTCTGCTCGTCGTCTTCTTCCTCGACTTGATTGACGGTGCGCCAGCGGATCTGAGGAAAACAAGAGACACAAACGTAAGAAACATATTGCTAGCCATCGTCCGCCGTCTTACCATAGCAAAGGAACAAGAGCCGTGCTCAATGAGGTACAGCTCACGCTTGGGAAAAAAAATGAACAGGGAAGAGAAGCAAAAAAATCGAGGTACAAGCGTGTTTTTTTTTATTTCCAGGCGCATTTTCACGCCCCGCGTCCCAATTTTGGAAACAGCGCCTTTGCGTTCTGCCCGTCGATCTTTGGTCATGGCAAGAGGGCACTGACGCGTCACAACGTGCTCTTTTTGAGCTCATTGGAACTCCACTTCATCAATTTTTCCCTTTCCGTTAAATGCACAGCAAAGAAGCTGTGATTTTATGCAAAAGTGCATTTCCTCAGGACCGAGTGATCTGAGTTGCGAAAAAAAAAACTTGGAATCATTGGAGCGTGATCTGTTTCGAGCTTTTTCATTTGAAAAAGCTACAACCCGTTTTTTTCTTTGGAAACAAACGGGTGTGGGGCCTTTTAGGTCTCGCAATTCAATATACTTTATGAAATTCTTGATTGATTCTTAGTCTTAATTTGAAGCCATGCGCGCATGCACATCAGGAGAAACGCGTAAAATATCATTTTGGCTCTGATTTTTCATTAGCAAACACGAATCTCATAATTTCTCGAGACTGGATGATCCGAATTGCGAAAAAAAATTGACAACGTTGTAGCTTTGAGTCCGCCATCAACTTGTGTACACCTGGGACCAGATGAGCAAGTTTCTGAGGAGTGTCGGATAAAATGGAGGGTGAACGGGGTAAAACCACGACCATCTAGTTGCGTACCGCGGCAATGGCCCAGCCTATCGACGCGAAAGGCGCCCCAAATGAAGCAGCGGCCAAAAGCGATAAAAATGTGCTCGTGATTTAGAGAGATAATCGCGTTCAGATTTCGGCAACGTGGTGTGCAATGACTCTGAGAACTCACGTTTCCGATTTTAATTATTGTAATTTGGCAGAAATGATGCTGGCTCGACTCTGCCTACCTGTTCATATGATATTCGCAAATTTGAGCTTCCACAACACAAGCAAAAAAAATCAGTCAGCACCTCCTCAGCAAGAAGCGCACGAGAAAATACGTACAGTACAAATTTCATCTATTTTGGATTTTGCACAAAAAGAACTCGTTTGATCCGTCCATGTTTCAATTGCAGTGGACAGAAACTGACGCGTGTTATCATTTCAATGCGTGAAGCATCATCGCTCTACACTGCTCTAGTACTGTATGATATTCAAATAACTGTATTTGTTCAAGTCTTCTTCTTCAGGATAACGAGCAGCAATAGAGCACTAATAAATATCATAAGAGCTTGATGATTGCTTGGTGGTGGTGTCTTTTCTAAAGAAATTCAGCATGTAAAATATAATTTAGAATCGAATGTATGATGTTTCTTCGCGCCGTGCCGCCGCGTTCTCACTTCTCACAGTGAAAACGTGAAAAATGGCCTATGTATTGTATGTACCACGCGTCTGGCCGAAAACGTTCGCGGCGACGAGCGGCGTTCAATGGCTTGAGGAATTGAAGGTGGCGTCGGCCTGCGATGCATGCTCGCGAAGATCCACCAGAGCGAACAGTGCGAGACGTGTTGCATTCTCATCCGTGTATTCTGTCACGTAATAGATGCATAAGGCATGCATGCTACCCTGCTTTCGCGTTATGCGCACCATTATAACGATTTATATGATATCATATCATACTACAACAGTACAAGAGATGATGATCAGAAAGTACAGCAACATCATACTGTAGTATTATGAGAAAGATCAAATACGTAGCGGCTGGTTTTGTGATGCTGGAATGTTTTTTTTTGCTCCTTTTTGTCTCATGTACGTACATACAGTAGTATCCCCTTTTCCCTCCACTTTATCCAGTTCTAAAATAAATTTTACACCGCATTGCGAAACAAAATGGCGATTCAAGCAGTTTTTGAGGCACTTCCATTAGCGCAAACCGCAAAAAATTGAGTCAAATCGTTATGTACTGTATGTACTCAACAATAAATCCAGCAATTGGACATTCAATTTATTAATCGTGCATACTGCTGGATCATGTTTCCGGTCGTTCGGGTTGCGCGTGTCCCTGTACAAATGAGCAAAAACACGCCTTTTTTTTATTTTTGCATTTTTTTATCATAGCCTTACTACCTATTGACATATAAGAATACGAGCCTATTTTTTTTATCTTTGCGTCCATCAAGCAATGCATTTATTCGCTGGTCAACTTTTTCGAATCGCACTGTAGGTACAGTACCTACAGTAATACAATATCCTGCAATTTTGGTTTTTTTTCGATCAGCATCTTTTCCCATGTTACAATTAAAGCCTTTTAACTTTGTATCGCTTCAAAACCTGTAAAGAAACAACCGGTTCAAATTTGACAGAGCTCGTATCGCTGTAGCGAGAGCAATCTCGAATTGGAACTCTTTGATGGTTAGATAGGTACATTGCTAAGCAATGCGTGATCCAATACGCATCAAAATGATTCCATATGCATTGAGCTTGTATTACTGTACCGGTGCGTGCTGTGCTATGAAGCATGCGATCGATCAGGTTGTTGTCGAGAAAGTTTCCATTAAAACGATTTTATTGTATTGTAGCCTTTTGTCCATTCTCTTACAATTTACTAGGAAAGAATATGTTTGTACACGCGAATTCCACGCTTTCTTTTTCAAATGAGCCTACCCTCAGAGCGCTGCTGCTACTAGATGGCGCACAAAGACCATTTTCAAAAACCACGAATTTTCAAAGGGGTGCAGTCGACCTCCGAAAAATGGTGGAAATTTAGTCGCCAGATCGCCACGCCAATTCCACCACATGGTGGACGGGCCCTCATTTACCGGTAAAAAAAGCACTAAACCTGGATGTCCATCGGCTGGTTGTCGCGTATTACGCAATTTGCTCCGTTTTTTCGCTACAAGGCTATTTTTACAAAAAGTGCATGTCTCTTGATGAAACATGCACCACCAGCAAGAGAACGGCTCGCTGCGTGCGGTGACTTTGGTGATCTCTGAAAAAATGGCATTTTTGGGCATGTTTGACGAGGTTTTAGAACCATAGACAATTTTCGACGCGTGAAAAACCGCGTCAAGCGTTGAGTGACACGCGCCTGTTCCTATTCAAATTGATGCTTCTGGCGTCACTCTTGCTATTGGACGCGTCGGCGCGGTAGTATCAGCGCGTTTTTCCCGTGCAATTCGCTGTTGAAATTTAATCCAAAATCACAGATTGCTCGTCAACGAGCAATTGGATCGATCTCCTTTTTGTCGTTTTTGTGGTTTTTTTCATGTGCTTCATTTTTTGTGCAAGTTTCGCGCAATTCTGGGAACCCAATTTTTCGATTTTGGTTTTGGACGCTCGCCACGACTAAATTTTGATTTGCTGATGGCGAGCTCCAGTGATGAGTGACATGCTTGAGCGTCGCATCTCGATCAGATTTCCAGCGCGCCGTTTCACGATGGGATTCAATTCGAGTCGTTGAAGTGTCTCGCTGGTGAGCTGGCATGATCATTTCTCCTAAAAATGATGAATGTCTAAGCAATTCCCATTCAACTTGTCCCTAGGGTACCAAAATTTGCAAGGGCGGGCACTTTGGCCCAGGGCTTTATTCACATCAACATTTTGTCGGCATTGGGAAAGTGGCATCCTCGGATTCATTTTGTTCCACGTGATTAAAATACAATTTTGATGACAAAGTGTGCAGAGATCACAAAAATGTTGGCTTGAGGGACAAAAAGGATGGAGCCCTGTTCAGAATGCTGGAAATGGCAATTTTCGACCGCGTTTTTTCTCGCGATTTCATGAGACAAAACAGCAAGATGGATTAAACAAAGCTGTTGATAATTTTTTTTCTACGTTTACTCTTCTGGAGCCAACCTCTCGCAAAAAAAAAGAAAAAAAAAGAAAAAAAAAGAAAAAAAAAAAGAAAAAAAAAGAAAAAAAAGAAAAAAAAAGCGCGAAGCAATCGCTGCACAAAGATTTTTGGTTGTAAAATTCAAACCTTTTACGGTCGATTTTCACGCAAACGCGACTATAAGATGGAAGGTAACGGACGGCACAGGGTGATTCAACAATGCCAGCCACTATGCTAGCGCCTCGTGCGCTTTTTATTCATTGCCTGTTTAGCAATTGCGCTCGTTTTTGTTTACGCGCAATCGCGTGCACGCTCATTTTGGCAGACGCATGTGCGACATCTTGCCAATTTATCAATAAACAACGCATTGTTTTCATCCACGCTGCCGCCAATTGTCTTTTCCTTGCTCTGCCTTTCTATTTTTTTGCATTTTCCCATCCATTCTCGTCATATGCCTGCGTTCCATTCGTTGATGTTGAAATGAAACAATGAATAAGACACCAGCGCGCTCCTCTTCCTATGATATCCCTTTTTTTTTCAACAGCGACATCTATGACCTCAAATCTCCCTCTTGGCCATTCTGATACTCTTTTTTTTTTTTTAGATTAAATTTTCCCATGTTTTATCAATTCACACTCCTTGACACGCAGTCGATGGATCCCGTGGTGGGACCCATCGACGCGCTCTCTCAAGGCACCTCTGATAGCCAGATCGACCACGCCATGCGCACGAAGAAGAGCTCGCAATTATAGATCGTGTCTTCTATCCAAGAGAATGCCAGAAAGTCATTGTTCAATGATATTTTATTTCAAGATGAAAAAGGGAAAGAGGAGACACCAGCAGTGGGGTGGGGGCGGGGGGGTGATGTTGAAAAGGGGGGAAAAGAGGGAACAGCAGAGGGGTGGTGGGTAGGGGGCGAGATGAGAAGGTACGTGCGTAATCGGTGTTTTTTTTTTTTTTTTTTTTTTTAAAGGGCGGCACTGATAATCCACGCCGTGGTGACTTGAACATCCTCATAGAGGTCTGTTGTCAAATTCGCATCGCATCCATGCTGTCTCGAGCTTGTTCGATCGTTGCGAGCTGCAACGTGTCGATGTCTGCAGTGACCTTGTCAGCGTAGAGATTGAATATTGTTGGAGCAGCTATAATTCGCAACTTGAGCACCGCAACGGGAATACGAGGATCTGACAGAAAGCAGATGTCTTCGTCCTCGGCTTCATGCAGCTCACGGAACTGCGCCTCCAGGCGTGTCGCATTGGCGTCGCTGAATTCGGTCCCGTAATAGATGCATCAGGCATGCTTTCGTGTGATGCGCACCATGATATTTACAAGAGAAAGTACGAGAAAGAAGTATGAGAAAAAAAAAAAAAGAGAAAGAAAAAGAGAAAGAAAAAAAGGAGGAAAAGGAAAAAAAAAGTCCCTCTTTTAAACGAATTGCTTGAATTTATCATTTTGTGGCTCTCACGGTCTGGGATCCTTCATTTCCCCCCCTTTTTTTTTTCTTGTTTCAAAGTTGTTTCTTTTTTATTCATCTTCTAGTTGATTAGCGGTAATCCATCGCTGGATGAGGTTGCCTGTGGTGTCTCTGTGGTCAGGGGCGATGGTGAGCATGGCGGCGAGCAGGGATCCAAAGGCGGCATCGACGCGTGTGGCGTCTCTGACGAGGGCGTCGACGTGTTCGCGCAGCTTTTGGTTTGCAATGACGGTATTGTAGTGCTGTATCGAGTCAAATGGCTTTTTCCCTGTGGCGAGTGTGTAGAGGACCATGCCGAGCGCCCAGATATCGACGGATGGCTTGTTGAATGTGGATGGCGGCAAATCTGGGCGGCTCACGATCTCTGGGGCCGTGTATTCATGCAAATAAAGCGCGTGCGCGTCATCCTGGTGCGTGCTGCGCGTGTACACGGCGCGGTCAAAGCCGGTGATGGCCCAATCGGTTGCGGTGACGGGGTAAAATACGTTGGACGGGTGGATGTTGCGATGGACCCATGCAAATCCGTGGACGGTGTGCAGCACGCGTAGCAGTGACAAGGTCGTCCACGCCTTGAATGAGAATTCCGTGGGATCGAATGGCAATTGCGATGCGCGCGTCGACGTTCTTGTTGTTGCGGCGCGTGCGTGGACGTCGAATAGAATGTGTTGCATTGTGTGTTCCGGCGTGTATGGCGTGGTGATCCAGATGTATTGATACCCTTGCTGTGTCGGCTGCTCCAGCGCAAGCGCGTCCACTGTTAGCAGCACCGGCGCGTCTTGCGTGACGTCCTGAGGGTGGATGATTGACTGGCTCGCCTCAACATTGCGAGCAAAAAAGTGCGCGTCACGCGTCAACAGGTAATGCACCGTGCAATCGCGCCCATCCGCACGATTCCTCGCCGTCCTCAAAATGTACCCCGGCAGGTACGGATGAATCGCCGCACCAGGCTCCAATTCGTACAAGTTTCCCTAGGAAAAAAAAAAAAGAAAAAAAGAAAAAAAAAAGGGGAAAAATTAGTAAACATCATTCAAATCAAGCATTTTGAGAAAATCAATTGGCAAAAAGGAACAAGAAAAAAGAAAAAGAGAGCCAACTTACGGATGGGGCGGTCAAAACGGGCAGACCGTGCATTGGGTCGAAGCCATTGAGGTCCGATGCGCCGCGGCCGACGAATTGGACGCGTTTTGCGGCGACAAGGCCCTTGATGAGTGCAGCGGTGATGGCGGTGGCCTTTTCGCTCATGTTGTCTTCGTTTGACGCGTGCGTGGCGCTTGGGGTGCGATTTTGCATGGTGTAATATTGTTGTGGCGGTGCTGTCGCGCCATTTGAATAGGGTTGTGGCGCGATGTCCTTTTTCATCACGGAGCTTTCGGTGACCAAGGGGTACCTGGTTGCGGTAGGCGTGCCAGGATAGCGATTGAGTTTGCGTCGCCAGCAGCAGATGACGAGGAACAGGCCAATGGCGAGAATGGCTACGCAACCAATGACGACGCCTACAATGGCCCCGACCGAGAGAGCGGGTCCGCCATTTGCCGATTGTGGTGCCGAGGGCCCAGTTGAGGATGGATTTGGAGCATTTAGGGAGGGGTCGATCAGCTGTGCCCATTGGATGGTGGTCGGCATAGCCATCGGGCTATCATTGGGGACATAGACAGCACTGGAGGCGTCAGAAGACACCCAGGCCAAGATCCCGGACGACGATCCGACGTGCAGCTGCTTGACGGCGGCCACAGAAGAAGACGACGACGAGGGCAATTGCACGTTGTACACATTATTTGTCTTTTTGGACGCAATGACAAGCACATTGTGCTCCGTGTTGAGAATTGCAGGGCCAATCTCGATGGGCGACGCATAAGCAAAGGCCCAGCTACTGCTGGAGCCTGTCGGAGTTGCCGTTGGTTGCGCAGCCTCAGTGGAAGTTTGTCTTTTTCGTATTTTTGCCCTTTCATGTGCCGTGAGGGACCGATCGGTGGCTGTGGTAGGCGCGATGGATTGGACGAGCAGGTGTGATGGCGTGAGGATCAAAGCGGTGCCCTGATTATAGACGATGGTCGCGTCTGCCGTCATGTTGCGCACATCCGACGGCCAATTGATAATCGTCTGAGGCGCGCTGATGGGTGCCGTCGCGTTGTACAATTGCACCATTGTTGCGTTGCTGGTTCGATACAACGCCACAAAGCAAGCAGGCGAGGATCCACTGCTACACGGCGCAACAATGCCGTCCGAAATGGCAATTGGATTCGTTTTGCTGTAAATGGGTGTGCCCGCCATGGCCCATGGCCCGTTGCTCGAGCTGCTCGAACTACTTGTGCCGCCGCTCGTGTAATTATAAGTGATCACTAAGTAATAAAAAGGTACAATTGAGGTGCATGATCCTCCCACGCCGCGGATCTCGTGTATTTCTTTTTTTAATTTTTTGTCACGTACGCGCCGACGACGACGGCGATGCGCTGCTGATCTCGAGAACAGCGAGATCTTGGGCGATGGCGCAAGCGAATGTGTTGAACGAGGACGAGCTAGAGGACTTTGTCACGTCTGGAAGCTGCAATTGGGCAAGTTGCTGCATGTTGGATGCATTGCTGATGGAATAGCCCGTATCCGTGAGCAGCGATGAGATGATGATCAGTGTATCATTGATATATCCCGCGCAACTCATGGTGATCAAGATGGATTCTCCGTCAATGAAGCCGTCGTTGCCAAGGGAAAAAGGTTAAATGAACAATCCAAAAGAGAGAAAAGGGGAAAAGAGAGAGGAAAAAAAAGGGGGGGTGGCATCACAATCAGGGAAGCCCAATATTGGACGCACCGGGGCTTAGTTTTTCGAGTCGTCTTGCCGCAATTGGTAAGCTTTAGATGCTGCTTTGTGTGACATGTGAGCCAAAAAAAAAAAAAAAAAGGAAAAACGCTTTTTGCT
>KV441910.1:222146-241795 GCA_001650995.1 Gongronella sp. w5
ACAAAAAAAAAAAAAAAAAAGGTAAAACGCTTTTTGCTTCGCGCACAAATTTGATGACAGACGTGCAACCATCAGGTTTCGTGTGGGCTCAGCTCGGCCATGATGGCGATCACATCCAAGCTTGAAACGAGCGAAAGTCCGCCCTTGTTCAAATTCATGCAAGTTCCCGCCGGAACCTCGGCAAAATCGCGTACATGGCTAGCTGGAGAGCCAATTGGACCTCTTGCTTACCATGGCGACCCTTCTATCCTCCAGATCAGACATGTTCAGGTGCTCTCAAGCTCACTTGATGGGCGTGCCAGGACCAAAAAGAGCAAAAAAAGGGGGGAAAGGGAAATTATGAGCAAAAGGGGGCACCACGCGACGCGATCGCGCGTTTGATGGCATGACGCGTGCATTTCCGAGGTATTTTATTATTTAGAGATCAAAGAGATCACGGAGGAACGACACAATGAGACCGCGTGTGGTGCAATATTGCGGGGTGTCCATGTAAAAGTTCATAAAGCCGTGCATGGTGCCTGCGACGGTGACGGCGGTGGCGGGGACACCAACATTGTTGAGTCGCTGTGCATAGTGCAAGCCCTCGTCGCGCAGCAAGTCCAATTCGGCGACAACGATGAGTGCGGGTGGAGCGCCCTTCAATTGATCGTCTGTCGCGCGAATTGGCGATGCGCGAATGTCGCGGCACGGCTGCGACGCGTCCTCAAAGTACCACTCGGTGAATTGAGCCATCTCTTTCATGGGCAGCCCATAATCTCCGCTTGCAAACTCGTGCCACGATGCAAACGGCATGTCGTGTGCAAAATTCAGGTCCGGGTACACCATCACCTGTCCTTTAATGAGATCACCACGTCCGTCCTCGACAAGTTTCACTAAACGAAGAAAAAAATGATGATCAATGCCCATGTCCTCACGCACCTCATACCAAACACCTTTTTTTCATGGACTTACGAGACACTGTGGATGTCAGGTTGCCTGCATGAGATAAAAAAAAAAAAAGAGAGAGAAAAACATGTGAATCAGCACGCGTCGTTGCTGACCATAGGCCAATGACAAATGTGCCGACTTACCTCCGGCCGAGTCGCCTGCGAGCGCCAATTTGTCCGCATCGATGTGAAGCTCGCTGGCATGCTTGTGCACCCAATGCACCGCGTCGTACGCTTCGTTGAATGCCGTCGGGAATTTGGCCTCAGGCGACAGACTGTACTCAATGTACACAACGGCCATTTTAGTGCGCACAACCAACTTTTTAAAAGAATGGATCCATTAGAAAAGAGGAAGTGACCACGTGACACGTCGCCCCTTGGGCTGTGCACCCTTATTTTACCTCCTTGAGCAGCTTTTCGAAATTGCGGAATTGGAAAAAGACAAAACCACCCTGCACAGTGACAAAAAAAAAAAAAAAATGTGTGTGAGTGTACCTGGGCGATTGTGTCACCTTTGGTCGAACTGTGTCACCTACACCATGGCTATGCCACAAAAAAAAAATGCAAGAAGCTGTGATGAGCATCACGCGTGACAAAAACGCAATGAAAAAGAAAAAAGAGGTGGTTTACAGATAGATCAAACAAGGAAGCACCTTGTCCTCGGTGCCCAATGGCCTCAGATGCACCATTTTGACCGTGTGGCCGTCCACAGGGATCTCGGACACGCGCATGGACGTGTCGGGCATGGACAGGTTGTCTGGGAGATGTTCTGCCATTTTGCGAAAGTTTTCAGCGCCGATTTGCTTGAGGGTGAGCCCTGACGCCTTGCGGCCCTCGACCATGCGGTCGGCAATGAATTGATATGCACCAGCGGGCTTGGGAGTGTAGCTCATGATGGGGATCAGCAAGGGGTGTTTGCCTAAATAGATCAAAAGAGGTGAAATGAGAAAGAAAAAGGTGGACTTTTGTGATCTTGTGTGCCTTTTTATACGTTCTCCATTGTTGGGGCTGCGCGCACACGCTCTCTTGGCAGGACGGACAACAAGAAATCCTTGTGTCGTGTCCTACATGGGGTGACATTTCGCGTCCATCACCGATGGAAAGCCAAGACTGCCTCAGTCAATGGCCATGGTCGCCATGTCAATGATGTCTTGCCAAGGCTGGCGTCTTGCTCATGCCCATGGAAGCCAGACAAAAGCAACCCTTCTCCGTGATCTCCTTTGTGTCACCGTTCTCAAACAGTAAAATGGCCAAAAACAGTAGTCAAGAGAATGTTCATTCGTGTTGCGCCACACCTTGGCACCAGCAATGGTTCCATTTGCCTCTTTGGGCGCTCAAGTGGAAGGTTTGCGGGTGTTGGTTTGCCGAGTACCGGGCTCGTGTCCCGCAAAAGAACTCTTTCTCAACGTTTTTAAGGCAAATGCGAGATCTCGTTTACTTGTGTATGTGTTTTGTGCTTGTAAATGAACAATTAGTAATAAAAAGACGAGTAAAGAGGGAGGGAAAGGGAACAGGCGCTCTATACAGGTAATTGATGTGTGGACGAGACGCCACCAAAGGTGATTTGGGATGCAATGCTGCTGTCCATGGGGGTGACCAAGCCCTTTTGGCTATCCTGGCCGTACAGGGTCGACTCGTCCATCACCTTGTTTTTCCCTCGGCTTGCTCTGAGCTGAAATAAAAAATCGCGCAGCGAGTGGATGGCCTTTTGGAAGAAAAAGCACGCAACAATGAAGATGAAGATGCCGCCATAGTACATGGCGGCGTGTACAGGCTGGCTCAAATCCATGAACGAGTACACAAGCCAGCCTTCCCTGGAATTGAGGAAAAAAAAAAAAAAAGCGCGTCAGAACTCACTTATTTTTTTACGCGCGCCCCTTGCTTGTTGCCACCATTTCACTGCCCGCTCCCTGTTGCTCCACTTTTCTCCTGTTCTCCTTGCCAGCGTCCTGGTTTGTAAAAATGGCGCTTACGTCTCGTAGTAAATCAGAGCAAGAACCAAGTACAAGATGACGGTGAAAAGCACCAAAAGCAGCATTCTTGTGTGGACAATCATGCGATTGAGCGTGATCTCGATCATGACCATGATCAGCGACGCACCGTGCACCGACGGCGTGAGCCACCATTCCATTCGATCATTAGTGGCGGCTAAAAAAAACACGAAAAAAAAAAGTGAGCTGCGATCACGGAAATAGGAGAATTGCGTGCGGCGCACATCAACGCATCGCCCCCGGTGGAAAAAGGAGAAATGAAACAACATCAGGGGGCGACAAAGGAGGCGCCCAATGGCGCCAATCGCACGGAGGATGCACCCATTGCGGCAGATGACGGGCAGGCTCTCTTACCTTTTGAAATAAAGTCATAGGACAAGAGCGCCCAGTACACCACTGGTGTCACCATGCTAAGAATAAAAACCAACATTGATGCATTAATATCTTTTTCAACAACAAAAAAAGGGTCTAGTCCCGTCTGGGACACCTGAAACGCGTCGCTTTATCAATTTTGCATGAATTTTATGCTTGGTGTGCTTACTTGAAGGTGATGACGGTGTGGTATAGGTACACGTAAAGGTAATTCAAGCAGGGCCATTGGAACAGGAATGACACAGGACGTCGGGTTGCTAGCAGATAGCGCACTTGGTGATAAAGTGTGGTCTACAATGGCAAAAAGAAAAGCAGGAGAGGCTGTGAGGAGACAAAGCGGAGCAAAAGGGGGCGCGCAGCTTGCACCAGCGCATCGGGGGACGGGAGGAAACGCGGCGGCGCGCGTCGTATTTTTTTTTTTTTTCATTACAACAAAGTAGGCGTGTAGCCCAATGAAGGTGAGATAAGTAAAATAGGCAAAATAGCGCTCGAATTGAAAGTGTGTGGCCATCCAATAGATGGATGCCCACTGCACAGCGCCGGAATAAAGAACAAGGACAACGCGGACTGCCAGCAGCGCGTTCACCGAGATGAAATGCGATGTCATGGCGCGCTCCGGCTGGAATTGATCAAAACCAAACCATTGCACTAGCCTGCCTTTGGAACTCGGAATGACTTCATCTTGGACGGGCATGATCGATCAAAAAAAAAATGAAAAAGATACGTGCAATGGGACGACAAAAAGATAAAAAAACAGAGAAAAAGCAGAGAAAAGAAGTGTCAAAGGGAATCCGACAATCATGATCGTTTATTCTTCATTGTCAAAAAAAGGAGAGGGCGAGTTGAATGACGAGGGCGATGGCCGCCGAGCCATTTGAGTCTATGGAGATGAAAAAGAGGAGCAATTGTCTATAGGGCAAAAAAAAAAGGGGAATCAAAAGGGGAGAGAGAGAGCGAGAGTGGCCAAGGGGATGAGGGGGTCCGTACGCGATAAAAAAAGACACAGGCGAAAAAATAAAAAGGGGAAGCCGCGCAGGCCCAAGACATCAATGGGGGAAAGATGTGGGATGGTGCAGGCGCCTCCCTTTTTTTTTTTTTTTTTTTTTTTTTTTTTCCTTTTTTTTATTTTTTTTTTCTCGGGAGGGAGCAACCTTTTTTTTTGGCTTTTCGCCTTTTTTTTATCTTTTTTTTCACGGAGTGTTGCCAAGCTGGCTGGAAGGGCTCCGTTTCCTGCTGTTGATAGCGATGCGCTGGGTATCGATGGAGGATGCGCTCGAAGAGCTCAATTGGTCCCTGTCGTCAATGTCGACAGAGTTGTGGTCAGCAGCCGTCAAGTTGACGGATATCGCGTCGGCCGTGGCATTGGACGCTGCGGGCGAGAAAGCAGGATGATCGGGTGCCAATTGACGACAAGTGGGGCATTCATCCAATAGTAATGGCACGTGCTGCGCCTTGGCGTGTCGCCAAAGAGCAAAGACGCCATCTTTCTCCATGAGCAACATCCAAGCCATGGCGAGCATCCACCACACGAGCAGATTGTATACAAGCGCAATGGATCCGTAGAACCCGGCAATGCTCAACACGCTTTTCCATCGAAACACCCAAAACGCGCATGCAATAATCGACATGCTCCACCGACGACAAAAAGTGAGGAATTTGGCGATTGGCGAGGACGAGGACGGCGACTGGGTCGACATGTTCATGGGCATGCGCCGCGGGCACACGAGGTCGGCGGTGTTTGTGCTGCGCCAGAGCATCAGCAACATAAAAGGGGCCACATCAAACGAGAGGTGCATGGCCGCGTACATCCAAGTGTCGCCAATTGGCAGCCATTCGCCGTCAAACACGATGCCCCACATGTAAAACCATCCGTGCACGCCGCCACTCGGCACAAAATCGCCATAAAACCATGGCAGCGTCCAACAAGCAAGAATAAACAGCCACGTCGCCGTGTACATGGTTGGCATCGCCTGTTGCCACAAGAAACACCGCGCAAGCCAACTCAGACCCTGCCGACGCGTCCAGCGCATCACAAACGGCAAAGACGCGTCATCCGCGTGCAAAGCGACGAGAATCTTGGTCGTCGCCATGGAATCATACGCCTCTTGATATATCCTTGGCCCTAGCACCAGTGTTAGCGTCAGTAACACCGCCAGGAGACTAATGGTGTGAAACTAATATGATTAAAAATAAAAAAGTGAGAAACGTGATTTTTTCTTGTTTTTACAATAGTTTTACAATGGAAGCCATGCTGGTGGAGATGATCCATTCGCCCATGCCACCGCGGATAGGCATGCGATCGCCATCGAGGCGGAATGGCACGCTGGTGTCGGTGGTCTGGCCATCGGGCGCGTCGACGCGCACGCGGAAGGTATATTTGCCCGTGGTGTCCAATTCTTGCGGATGCCATGGGACGGTCCACAAGTTTTTTCCTTGGAAAACGGGCGTGTCGCGCAGACGTTCGTCATTGATGAAGACTTGCACCTTGAGTTGTGCAGGGTCATGGGCCGAAAACACGAGGAAACGCGCGTGCGTGCTTTGGCGGATACGGTGTGCAGGCTCTTTTTCGCCCAGAGCGAAGCGCGCATCCTTGGGATTGGTGATCAGCACAATGGGCGCGAGCGCCAATTTGGAATTGGGCCAGATCACCTGCTCGTTGTTGTCGAGCGGCACGAGCGGTGTCGAGTCCGTGTCGATTTCGAGCCGTGGCAGATCCACATCGACAAATGACACTAGATCGTGGTCGACCGCTAGAATCCGATATACGCCGTGGTCCTTCATGTCGCCCAGCTCTAATTCCAGCGATTGCGTGCTCGCGTGGAACGATTTGAGCACGTCGCCAATGCCATACCCCAGGCGGTGTAAATGGCCGCAAAAATACACACTCACGCGTTGCAAAATGTCGCTGAACCGGTGCCCGTGCGTCGATTCACCAAACGCGGTCACCGTCGTAGGATAATGCGTAAACTAAGACGCCAAAAAATAAAAATAAAAATGAGGCCCATTTTGATGCAATTCCCTTTTTTTTTTTTTTTTTTTTTTTTTTTTTTTTTTGTTTTTTTTTTTTTACCATGAATGTGTGGCTGTAGTCTGGTTTTTTCTCGTTTGTGAACATCAGCGCCGCCAGGCGATCCATGATGGCCGGTGTCACGTAGCCAAAAAAATTGATGGGCCGTGCAATGCCTTTGGTAGGGCTAAAAAATGAAAAGCGAATGTTAAAATGTCGCCCATGACCTCTCGTTTGATATTTACCAAGGGTCCATGGCGATGAATTGGTGCTTTTCAAACGGGGCGTCGAGTGCCCACGAGTAGACGCCATTGCCCTCTTCCAGCAGGGCGGCCGATTTGCCGAATTGGCGGTACATGTTGATGCGCGAATCCCATTGTGGCACGTTGAAGCAGTCGTGGTTGCCACGCATGTCGTACCACGGCAACTCGTCGGGCGTGCCCTGATCCACAAGGCTCTTGTAGACGTGCCACTCCTCCTCGTATTGCAGCGTCTTGATATGACCATTGTCCTTGGCATCGGTCAAATCGCCCGTCACCACCACAAACTTGGGCCTGCAAAATGTACAAATGCGTGAGCGGCATAAAAATTGGGCGAGGAGGCACTTACGACAAAAGGGGCAAGACCGAATGAATGAATTGGACAAAGTGTTGCGTGTAATAGTAGTATTTTGAAATGTGCAAATCCGACACCTAGGCAAAACAGCAAAAAAAAAAAAAAATGAGATGATAAAGCGCCGCAAGACGCGCGCAATTCGCTTTTGGCCCTCACCTGGACAAAGTAAAACAGGTTGTCTTGGGTGTCATTGATCGGCTGAGCGTTGTTCAAGGAAGGTACGGGGGTGTTTGGCAAGTTAGGCACGGAGGGCGTCGGAAACAAGGGCCCAGACGACACGTAGGATAGGTATGTTGCCCTCAAAAGGCAGAGAAGCGTGACAACGACATATGTCCACGTCGCGCCGGTCAAGTTCATCGGCTTGTTCGTTCGAAAAAGAAAAAAAAAGGAGTTGAAAAAAAAGATAGAGAGCCAAAAGGGAGCACAATGACAGCAATTTTCTGGGCACCGATACGGGCGGACTTTGATTGATGTGTTACTGGATTGCAAATGGGCCAACCAGCGCAATTTCAACTCAAATAGGCTTTTGCGCCCTTGTTTTCTTGTTTCTCTTTTTTGTTTTCATTTTTTTCTCCCTCCACAAAAGATGAACAGCAACAATAGCAGCAGCAACAGCAGCGTAGGCAGTGACCACAGCGACAGCCCAGTGACAAAAAAGTCAGCTGGCGGCCGTCATCGCATTTTCACCAATGAACAGCGCAAGGTGCGCAACCGGCAGGCGCAGGCGGCCTTTCGCCAGCGCCGCACGGCTTACACAAAGACACTCGAGACCACCATCGAGCAAATGGAGGCCCAGATGGCCACCATGGAGATGCACGCCATCGAGGCGGACAAAAGGGCGGATCAGGCCGAGAAGAGGTGCGTCCAATTGGAAGCGGCCTATCTCAATGTTCATCGCATCCTGCAGTGCCTGTTGCCAACCCCCGCAGCCCCCTTTCGTAAAGCCATTGCATAAAAAAAAAAAAAAAAAAAAAGGGGTGGGTCATTCTTGAGTCCTTATATTTTTTGCCCTCAATTCAATTTAGCGTCGCCACCTCCCATGAGCTCGCCGTCACCGACACTGTCATCTTCTGCCACAACATGCTCTGGATCACCGTCCATGGACGCTTTGCCGATTGTAGCCGATGCCCAGGCACCGGTGGCGGCCGTCCTTCCAGGTGATTGGACCGATCTGCTGCAAGGCATCCACGCTCTAGGCGAGTCCAAGAATAGGCAGCCAAAAAGAAGTAATTTGATCCTAGGGCCTTTTTCGTTTTTCTCTTTTTCTAGGCGCACCGCTGGCTGTCCTTGCTCCCCACCCTGCATCGCCACCGTATGAACCTCAAATCTCACAAGCCCAAGCATCAACACCACGAGCATTGTCCCCCTCTTATCTCGGCAAGTTCATCTCGTGTCACACAAACAAAAAAAGGCCATTTGATCCTAGTATCTCTCTTTTTCTTCAAATAGATCCATCACGAGGAGGGTAAAACTGGAAATCAATCACATAGCACCCATAAATCATAAACCAAATCAATAAACGAGTAATATTTTATCAATTGCACGCTGTACAACCTCCCGGTGCGCCTGCCAAAAAAATCGGGCGACCTGGTAAGCGCGACAAGGCGCTTAAGAAATGAACAGGACTACTGTATAAAAGGCACCTTTTTGTTTTTCATGCGCTCTAGCGCTCGAGCACTCCAGCAGGACGATGTTTCACGTAAAACGTGGCCGTTTTAAGGTCACTGTCACTTTGTCACTTTGTCACTTGTCATACAGTACTATTGAGCAGCGAGGCATTTCGTAAATGTTGTAAAAGGGAAAGAGTCTATCCGTAACATTTTTTTGCATGTTGCACGCCTTTCCGGGATGATAATCTCTCAAGGATAATCGGTACAACTGCAAGTCACTTGTCACTTGTTGTGAAGGCCCTTGCATTGGTTGTATGCCATTCGGCAAAATTTTCAAGATGTTTGGGGAAAAAACGGGCTTTTTTCTGATTCATGACACTAATTCTGTGATCCCATGCTCTCAAATTTGGTACAATATGGCCATTGCTGCAAATTTGATGCATGCCTTGTCTCTATTTGAAAAATCAGTCAGCCCGCCGCGTCGTCCGCGAAAATGCATACTGTATCATACGATGTCATCATAAAAACGAACGATTTGCATCCTTTTTGTTGGATTTTACAGTATGATACTGTATGATACAGTTTGCTCTTGCTTATTTGTCATCATCAGTGCCTGTAGCAGCGCACCACGCCGACATCATACTGTACACTGCACAAAAAAGTGGCGGACCTTTTGCCTTTGAAAATCGAAAAAAGCATCGTGTTTTCAAAAATTACAGCTTGAAGAAATGGCCGAAGGTTGATTTTTTCTTGTTTTATTTTTTTGTCGCATCTTTTGCCTCCTCTCTTGTCCCTGCCTATCCATCTATGAAATGATTAAGAATTCTATGATATCATACAGTACGGTACTGTACAGTGGGTGGCCAAAAAAAAGCTACCCCCCGACCCATTTTTGGTGCCGCATGGTTTTTTTGGCCCACAATGAAATGGGCACCCAGGGGTCACACGCGGCCTTTTTTTTATTTTCTTTTGCTCAAAACATGGTCTTATCAACCACGCAGAAGGCACAAATAGTTGCTTTACACAACGCTGGCCGTAGCAATGCGCAGCTAGCAAGGCAATTCGGTGTTTCTCTTTACACGATCAAGAAGACAAAGAGACATTTCAAAGAAAGAGGCCACTACGAACGAAAAAAGGGCTCGGGAAGAAAAAAAAAGCTGTCAGAAGGCGACCTACGTGTTCTTGGACGACTTACACGCAAGAACAGCCGTGCCACTCTGAATCAGCTACACATCGCCTTGAAATTCATTTCACAGAAAAAGCGTGAATTTCACGGGAAAAACGCGCCCAGAGTGCCGCGCTGACGCGTCCACTAGCAAGAGGGACTCCAGATGCATGTATTTCATGGAAACAGGCGCGTGAAACTTCAAGTTTGACGCGGTTAATCGCGCGTCGAACGCGTGCTATCGCGTCAAATCTGCCGAATTCACCTGTTTTCAGAGATTGGCGCTGTGTTTGCACGCTTCAATTCATGCTTTTTCTGTGCAATGAATTTCATCAAGGCGCTGCGGTTAATCCTCGTAGAGTTTGTCGGAGCGTGAAAAATCCGCAGCTTTTCGCACAATACGCGAATAACAACCAATGGACTCTCTCGTTTTTTATTGTACCATATGTACAGTATCGTCGTTGCTGAATGACGCGGGGGGATTATCGTCTGGTTGAATGACAGGCAATTCGAGAACTTAAATTTCACCCTTTTCTCAACTAGGTACCCTCTAGGAAAATTCGTAAATTTTGACTGCAAGTCACCCAGGAGGGGCCACAATGCCGCAATGCTGGGTTCATTATTTGAAGGAGAAAAGTTGACCTGTTGATCCAATGTGCCCGCATATACAGTATTATGACATTTTATGAAGAAATACCTAATAGAAATTACGTACTCGCAATTGCAATTTTCTTGACAGCCACTCAACGACTCAAGTCATCGCCATTGTCATCATTACACGACACACGACTGTTTTTTATCAAAAGCACAAAACCTAGGTAAGCAGCATGTGACACCTCTTGGACCAGACAATCCTGGAAAATATAGTATCTCAAAATGCTCATCTGCCAAAACGCATACGATAAAGCGCAAAGAGGAAAGCACCGGATCAAATGCACTCTTACAGTAAGTGCTGCCCCATTCCTCAATCGTCTCTGCCTGTGATCACTCTGCCATACAGTATACAGTAAACACAAATTGCATCATGCTGCCTGTTACTGTAATTGTCAGCTGAGACCTGAGAGGGGAATGCTTCTTTTTTATTTTTCTCGAAAAATCACGTCATGGAGGAACTACGGGATGATGGGCAATGGGTGACGAATTCACAATGTTGTTTTGATGGTACGTACAGTACGTAATACTGTAAAATTGTTAAAAGATTTGCAAGCACAGACTGTCGCTTGTTTTAAAAGGCAAAAGACGATTTATTGCGACGTCGACAAGAGATGAAGATGAGAAGAGGTGTTGAAAAGACTCGCCTTTGAGGAGCTGGTTCTTGTACTGTAGATTTGCAACTGCTGCAGCAAAAGAGACGCGTCTTCGTCAGAAAGTGCGCGAGCGACGTTGCCATCTGAATCAAGTAGTACTGTAGCCAGATCTTCACGCTTGGGGGGCCAGTGGAATACCGGACATCTTGCAGGGCAAGCAATGAACACAAAATCATTGACGTGGCTGCGACTCTGAATGATCCTGACGCTGTCGGCAAGAATTGGCGGTGACAATCACTCGAGCCATCATGCACCAGCATTGTCAGACGACGAAAACAAAAAAGCAGAAGGTCGGCCCATGGGTTGTGGTGGTGGTGCTTCATCAATGGGAAGTACCGCGCTACCGACCTGTTTCAAAGCTGATGCATCGCAAAACGACGCTCTTGATGGTCGACAGCTGCATCAAAAACAGCTCCAGTGTGCCAGGAGATGGAAGAGAGCATGCATCAAGACAGAGCGAGCGACGTAATAATTGCTTAACGGAATTGGGAGCATCAACGATGGAAACTCAAATATGAAATAATTGAGCTGGAGGAGGAGGGTCTCCAATTGATGAGGAGCATTCAAAGATAAACAACGGATGTCCACGGAAGAAACCATTGTCATTCCGTCAATGATGATCAGCGACTTGAGATTCTCAAGAGGCAACAATTAAGGCAAAAGGTTCTAGAGACCATCGGCCGCGCCCAAATTCAATAAAAATACCAACCCTTGTTGGGTGCTGCTATCGCCAGCTTGAAAAACGGATGAACGTGGTAAATCACGATCCAAAGGCGGCGGCGACGCAAACGACGAGAAATCCATGGTCGTCGAAAATGAGAGATTTCGCGGAAGAAGGCAGACATTGCCTAGATAAGGCGCGCCGACTCTACTACTGTATCTTTTTTGCCAAGCCAATTGTAAATGAATGGACGTAATGGCAGGCTATTATCCACGACCACTCGATCGCTGGCAACGTTGCGCATGTCAAGGTATGATACAATACTGTAGTGCATGCAAGAGCGGAAAATCGCGTAAAAAAAGCGGCATACTGTAAAAATATGCAAATCGCCGGATTCTTGGCGCCAGTCATTCAATGCAAATCTCTTGCAAAAAAGAAGTACTACGGTACAGTAGAAAAATAGGGCATCAAGTAGCGCTGCTGCATTTCTTCTGCCATCATTGAGAGGGCAATGGAGCGCATGGTGTGGTACGTAGGTAGTACAGTTGAAGCGACCTCGCTGGCAATTTTTTGTGACCAGGTTCGGCTGTATGTACAGTATGTACTGTAGGTACTGTACAGTACAGTACTGTACATGTTTTTCTGACTTTGCCGGCCTCCTGTTGTGCCTCCAGAAATGTTTTTACAGCCTGCTCCGCTGCTCGCCCGCCAGTGAAACATGCGTCACGGCTTAAACTACAGTACTGTTGTACAGTATACTGTACAAAAAACAGCAGTAGTAGTCCAGTGCTCAAGACATGATGCCCGCCCGATTTTTTTAGACTCGAAAATGCCAAAAACCTGCTATTTGTACTATTCTGCATTCATCTGTCCATCTGCATGGTCGACCCCTTACTGTAGCAGCACTGAATTCAGCGCAAATTGTGCAACAAAAAAGCTTAAACCCCCAAAACGCTACGACCACTTTTGAAAAATTCAGGGGTCACGCAGGGGTCACACATTTCAATCTCAGAAAACGCCTAATTTGGGAAATTTCGAACTCCGAGTGATCAATGCATCCATTTGGGAAATTTCGAACTCCGATTTGGGAAAATTCTAACTCCGAATGATCAATGTATCTCAATCAGGTAACTCTGATGATTTGCTACTGGCAGACAAAATGGCAGATCGCCCCAACGTAAGAAAAATGCCCAAAGAGTGACGCATGAACGCCGATCTACTGTACTGAGAAAAGGGCGTACTTCGGGCATTATTTTTTGGCAAAATTTAAGGTTTGACACTTCCAAATCAAGTGCGTGGATTGCATGGAATTTTTATTTTTTTATTTTGCACTGATTGTGCACTGATGAGTGGGCTGCAGCCAGGTGAAATGACCGATGCAAAAAGCTAAAACCCAAGATCGCGCGACGCAAGTAGTCATTTCATTAGGTACTTTGCCATCCTGTTTGTTACTGTAGTAAAACTGGAATAATACTGTACTGTACAGTACCCTACCAAAAAAAGTTACCCCCCTGGCTATTTTTTGCGAAGTGGCTGTCAAGTTAATCGCGTTAATCTCCTCTGTATTGATCAGAAATGACTCCAATGACATGAAATTTTGTAGGAACAATGATTTCAAAGTATAAAAACGATTTTAAAATTATTAAGTAGCTATAACAAACGGATTTTGAAATACACCAAAAAAGGGGTACCTGACGCGTCACGCGACGCGACGCGTACTCACGCGTATACAATGGTGTGTGGGGATTAATTGACATTATGAACACCATCTCCAAATTTTTCTGCAATGAATGTAATGGCATCCGATTGTACTCTGTAAATCAATTTCATGGTACATGAATCACATCAGAGCTGTGACCGATATTGTAAATCCGCACTGTGACGCGTCAGACGCGGCTTTTTTTTTCCTTAGATTCATCATGTACCATGAAATTGGTTTACAGAGTACAATCGGATACCATTACATTCATTGCAGAAAATTTTGGAGATGGTGTTCATAATGTCAATTCATCCCCACACACCATTGTATACGCGTGAGTACGCGTCGCGTCGCGTGACGCGTCAGGTACCCCTTTTTTGATGTATTTCAAAATCCGTTTGCTATAGCTACTTAATAATTTTAAAATCGTTTTTATACTTTGAAATCATTGTTCCTACAAAATTTCATGTCATTGGAGTCATTTCTGATCAATACAGTACAGAAGAGATTAACGCGATTAACTTGACGACAGTCACTTGGCAAAAAATAGCCAGGGGGGTAACTTTTTTTTGGTAGGGTACTGTACTGTAAAAACTACAGTAGTACTGTAGAGGTTTATTAGTAACAGTTGTCGAGCAAATCGCAATTCGCGATCAAAGATTTTGATGGAAAGGGAGGTCGTTCAACATTTATTAATCGCTTATCAATTTAATAAACGATTGTTGATCAATAAATGATCGAAAATCTTGTCGGATAGGGGTGGTTGAAAATGTGCGCTATGCAGAATCGGAACGACCTGGCTTTATTAGATGTTGTCGATTAATACGTCGTTTATTGATCTTTGAACATAAAGCCGACCTAAATTAATAGACAGTTATCGAAGGGAATGTCATGCAAGTGGAATTGAATGACCTCCAAGGTGAATTTTCTCTGCGAGTTTTTTTAAATAACCTGGTTATGGTGGTGCCCGGGTCGGATGAACTGAAATGAAGACCTGAAATGAATCTCGCCTGAAATGACCTGAAAACCGACGACCTGAAGTGAATCGCAAGCACCTGAATTGACTTGAAAACCGACGACCTGAAATGGATCGCACCTGAATTGAATTGAAATGATGACCTGTAAACCGAAGATTTACTATTGAATTTAATTCAGGCATTTCGGTCGGTTTCAGGCTAAATTCAGGTTGATTTTGTAATGCTCAGGTTGATTTTGAGTAATGTTCAGGTTGGACCTGAACTTTTCAGGTCATCAAAGCAGCGGCTATGAGGCTGTTGCCCGGGTTGCTTGATCGCGATTCAGGTTTGAATCTGAAACCTGATTTGTTGTAATTTTTTCGACCTGACGAAAATTTCCTCGGGTCGCCATCCCTGCGCCTCGACAACGACCTGAACGACGACCTCGCTCCAGTTTGCATCTTTTTCCTACGTAAAAAAAAAGAGGCGCGACGAATCGACCATGTGGTAAAATTTCGCAGTGATTGAAGCACAATTTTACTGCGAAATGATTTTTAAAAAACGCGCTAGATTGGAGCCTTCTTGAGATTCAGTCAACCCCCCCATCCATTGGTCTAAATTTGGTGCCGTGCTGCCAGGCAGGGCTTTGTCGAAGCGGATGATCCGCGTTACTGTAGTTCAACCCCTACAGTATCTGAGCATCATACATTTTTTATCATATGTACGCGCACCAGGCGCCTTTTTTTATTTGCATTGTAAAAATAATAACTAGAAAGAGGAGTGGCTACTTGGCAAGTCAAGGCACGGATAGAGAGAAAAGATCAATACCATCGATCGCATTATTGTCTTAGACGTCGTCGGAAATGTCGATGGCTTTGATGTTTCCAAAGTACTTTAAGATGAGTCTGTTGTTTTCAACATCAGCTAGACCGATTTCGTGGAATGTGGTGCGGCCGCGGAGGACGGGCTCGACGCGGATAGCTTCGTGACGCACCATGCGTGCGTGTTTCTTGCGTTCCGGGTGCTTGGCAGGAAATTTGCTCATGGTGAAGAAGAAGGTCAGGTACAGGTATTGCTCACATACGGCATAGTACGCCTTGTACTCTGGCGAGTCCTGGTTGTCGCTCAACAGCTTGCCCGCTGGTGGCAATGGCGGGATCTTTTTGTTGCGCTCGATGTTTTCCTTGCCGAGAATGAATGGCGGCAGCACCGAGCGGTCAATAAACTCGGTTAGCTCGTCCAAGGAATTCGTAAAAAAGATCTTTGTCGCCACAACAGGGTCCAACATGGGTGAAATCACGCGCCACACTGCAAAAAAAAGAAAACGAGCTGTGAAATCTCTTTTTTTTTTTTTTGAAAAAAGCTGTACCTTGTGAAAAGACCCATGGCGCCTTGTGGATGATGCAACGACCAAGCGTTTCGGGGTAAAAGGCTTCAAAGCACTGGAGTAGGAAGCGCACAAAGTCGAAATCCATGTTTTCAAGGCCAAAACCCTCCATGTTGAAGACAAGACAGCATGTCTCTGTTGGCTGGTGCACAATCATGCGCGAGCACTCCATAAAATAGATACACAGAATCTTGAGCACCTCATGGTCCTGGTCTTCTTTGCGGTGGAAGCGCACGTTCAGGTATCTATCCAAAAAAATAAGGAAAACGAGAGAAAAAGCTTGTCAGCGCGTCGCAAATCACCGTGTCACCTGCCACTTTTTCAATTTTTTTGTCTTACGCGATGGGCCTGCCCTCCTTGTCTGGTCCGCCGATGACGGCCTTGTTGGAGAAGAGATTGTCAATGAACGAGTGGCCCATGCCTGGTTTGATCTTTTCGAGAGTATTGCGGACACCGTGCTCGCCAAGGGCGGTGATGTCGTCGACGCGCTGGACGAGGCGCCAGCGGAGGCAATGCAGTAGCATGTCGAGTGCGGCGTCGGCGTCCCATTTGCGTGCGCGCAAAAAGCGCAAAACTGTGCAATCGGCATTATCCGACGAGACCATATTCCAAAAGGTGAATGCAAGCTCCTCGCCAGGAATCATGGGAATGGCGTCTTCCAGGGGCAACGAGAGCCATTGCGGATTCTTGGTCGCACCCAAAAACAGATCCTTGCTATTTTCCGTGTTTTTGTTACTGCTGCTGGCGCTGCTGCTGCTGCGGAAGCCCCAGCGCGATTTTTTCCCTTCGTCCACCACGGGCGCAGGCGCAGACACGGTCTCTGGTTGGCCCTTTTGCACAAACACCTTGAGCAGGCGGAACCACGTGTCCTTGAGCATCGCATCTTGCTCGGGCGTCAGGGTGTCGACACGCCCAGGCAACGTCGTCTTTCCAGTGGGTAGGGTCTGTGTCATGGAGAGGTCAAATTCAGGGGAATGATAAAAAAAAAAGAAATGAAATTCAAACTGACTCGATTCTTTATAGCAAAAAAGTGCGGCGCGTGCTCATAATTCGCATGTTCTCGTGGCACATACACCAATGTTATGGTGGAATCGACTGTCACACCCGTTCATCGTACACTCACGACGCTTAAGGTTTTGTGTCATGCTTTGAAACCCCACTTTTTTTTTTCGCGCTTTGCCACGGTATGCCTTCTGCCTCCCCCCCAAACACCACGCATCCCTCTTTGAGTTTATGGGCATCAGCAGCGTGATGTCCTCCTCTGCTCACCAGGGTGACATTGATGGCCATTGGAAACGGTCGTCATTTTTTTTATTTGTTTTTTTCCATTCACGAGTCGCATTGGCTGACGAGAACCATCTTTGACGGGTGTGATACCGGTGCTTTAATTGAGATTGACATGATGCCTAGTAAAAATTAGCGCTTCATTCCCATGGTCGTGACAATGGGGGGGGGGAGTACACACAGCTGTCAATCGTGTCCAGGGCAAGATCTCACCAGGTTTTTTTTCTTTTCTTTTAGGGATTGCATCAGGTGCGTGTGCGTCCAGCGGTCATGGTGTGAGTAATGTGTGGAGTGCCCCATCTGTGCACGAGGACATGCGCGAACTTTGCGTGTGCCATTCCCAGTCCATTATTTTTGTTTGATCGTGAGGGTATCCATGGTCAAATGCCAAGAGACGGGCTGCCCAGCAAGCCAAGACGCGGCGGATCTTTATTTTTCTGCATGAGATCTGATGTGCGGCGCACCGATTTTGTGCACATTGCCACACAACAGCAAGTGTGCCAATGCTTGACGGCTGGCCATCACATGTCAGCGATACCGTGAGTGTCTTGCGTGCACAGATCAGGCCCAATGCAATGGTTTGTGCAACATGAGTCAGGAAACAGCGCAAAATGGTAAAAAAACGAGATGAAATAGTGAAAATGTTTATTATTTTTGCCATGGATGCTAGAAAAAAAAAAGGAGGCGCGGGGAGAAAAAGGATGCAATAGATGGGATTCATGTTGTCAGGCGACCCTCTTTTTTTTTCATGGTGTATGCTACAAGTTCAATGCAAATTTGGGAATTGCTCACAATATGACCTGCAGATGTGAACGATGGACGGTGGTGCTGAGGGAATGAGGAGCGTGTGTGTACCCTGTGGTGGCAGCGGGCAGCAA
This sequence comes from Gongronella sp. w5, assembly GCA_001650995.1. Lineage (NCBI taxonomy): Eukaryota > Fungi > Mucoromycota > Mucoromycetes > Mucorales > Cunninghamellaceae > Gongronella > Gongronella sp. w5. The sequence continues at coordinate 240,005 of KV441910.1, forward strand.
AGAGACGAGATGGAGGGAGGGACACACATTGAAAAGGTGCTGAATATGATCTGCAGACCAAGTGCGGCGCGTTGGCAAGGTGAGGCGTTGGAGGTGGGGTGTCCTGACTATACCAGAGGGAGTACAAGTCGCTGGAGCAGTCATCAATGCTTTGCGTGAGACTACAGTGGGTGACAATGGAGCGTGTGATGCGATGGGAGCCTTTTTGCCCTGGAGAGCCATAAGAAATGTGTCTGCATGGATATGGATCTGGCAGCCGATGCTCAATTCTTGCAGTGGACACAGTAGGAGAAGACGCGCAAGCGTGGCGGCATCCATGGCGGTGTAATTGGGCTGATCTCTTTCGCCGCACAAGTGTAATCGCTGTAACTTGAGTTGTGGGTGCAATTGCTTGAAGGCGTGGTCCGACAACGTTGTCCAGCCATCAAGTGTCAGCTCCTCCAGCTCGTGGCAATGCGACAGGATGTACCGTACAATGCTGTCGCGTACCCCGCGGATTTTGATCGATTGGATCAGCTTGGCGTGCGGCCGCAGCAAGAATTCGAGGTCCGGCAGCGACCACAGTGGCCTGAGGCTGCGATCAGGCACAGAAAAAGGCGGCACCAAGTCCAAATGACGCCAAAACATGGGATGATCCGCGAACGTGCGCATCTTTCTGCTCACAAAGCGCAATTGCGCCAAATCTTGCACAGGCACAAATGAAAGGACGTGCCAGAGAGTCTCCGAGGGCAATTGGGACAAATGATCCATAGGAAATGCCAAAAGAATTAAAAAAAAAAATGCAGCGTGAAAAATATAAAAAAAAAGAAGGGGCAGCGGTGAATTTGCTGCTTTTATACCAAGATGTCTCCTTTTTTTTCAAAATTCATGCAGCTCGGCCTAGTCCGCGAATGGTGGACCTAAGCACGGCTCATGTTCCCAAGGTAGAAAGTCGATCCCTCATCGTGTGCTGATTCTGCCCGTCCACTCTTTTATGCTACGTCATATGTCCCCCCCTTGATTAATGTCAAATCAGCGAAAAACAAACAAACACAATCATTTGGCGGGATGATACCAATTTAGGTTCGTGTGGGGTTTAGGGGAGATTGAGGTCTTGGTGATGATGGATCACATTAGTGTCAGTGATGGTGTTATCATAAAACGCGGGAAAAACAAGGAAATATTGAAATGTACGCGTCTTTTAAAAGGAATTGGCTCATGGTTGGCGCGCTTTGGAAGATGAGGAGCAAAGGGGGGAGACCCACGCGCAGCGCGTTTGGTCATGGCAATTATCGTGCATGGCGTGGTCACGATGACGTGCGCGTCGGAAACGGCCATGATAGGTTTCCCTCCCTTTTTTTTTTTTTTTTTTTTTTTTTACCCGAACGGCTTTCATTTCGGGATGGACGTCAACCTCGGGGACGAATCCAATGTCATGTGATCTTGTCCCACAGGGGAAGCGGCGTTTGAATGGGCGGATTTCTTGCGGGGAAAAGGTTTGACATTCAAAATGCTGACTGATGCTGAGTCGGCCCCACTTTTTTTTTTGCTCTTCTTTTTGCTTCCTCGTCTTTCTTTTTGCAATGTTTACGGGTCTTGTTGAGTGTATGGGCACGGTGCGTGCCGTCAGTGAGTTGGATGCATCCGAAACAGGCGGCAATGGCTGGTCCATCACTATTGGCGACGCGGCATCTATTCTCGGTGACTGTCACCTTGGTGATAGTATCAGTGTGAACGGTAAGACACGGTCCCGACCTCACAAGACCAGCAAAACGCAAACAAAAAAAAAAACAAAAAAAAAAAGAAAAAAAA
>KV441910.1:241898-272022 GCA_001650995.1 Gongronella sp. w5
ACTCACACGACAACATGGCTTTTAGGCACGTGTTTGACGGTGACGGAATTCGACGCAGATAGCTTCAAGGTCGGTGTGGCACCCGAGAGCTTGCGACGCACGAACCTTGGTAAACAAAACGCTGGAAGAAGGGGGGGAATTGATTGATCGCTAATTCCTTGTTTTTAGGCCAATTGAAGGTGGGCAGCCAAGTGAATCTGGAGCGTGCGATGGACGCGCAGAAGCGGTTTGGCGGGCACATGGTGCAGGGCCATGTGGACATGACGGTGCGCATTGTCAAGATTGAGCCCGAGGGCAATTCGCTATGGTTCACATTCGAAGTGCCTGAAAAGGACAAGGACATTCTGCGCTTCATCATCCCCAAGGGCTTTATTGCGCTGGACGGCACGTCATTGACGGTGTGCGATGTGGACGACGACGCGCGCACCTTCTCGATCATGATGATCGCGCACACGCAGAACCATGTGATCATGCCCCAGAAGAAAATCGACGATCTCGTCAATGTCGAGGCCGACATGCTCGCCAAGTACGCGCTTAAGAGCTTGCAGGGCGCGCTCAAGGACAAGCAGGGCCTGGATACCCTGTTGCAGCGCGCCACCCAATAAAACGACCTCTTGTACACTTTTTTCCAACGTTTTTTAATTTTTAATTCAATTACCACCAAATGGAGGATGGAGGAAAGCGACTTTATGAGCAAAAATAGAAGGTATATTCATGACTGGTGTTCCTGCTCGTCATTGGCAGCAGCATCGTCGAGGGTGTGCGTGTTTGTGTACAAATCTGGGAAGGATTTCGTGAATTCGGCCGAAAGTAATGATCGAAAGTCCTAGAGAACAAAGAAAAGGATCAATAGGAGCCATTGAGACGCGACAATGTGTTCAATTGAGAGGCGATGGAGATGCAAATGGAGGGCGATGGAGAGGCAAATAGAGTCAATTTGCACGCGCTTACATCGACAGCTTGGATTTTGCCATTGGTGAATTGATTCTCGCTTGCCGCGCGGCTGAGGAAAGCCTGTGTAAAGAGCTCGGGGTTGCGTCCAGTCTCGATGTAGCTAAAAAAAAAAAAAAAAAAAAAAAAAAAAAGAGTCAGATGCCGAAAAAGAAAAAGGCGCATTTTCACATGCTTTCGCTTACTTTATGACCTCTTCAGGGACGAATTCCGTGAGCTGGTCTTTGAGGTGGTCAATGGATTGGAAATGCTCCAAAATGGCATTGCTAGGGGGACGAGACAGGGTGAGTGAACAAAGAAAAGAGCAAAAAAGAAGTTCGCTTACATCTTGTTCCTGACGTGCTCGTTTGATTGCGGCTGAAAGTCGTAGACCATGACACTCAGCTCAAAGAGGACCTGCAGGAGATCGTTGAGCTGGTCCTCTATCTGCTGCCTTGGTGATGTGTCAAGCGAATCGTGTGGCATTTTATGGAAAAAGAAGAAAAAAAAAAAAAAGAGAGGGACGGGGGAAAGAAAAAAACGGCAACCGTTTTTTTTGTTTTATAAAAGTCCGCCACTCTCGCTTTGCAATTGTTGCCTCTTTTTCTTCCCGCTCCCTTTTTTTTCTGATTAGCCAGCACGACAATGGACGATCAACAGTGGATCCAGCTAAAGGTGAGCCTCTTTTTTGGTATGCAAGCAACCCCAGCTCATGCCTCGTTTTTTTATTATATAGAACGATATTCAAGAAAAGTGCGTCGCTTATGAATATGTCGAGCAGCACGGTAAAACGCTTCTTTTGCGAGCACGTACGCTTATTCAGGTCACTCAATTCTTTTTTTTTTCTTTTTCTTGTCTAGACACCTCGCTCAGTGATTTTATCGTCAACTTTATCAAGGTCGGCTCCTCTATGGATGCTGTCAATGAGGAATTATTAGCGAGTAAGGCTGGAGAACAGCAAAAAAGCTCTTTTTCAAAGCAAAAATGGTCTATTTCAAGGCAAAAAGTATGTTGACGTTCTCTTTTTTTCTTTTTTCTTTTTCTCGCAGTGATTGGCGATGATTATGGTAAGCGCAAAGGGGTGAAGATGACAAGATGAAGCGATTGACTCACATATTGCTTTTTTTTTTAATTTTTTATTCGTTTTGCAGATCAAAACATCACGCCCTGGATCTTTGAGCGCATGGATGAGCTGAAGAACGCGCAAAATGGACACGACGATGTTGCGAATGGCGCGGTGCAGCCTGAGCAGGCCGATCAGCCTGTGGAAGAGCAACCGGTCGTGCCAGAGGCATCAGAGGACGCGCGAGCTGAAGCGCAGCAAGCATTGCGAGATTCGCACCGCCGATTGACGGCCAACAGGCAACACCGCATGTTTGCGAGCGCGATGGGTGGTCTTGGGCAGCGACCTTCGATTCCTGTGCATCCTCAGCGCCAGGCACGCCTTCGTTCGCGGTCGCGTTCACCACCGGCCGATCCAGACCGTGCCTACAAGCACCGTCGACGCTCGCCGTCCCCTACACGTCATGATCAACGCGACTATCGCCACGAACAGCCGTCCTCTTCGATCTTTTCGCGACTTTCGGATAATACTGACGAAAACGAGCGTGGTTCATCCGTTTTCGACCGCCTCGGCATCCAAAAGCCCCCCGCGTCTGCCCACGATGATCATTCACCTCGAGAGCAACGATTCACGCCCACAAGACGATGCAAATATTGGCCAGCATGCAATCAGGGTGATCAATGCACTTTTGCCCATCCCACCACCCTCTGCCCGTAAGCAAAACATGTTCTTCTTCCCTTTTTTCCCTTTTTGCACTCCCAATTGGCTTTCCAATGATCTGAACTCACATTTTTTATTTTTTTATAGTGATTTCCCCAATTGCCCGAAAAAGGACAACGAATGCTTGTTTTTGCATCCTGCGATCCGCCCTGGCCACATGCCGCAGCTTGCCCAGCAGTATCAGCAGCCTCGATCGGTGCCAAGAGAGCCCAATGGCACGGAGCGCACCATCCCGTGTCGCTTCTTCCCGCATTGCACCAACGACAATTGCCCCTTTTTCCATCCACCCGTCCCCGCGGCGCCCGCCGTCCCAACTGGCCCCAAGCGCATCCCCATCCCTTGCAATTTCGGCGACAAGTGCCTTCGCCCCGATTGCTACTACCTGCATCCCAAAGACAATGACAACCCGGCCGATATCGTGTGCAGATTCGATGGTGCGTGCTCCCGCCCCAATTGCTTCTACAAGCATCCCATCCAGGGCAAAAAGATGATGCAGCCGCCCGCTGCCCCGCACCGCTCCCTCGTCATCAATCAACAGCACCAACAGTCATCGCGTCTGGCCGCCGTCGCCGATGACACACAGGTCGAGAAAATGATCGTGGGCGAATCTGCCGATCTCATCAAGCAATAACTCTTCCCATTCCCCTACCCCCTCTTTGTACATAAATTATGAATAAAAGACCATCCTCGTCGTATTGATTAGAGACCACTCTTTTGCTTTGTTGGTACATCTTTTTGTTAATTTTTTTGCCATCCTGGAGCACTTTGCTTTTTAATGGCGCGTTTGACGCGTCCCTTGGCACGTGTTTAACACGCTTTTGACGCGCTTGACACACCTTTGGCAATGTAGCGTACAAGGGCTGCGTAATCCGTCTGTGATTCGAAAAATATCAAGTCGCACGACAATGGGCTGTTGTTATGCTCACAATTTCACCCCAACAGAAATGGAAAGCCAATGCTTTATACATTTTGGGCATGGAAAGGAGGCGCCTCCATGGAAAAAAGGGGCGATCATTGACAAAATGACTTTTTTTACCGTGATCGAGGCGCTCACTTTTCACGACCCATTCCGTGCAGAATGTTATTTTCTCCGCTCCGCCCAGCACCGCGTCACAACGCGTGCACGCGCATAAATCGGCCTCAATTCCTCTGCTTTTCTGATTCCTTGGCTTTCACTTGTATAAAAGGCGCGTCAGACCGTTCTAGTATTGAGACCGAGCGGCACTCTTTGTTTTATTGACGAGCAATATGACCATTGTACCAGCTCAAAAGCATGTTTTGGTCTTGGTGATTGTAGCTACGCTATTGATCGCTATTGATGATGCTAGTTTTAGTCCATCGTGACCGACCGCCACGCCGGAAGCCTTCTATGGAGGAGACGCGCTTGGTGGCGGCACGTTAAGCCAACGCGGCAAAGACAGCTGCTAGGACATTTGGCATTTTGAAGGCTCGCCTGTTTTTAAAGAGCCATTACTGCGCAAGCTTGCAGATTCCATCGGCAAAAAACAGCATCGAGTGCACTTGATGACCGAGTCTGTGATCAACACGTGGGACGGCACTGCGAAATTCTAATTCGACACGGTCAACAATCACAGAAGTTTTGAGGGCAGCTCTCTCATAAGATTCATCCCGATGTTGTCCATAGCAACTTTACAAATGTGGCCGCTAAATCGTACAATCTCGCTCGGCTCCTGATGGAAACTTACAGCATTGAGGACTACGTGATTGTAAAAATGGAGGCCAAAGGCACTGAATATGACTTGATCCCCCACTTGATCTCGACCGGCGCAATCAAATACGTGGATGAACTGGCCATTGAATGGCACATGTTTTTCGAGCCAATGGCTGGAACACACAAGTTATACAGCTGGTTGTTACAGCGACATTTTAATGTCACCTTGGTGAATTGAACATAAACATGTGATTACTAGAAAAATGTACAAATACAAGAAGAATTTGATCAAGTACAATGACCTGTACATCCTTTTTACTTTTAGCGCATTAAGAATCACCCTATTTTCCGGGACGGTTCGTTAACATTTTGTGACTAAATGGGACCAAAACGCGAAAATATCAAAAACGCGAGCATGACATATTTTAAATGAGCATCAAATGCTGCTCGGTAGTTGCAAATTGCTTGCGCGGTTCGAACGAGCTCTTTGTCAAAGCACTCGAGTCACTCTAGCTTTAGTAATCTTGAATTGTCGGCGCTTAGCATTTTTGGTGCCTCATTTGCTACAAAATGCTTAGGCTAACATACATTTTTATTATATCAGAATGATTTGGGTGCCTATTAATCACGCATGGAGCAATGCAACTGGGTCATCGATGGAAGAATTATTGCGAATCGCGCTATTGGAGTGTTTTTTACGTGCTTTGACCGTTCGTCAATGGCATTTACAACCTGAAAGCATGTTTACACTTTGTAGCAACGAATTCAATGTTTTCGCGTTCAAATGAGCCCATTCTTGGGTCGCTAGGACCACTGGATGGCATGCAATGATGATTTTCAAAATGGCGAATTTTCCAAGGGGTCCAGTCATGGAGTTGAAAAATAGAAAACCAAGGTCCTCAGATCGCCGCTCCATTCAACCACATGGTAAGCGACTTTCATTTACTGAGGAAAACGAGATAAAAGCCAGGGATCCATGGGTTAGTTTCGGCGCAAAACGCGCTTTCGGTCTTATTTTAAACTCAAGGTCATCTCATTGAAAACTACCTGTTTCTCGACGAAACAAACATCATCAGAAAGAACGTGGCTCGCTGCATACGTGGATATTGGTGATCTGTGAAAAAGTCATCTTTTTTGTCGTTTTTGACACGGTTTGAACATCATAGGTAGTTTTCGACGCGTCGTTAACCGCGTCAGTCTTCGAGTAACACGCGCCTGCTCGCAATAAGATTCATGCACCTGGCGTGTCTTTTGCTACAGGACGCGTCAGCGCAGCCCTATGAGTGAGCTTCCCCGTGCAATTCGCTTTTAAAATTAAATATAAAATCGCGAATTGCTCGACAACCAACAGATTGGTCTCACTCTTTTTTGGTATTTTTGGTTGTTTCTCCAAGCAAGTTCCACTTGTGTGCAAGTTTGGCATGATTCTGCGAACCCATTTTTTCAATTTTGGTTTTGGAGCCTTGCCACGTCTAAATTTTAAATCCGGTCTAGCATATCCAAATGGCAGGCAACAAATGCAAAGCGCGTCCCTCCAAGGGTTTCTGGGATACAATTTATCATCAAGATGCGTCTTGGGGCGTTGCAATGCCTGGCTGGGAGTGAAATAGTTGATTTTCCCTGAAATTGGGCGGTCAATAAGCATCTCTTCACAAGTTACTTTAAATGGCACCGGCGCTTGATCATTTGACGTACGACGCAAGAAGAGCTTTGAACTATGGTGTTTCTTGGACCTTGAATTGTCCTGCAACGCCAAAAAAATCGCGAATTGTCGTTTTTAAATGCATTTTGACGCATTGTCCATTCATTGCTAGAGCCGAATCATGTCAAACTTGCTGCATATATTTTTGGGCGTCTGCTAATCATTATCAATGCAATAAAAAGAAATCGCTTTGTTGGACTTGGATAAAATTACACTTCAATTTATTTGCGTGTGCCAAACCCACGTTTCGCAGCATCTCTCGAGTAAAAAGTGGTAATTAAATCAGCTCAACTCGTCACGCTTCATCTAGACAGTTTAGTTTTTTATTTTGGAGCAGCTGGGAAAAAAAGTGTCTGGGTAACAAAGTAAAATAGACGAAAAGCGGCTTTAAAATCATTTTTTAAAGCAGATGCGTCTCGCGAGAGCGACTGCTAGATTCACACTTGCCATTCTGATCAAAAGAGCTCGTGGCTCCATACATTTAGAGTAAAAAGGTAAACTCGCTTTGCAATCCTTGCAATATCCCCAAAATCGCGTTTTTAGCAAGTATTATCGGGTCCAAATGGCCAATGCTTTGAAAGTTTACACGCGCTCCAGTGCTACCGCCTCTGCAGCCGGTGCATCACTTTCAAAGCGATCGGCCGGCAGAACAAATTTCGGCTTGGATGACGGATGATTAGCAATTGAAATCGAATTGTATGGACAAAGGAAAAAAGGCATTGCTTCTTGGTTTTTTTTTTTTCTTCCTCACAATTTGCGCATTGCCACTCTTGTGTTTAGGTTTGCGTGCAACGCTCAGGGCGGTGAGAACGGAGGGGCGCAGCCTTTTAAAGCTTGTTGAACAGGTTTCCCGACTGTGGGGCAGTGGGGCCAATGGGAAGCCAAATGTACAGCGCGGGATCATGCTTTTGCTGAAAAAGTCCGCTCAGATCAGGTGGTATATTGAGATTTTCCATTGTTTTGATTCTCTCCCCTTTTCTTTACGATTTTTTGTTTTATTTCCTTAGTTTTGATGACCCGAGACTCGTCGTGCTCTACTCACTTGTCTATGCTTGCGTCTTCTTCTGGTGATATTGTTGCGCCGACGCCCATCGCACCCAGTATCACGATCCTGGAGGCGGCTGATCAGAGTAAAACTGCCCCTTTTATTTTTTTTGTTTCTCCCCTCTTTCCTCGGAACACAAGAACGAACGCTGTTTCTGTCCTTTCTTCTTTTGCCTTTTTTCGCCCTTTTTCGTCTTTTAGCAGCTCACATTGTGTTCTTTTTTGTTTTAAAGGCGTTGAAACATTAGTTCGTCCTTTATCACCTTGTTCGTCGTCTTCGCCGTCGTCGCCGCGGAGGAAGAGCAGTCTGCAAAGCCCGTCTCCGCGGCGGTCATTTGCGACCCGTGACCTGCGCAAGAAGCTGCAGCAAATGGCAATGACGCCGGCGGCGTGCGGGCAGGGACTTGGCCAAAAGGAGGGCAAATTGTCGTTGCAGGATTTCTCTGTGGAAAAGATGGTGGGTCGCGGCATGTTTGGGCGCGTGCATCTCGCGCAGAGCCACCTGGATGGCCGCTTTTACGCCATCAAGGCTCTCATTAAGCGCAAGCTCGTCACACAGCGCCAAATCGACTCTGCAAACAACGAACGCGCCATTCTGCGCGCCATCGATCACCCTTTTGTCGTCAAGCTTCACGATACCTTCCAGGACGACCAATCCGTCTTTTTCGTCATGGATTATGTCCCCGGCGGCGAACTTTTCCGCTTACTGCGGCGCAACAAGGTAAATTTGTCAAAATTGGGGACAAAATGGGGCAAAATCAAGTCATTTGTACTTAGAAAAGACAAATGATAAGTGGGGCAAAGGAGCAATTCGTCGAAAAAAAACAGGGTGCTCACTCTTTTTAAAATCCACTTTAGCGCTTTTCCGAGCCCGCAGCGCGCTTTTATGCCGCGGAAGTGATGCTTGCGATTGACTATTTGCACTCCTTTCGCATTGTGTACCGGGACATCAAGCCCGAGAACATTTTGCTGGATGCGCACGGGCACGTCAAGCTCGCAGACTTTGGCTTTGCTAAGCGATTGGATGACGACGCGCAATGCACGACGGTGTGCGGCACACCTGATTATGTGGCGCCCGAGATTATCCGTGCGACGGGCTATGGGACAGCCGTCGACTGGTGGTCGTTTGGCGTGCTGATCTACGAATTGACTGTAGGCAAGGCGCCGTTCCACGCGGACAATCCCGTTGATATGTACGAGAAGATCCTCCAGGGCAATGTTCGCTACCAGTTATACCAATCGGAAGAGCTCGTCGACCTCCTGAAGCACCTGCTTGAGACAGACCCCGACAAGAGGTACGGCAATCTGCCCAATGGCGTCCAGGACATCAAGGATCATCGCTTTTTTGTCAAACTCGACTTTGAAAAGGTCCAAGACCGCCACGTCAAACCGCCTTACATCCCAGATATCACATCCCCTGGAGACAGCTCTTGCTTCATCAATTACTCGGAGCCCAATACCCCTTATGGCTCCATCCACGGCACCGACGACGAAGATGACTGGGATTCACCGGCTCGCTCGCCAATTGATCCCTTTGCTGATTTCTAGGTCACATCTTTTCTTCAGTCTCTTTCTCTTATTTTCAGTCTTGCACTCTGCCCTTTTTGCATGCTCTTTCCCGCACTCCCTTGCCCTTCATCTCATTGTACCTATACTAAAGTTTACACGATACCTTTTTTCATCCCAAAGGAAAACGACGTCTCTTTTTTTGACAGGCTCATTTGAATTTTTGGCGGGAGTGGGTTGCCGTGTCATTGCCAATTGGCTGCATTCGCGGCCCGAGAGCTCCTCGGGATAAATGTGGTGCTTAGCCTGGATGGATGCATGATGATGACAGACTGACACGGATGTCTCACCATAGGGTGCACGTGGTCGACCAAAAAAAATCATCATCGTGCCGCGTGCTACGCAACGACAATTGGACGAGTGCCGTCATGGCACTTTTTTTTTTTTGTTGTTGTTGCTCTTTGTTGTGTTTCTCGTCCGACGCGCGGTGATCATGGTGCGACCGATGAGCGCATTGCACCGACGCGCTGGGGCGACCATGCAGACGGTGCAAAGGGCTAGGCTTTCCGCGAACCAATGGCATGGACAATAATCAAAAAGCAATGCGTTCTGCTTCCCCCCTTTTTTTTCTGAGGTTTCCAAATACAGGAATTCTGTTTGTCACTTTTAGCTGATTTAGCGTCTGATAAGAACGTGCTGATGCTGGCGGCTTTCATTTTGGCGGGCTTGTCGGATGAACTCCGTGCGCGCCAAATGAAACAAAACAAGGTTAGGTCCATCGGCGTGTCAATTGCGAAATCAGGGCCGCTCATTACCATTTTTTCAGCTGTTGCCCAGATTTTCCCGGGAATTTCCTTTGACAGCTGGATCAGGTGCGCACATGCAACCCATGCATGCATAAAAATAACGAGAAAAAAAAACGGCCCTCCCGTTTTCGTCAATGATCATGGTCAAGACCACGTCGTCATCCAAGCACATGGACGTGTCGTTGCAAAGAAAAAAAAAAAGCAATTCTGCTTGGCCCTTTTTTTTTGCATGTTGGGGATTGGTCAAGTTGCTGGCCAGAAGGTCAGAACGCCTTGAATTTTTTTTTCTGAGTTGGCTTTATCACACAATCAATCAGTGCGTGTTTAAGGCACCGCTCGCTCTCTTCAGGGACGCTAGAGGTGATGGCCGCCAAGATAATCTCGACGTGTGCGCCCCCCTGCCACCCTCGTCACCCCCACCTTTGCATCTGATCATGGAGAAGCACTGTAAGACAAAGCGACAGGAGAAACAATGGCAACGTGGGGTAAAGAGGGGAAGAGGGGAAGCCGAGGAAAACAAAAAAAAACTCCATCCTTGCCGTCACCTACGCTCTTGAGAAGCAAATAGGACAACGACGTGCGTGAATACTTTTTTACTTTTTCATGCAACTTTGTTTTTCCCACTTTTGCCCTTTGCTTAAGGCCATTTTTTTTACATGTCCCCGAGTCATCGAGTCCCATTGCTCTCTCATTGGATGGCCACATCTGGAAAAAAGTTGAATGACGTTGAACCGTGCCTTGGAAAAAAGGGCAAAGGCTAAACAGCGCTGGCCGAATGGGGGGATTTGTCTCGCGGCATTGAAGCCGCGACACTTTTTTTTTTCAAAGAGGGGGGTGGAGGCATCCCCAAATTTTTTCTCTTTCTTTCCCCTCTTTTTTTATTTTTATTTTTATTTTTTATTTTTATTATATATCATGACCGGCATTGACTCTCGCACGGCGGCTCTGAGGCCATTTGTCATTTTTTGCGCGTGCATTGCGTCGCTTGGTGCAATGAACAATGGTTTCAACACCAGCGCACTCAACATTCCCGGTGATTATGTCAAATCGTGCCCTGGTGTGCCCGAGGGCGTCGTCACTTATTATCCCAACTCGAGCTTGCCCGAGTGTATCCCCATGGACTCGTGGATCTGGTATGAAATGAAAAAAAAAAAAAAAAAAAAAAAAAAAAAATCCAATGACCGACATTTTTGTTTAATCATTTATAGGGGTGTTGCCACGGGTATGTTTGCCGTCGGTGGTCTGATTGGCGCCATGATGTCGGGCTCTCTTGCGAGCAAGTTTGGTCGCCGTGACAGCATGCTCATGATGAATGTGATGTTCTTCATTGGTGCCGTTCTCTTGTCAACGTCGACGACGAGCGCGCAATTCGCGATTGGCCGTATCTTTTGTGGTATTGGCGCCGGTTTCATGACCGTCGTTGTTTCCTTGTACATTACCGAGATTTCGCCCCCCAACCACCGCGGTGCGCTGGGCACGCTGCTTCAATTGTTTGTCACTGTTGGTATTCTGCTCATTGAGTGCATTGGCCTCGGTCTGTCGTCGTCCTGGGGCTGGCGCGTGGTGTGCGTGATGACCGTTGGCCCTGCGATCATCCAGATGATTGCCCTTCCCTTTTTGCCTCGCTCCCCTCGCTGGTTGATTCTGAAGAACCGCGTCGACGAGGCGCGCGCCGAGCTGTTGCGCGTGCGCAATGGCGACATTGAAGATGAATTCAACGACATGTTGGTGTCGCTGATCCAAGGCTATGATGTGGATGCGTCCAAGAAGAAGCAAGAGCAAGGTGGCGACGAGCACGACTCTGTCACGGGCATGGACGCTGGTGCGGCGCCCATGGCGGCCAACAAGAGCATCTCCATCAAGCAATTGCTGTCTGTGCCCGTGTTGCGCAGCCTGCTGATCAAGATGATGATTGTGCACATGGCTGGCCAATTGACCGGTATCAATGCCATCATGTATTACTCGACGAGCATCTTCCAAACCTCCTTTGGCGACCAGGCTCAATATGTGACCGTCGGTGTCGCGGCCCTGAACGTGGTGTTGACCGTCATTTCTCTGGGCCTGATTGACCGTCTTGGCCGCAAGATGCTGCTGCTCATCTCGGCCGCCGGCATGTGTATCTTTAGTGTCTTGATGACCATCGGCCTCAAATATGCCATTTCGCCGCTCCAAGTCGTCTGTGTCATGATGTTTGTCGCCTCATATGCCATTGGTCTCGGTGTCATTCCCTTTGTCATCACAAGCGAAGTCTTCCCGTCGTACGCCGTCGGCACCATGAGCTCCATCGCGCTCGCTATCAACTGGCTCTGCAACTTCATCATTGGTCTCATCTTCCCCACCTTGCAACAAGCCTGCGGCCCCTATGTCTTCCTCATCTTTGCCGGCATCACCTTTGTCGTCTTCATCTTCTTCTTCATTTTCATCAAGGAAACTCGCCGCAAGTCCATCGAGGAGCTCGGCCGACTCTTTGGCTGGTACGATCTCGACGTCAACGAGATTATTGGCAAGTAAAATGCATTTGATCCCCCCTTTTTGCTTTTTTTTTCTTGTAAATCATCTCTTGTAAATCATCCCCACCCCCATCCTTCCCCACCCCCATCCTTTGTATTCTCTTTTTTTTTTATCTACTCCCTTTGTAGCATCTTGTCGCATCAATAGAAACCCACATTTTAAATATCATTTCATTCGCATGTCCGAAAAAAAAGAGAGAAATCTTACGCCTTCATCATTGCCCACGAGTCTATTTTAATACCACTAGTCTCATGCGGCCTTCGTGGTTCCAGAGAAGAATGTTTCTATTATTCATGCACGTGGCAGTGATTGAAACAACGTTACGAGAATTAACAGTGACTTTGTGCCTTCCTCCACAATAAAAAAAAAAGTCAATTTCACACAAACAAGGACGCGCTCATCCGTTTCGGCTGTTCTTTGGACTTCAACATATGCTTTTCTATTACATCATGTGCACCATGACTATGATATGATAGATGCACAGATTGAAAACTACACGAAAAATGTTGATTTTGCCTAATGATTTGCATGGTTCAAAGTTTCGGTCCTCGCTCCGCCTGGCTGCCTACATTAATACTGTATTTGTGGCTTTTTTTTCGTGTGGAAACAACAGTGGCCAGCCTCCATGGCGCATTGGATGGAGCTGATGACGGCACCTATGCATGATATCATATGACTTTCCAAAAAGTTACAAATCCATACCTTGAGCCGTGGCCATCATATCATATTCACGATTTTCCGACGCGCTATCATACATATTATCTTCTTATGACGCGCCGGGTGAAGAGCGACGCGCGTTCCGAGCAACCATTGGCATAGGCAATGAAGATTTTTTTATTAATGCGAGGGACACAAGTAAAAAAAAAAAGTACGGGGTGTAATCAGCGGGGGGGGGGATTCGCTAAAGAGGAATGTTGAAAGGGAGCGTGTGTGTGGAGAGAAAAAAAAAAAGATAAAAAAGGTGCGATAAAGATAAAAAAAAAGATTGTGAGAGAGGACTAGACGATGGCCTGCAGCTGCTGGTCCTGCTGGTCTTTGTTGCGCTGGTCGATTTCGCTCTGTTCAAAGGAGGCGAGGAGCGGCGAGAGCATGACATCGACGTTTTCGTAGTTGACGTTGCAGCACATGGAGATGAGGCGCTTGTAGTCCTGGTACCGCTTGTTTGGCATCTGGCGCTGCAGCTGGACGACCTGTTGGATCATGGCACGGCGTGTGTCGCGCAGGTCTTTCCATTGGTGTGTGAGGTCGTCGAGATTGCTCTCGTCGAGGATCTCCTGGACGCGGCGCTTGAGGCTGGGCGACGCGGCCTTGTCGTTGGGCACAATGACCGACAATGGGGTTTTCTTCTCCTTTTCGTCGTCGGACGAGGTGTCCATGGGCTCGCCTTGTTTTTCTTCGCCCTCCTGGCCGACGGCGTCTTCCTTGAGCGTATGTAAAAACGCGTCGGGGCGGTCGACGTGTTGCTGGACGAGGCGCAGCAGCTGCTTTTGCTGCGTGTACTCGAGCAGCTGGTGCAATTGGTGCTGCATGGTGTCTGCCTGTGCGGAAATCTCGTCCATGGAGCGCTTGTCGTATGACAGGCGATTGAGTGTGCTGACGGTGATCTCCAATCGCTTCTTCACCATCTGGACCTCGGACGTCAACTCGCGCAGCAGCTGATCCTTGTGCTCCTGGTCGCGTTCAAAGCTGTAGATGCATTCCTCGACGATCTTGGAGTGATCACGCAACGTCGGGCCTGGCACGGCCCATCGCGACGACAGTGTTGGTGCTGTTGATGCTGTTGCTGTTGTTGATGGCGGCTGCGACGACTCTTTTCCAGCATTTTCAGCAGCATTTTCCACTGTTTCGGCATTTTCGGCCTTGGCGGTCGAATTGGCAGTGTCTTGGTCAGCATTGGCTTCTGCCAACAGGACGTCGTCGACACGCTGGCGTGCACGTTTCCGTGTGTCTTCATCAGGTCCCGGCTGATGGCCAAGCGATTGGTAATAGCCGTCCATTTCGAGAATATAGTCCTGGGACGTCTTTCCTTCCTCATTGACGAGCTGTGGGTTGGCGCCGGCCTCGACGAGGAGCCTCACGAGCTTTTTGTTTCCGATGCGTGAGGCGATGGTGAGTGCTGTGTCGCCGTACACATCCTGGACATTGAGGATTTGCACGAGATCGTCCTTGTTTGTGGCGCGGATGCGTTCCATGAGGCAGTCCATGTAGTAGCGCGAGGCATGGACCTTGCCCTTCCAGCCTGCGGTGGATGCGATGTGGTGGAAGACGGTTTGGTCCTTTTTGTCAATGTTGAAGATGGTTTTGCGCAGCATCTCGAGCATGTGCGGGAAGCAGCGCCTTTCGAAATTGTTGGTGAACAGGACGGCGCGGATCAATGCGGTCTGGCCCTTGTAGTTGACACGCGACACATCTGCACCGTGGTGCAGTAGCAATTTGACAATTTTCAGGTGGCCCATGGCGGCAGCCCAATGCAAGCTTGTGTGGCCCTCGTCGTCGATGATGACGTTGAAATCGAGATCCGGTGGCGGATGCATGAGCAAGCTTGGCACGCGTGGATCGCCCGAGATGAAGTGACGCAGCAATTGGCTTTCATACGGCTCATCGGATTCGTAACTGCTGTCATATTGTTCCGACGCGTCGTCGTAGCGTGCTGAAGCCTCAGTCGTGGGTGGATCGGGTGTGGCCGACGCGGCAGCGGCAGCGGCAGCAGAAGCCGCGGCCGAAGCAGAAGCCGCCGCCGCAGCAGCAGCATGATCATCTGTGGCGGGTTGTGTGGAAGAAGAAGCAGACGAAGGTGTTGGTGCGGCAAGATGTGGATGTTGAAGGTGTGCCATGGGTGGGGCCATTGGGTGGCCATGAGGTGGCTGTTGCTGCGGATGATGCATGTGTGGCGGAGGCGGATGGTGCGGATGGTGCGGCGGAAAGGCCATCATGTGTGGCGGATAAGCGAATTGAGCGCCTGGCGGAGCCTTGTGGCCGATGAGTGGGCGTCCGTTGGCCTGTTGGTAGTGGTACGGATGAACATAGCCGTGCGGGACATGTGGCGGGGGCGCGTGATGCGGCGGAAGATGCTGGGGTGCCACGGCGGCAAGCGCAAACGGCTTTCCAGCCGTCATCTTTGGCTTTTTGGGCATCCGTGGTTTTGTGTGGTGTGTGATGGCGTGTTTGGGCGCAGGCGGAGGACTTGTCGGTCCAGGCGTGAATAAAAGAAGCGGCGAAAGCGTGTCGTATACATCGTAACGTCGACATAGCTCCTTGGCACGGTCTATAGGAATCCATGTGCCTATATGAAACGGATATAAAATAAAAAGAGTCAATTGAGCCGCTCACTTTTGTTTCCCATGGTTGGAGAATGCTAATTCTTACCTTGATATTTGCCATAACCTCCCTGGATCTTCTCGTGCAAACCCACTTGCACCTCTCTCTCAAGAATACGTGTGCGTTGCGCCTTGCCAAAGGCGGCCACTTTCAAGATTTGCGTCGCATTGATGTAGTCGTCTTCGCGTCGGCGCATGATGGACACGTCCTTGACCGTGATCTCATACACCGGCACATGCGAATACGTCGCCTTGTAGACGGTGATTTGTTCGCTCATGAGGTCAAGAGGAAAAAAAAAAATAAAAAAAAGTGAAAAAAGAATAAAAAAGAGCAAGAGGAAAAGGAAGAGGAAAAAAAAGAGGAAAAAAAGAGCCGGACACGCTTCAACGGCCAAAACACGCGAGAGCGAGAAAACCCAGCCCTGACAAAAAAAAAAAAAAAAAAAAAAAAAAAAAAAAAAAAAAAAAAAAAAAAAAAAAAATAACAAAAACAAGTCCGACGCTGGGGTTTCACTCATCCTTTCTCTTTCAATCTCTCAACTTTTTTTTTTAACCCTTTTGTCCGTTGCCAAGACACACACACCTACTTATTTTCTCATCCATGTCCAACGAACAAGCCAACAGCCCTGCCGCCTTGCCTAATAATAACAAGGCTACCAATGTCAAGCTCGTTTTGCTCGGTAAAACCGTCGTATTCCGTTGTTTCATTCCAAACCTCATCCTTTTTTTCCCCTTTTCTCGTTCAGGCGAGTCTGCTGTCGGCAAGTCCAGCCTTGTTTTGCGCTTTGTCAACCGCGAATTCTCGGAAAACAGGGAGCCCACCATTGGAGGTACGTTCATTTTTCATATTTTGGATGATTTTGATGCATTTGATGGTAGTTTTGATGCCAATCGATGCCCTTTTTATTTTATCATAGCCGCCTTTTTGACGCAAAAGTGCCACCTGAACGACCGCACAATCAAATTCGAGATTTGGGACACGGCCGGCCAAGAGCGTTTCCACTCGCTTGCGCCCATGTATTATCGCTGTGCGCAGGCGGCCGTCGTCGTATATGATATCACCAAGGCTGTAAGGAGAGCGGGGGACCGGGGGGAGATGCAAGGGGATATCCAAAAAAAAAGGGGGGGGAAAGGGCAATTGGCCCTGACATCTTGCTTTTTTTTTTTTACAGGCGACATTTACAGGCGACATTGGACAAGGCCAAAGTCGTGGGTCAAGGAACTGCAACGCCAGGCGAACCAGGACATTGTCATTGCGCTTGTGGGCAACAAGCTGGATCTCGTGACGGAAGATGAATCCGAGCGACAGGTCGCTACCGAGGACGCCAAGGCGTATGCGGACGAGGCCGACCTTCTCTTTTTCGAGACGAGTGCCAAGACCGCCGACAAGGTCGATGATGTGTTTGCCGCTATTGGTAAGCAAACAGAAATGGCACATGGGCGCCACTGGAATCTCATTTTTTTCATTTTTTTTGTTCAATTTGCATGTTTTTAGCCGAGAAGATCCCCTTGGAATACATCTTGTCGAGCCGCAGCGGCGCCAATCGTCAAGGCGGTGCTGGCCGCGTCGAATTGACGCAGCCTGCCAACCAAGGCAGCGCATCCAGCTGCGCCTGTTAAGCCAAAACTACGCCCCATGTCGCTGTCCTCTCTCTTATTTTACTATTATCTACACACTTTTTTTTTTTTCAGTCCCCCATACCCCCTTCCCCTCATTCTTGATTACACCCTCTCCAATGCCCTCTTATTTTCTTCCCCCTGCCCAATTCTGCTCGAAAATTAAAATAAAAAAAAGGTGGCGCCGCTCGCTCCTCCATCCGCTGCCTTTTTTTCTTCCCATTGCTTTTCTTTTTTTCGCCATGGACAACCCGGCCACCTTTGCATCGGTATATTGGTGCTTTCTGGCCATTTGGATACGCGTTGCTGACGCAGCTTGCTTTTAGGAAACCGTCACACATGTGCTCAAATCGGCCTACAAGGACGAACGCACCAAAGGTAAGCCATAAAACAAGGCCACGACCGCTACCCCGCTAATACGCACCTTTCCGACCAGCAAATACGCAGGCCATCCAGCTCGCAGGCGAATTCGCACGCTTGTTCACCCAAGGTAACGTGAAAATGAAAAAAAATGACACGTCTCATCCGTGTCATCTCATGATAGAGGCCATCTGCCGCGCCGCTGACGAGGCTAAAAAGGACGACGACGAGTCCTCGTTGCAAGTCGTCCACCTCCAAAAGATTCTGGCGCAGCTGATGCTCGATTTTTAGCGCAAAATTAGCGCGCCATTGATATACCCTCTTGTTTTCTGCACCAATAAAAGCCCGCATGATTCCTATTTGTTCTTTCCTGAGATCGACGCGACGGTCGATATGTCGTGCTTTTATTTAAACGGCCGTGACGCGTGGAACATGGGGTTTAACGCGTCGTTTGTAGGGATCAGGGAACAAATCGCGCGAAATCGGCACGTCACCACCGTCGCAGATGGCTGTTTTCTCACAGCGGAGGGCGTGTCGTAGGGTTTGCGAGGCACGAGCGTCAGCCACACCCTTTGCTGCGGCCCCGTGGTTGCCATGGACGCGCACAAATTACCAAAACCACGTGTTTCGCCTCCAAATTCGCAAACAGACACAATCGAATCGCTTCCAATTTGACACTGAGATTGGGCGTGGCTGAGGCGGGGCATGAGGCGCTAACACTTGGCTTTGATAAATCAGAGGAAATCGGTCATGAGATAAGAAAATCATTCAAATCGCTCATATTGCAAATTTCAAACGTGAACAATTGGGTTATTCCACAGGTCGCCCTAGAGAATTTGGCACCATCGAGACTTTTCGATTCCTGTTGCAAAGTTTAGGGCCACTTGAACTAGTTTATGGCAAAGATCTTGTTAAAATAAGCATTTTTGCCTGTCATCAACCTGAAACTCGTCAACCGTTTATTGTAACGCCCCGAAAACGCGTTCAAAATAAGAAAGAGCGCGTACAAAAACCCAATGGAACTCAAGTTGCAGCTGTCAGGGCAGTTAAAGGCGAGCCACCAGCAATTCAAAATTTTGACCTGATCAGCTCCCAAACCAAATTTTGAATATTCAGGTCTCCAGAATTCCGCCAAACTCTCCAGCAAGAAAAATGGCACGGAGAAACCACAAGAAACGCCAAAAAAGAGTGAGGTCAACCTGCTGGTTGACGAGCAATGAGCCATTTTAGATTTACTTTCAACGGCGAATCGCACGGGAAAAACGCATCCATCAAGCCACGCCGACGCGTCCATCAGCAAGAGGGACGCCAAGTACATGGATTTGATTAGAAACACGCGCGAAGAAATCGACGTCTGACGCGGTTAAACACGCGTCGAAGATTGCCTATTCTTTTAAACCCGCGTCAAAAGGGCCAATGATATCACTTTTTTCATTGATCACCACTGTCTACGTACGCAGCTAGATACGCTCTTTCTGATGGTGTGTGTTTTTCATACATCCAAGCACTTTTCATCGAGTTGACCTTGCGTCGAAAATATCACCTCAAACGCATTTTACGCGGAAACTAGCCAATGGACCCCTTGGTTTTTTCTCGTTTTCGTCGGTGAATGAGGGCCGCTTACCCATGTGGTTGCATGACACGGCGATCTGAGGACCGTGATTTCGCCCATTTTCAAGTCCATGACTGCAACCCTGGAAAAATCGTGATTTTGAAAATGGGTATTGTACGCCATCCAGCGGCCACAGAGCATCACAAGTAGGCTCAATCAAACGAGAATGCGTGGCACGAGTGATTCAAAGAAAAAATAGCTTTGCAGGCTGTCAAAACATGGGCAAACGATTGATTTACACTAAAAACGCGCTGATTCGGAAAATGCGCATTGAAAAACATAACTGATCGATTGTTTTATTCGCGCGGCACGGGTCTCTTGAAGTGCCAAACATCTGTGGTGAGTTTGATTGCATATCCTGTAAGCAATCGTGGGCAAGACAAGTCAAAGTCGCTTGTGTTCTGTAGCGATTTCGATAAGTTTGTGCCAAAAAAAGCATATTTCTGTTAATCCGTCAATTTCGATCCTCTTGCACCTCGCAAATGTAAGCATGGTTGCATGCAAAATCACAGATGAATCAGATTTATTTGTTAAAAAGGTACTTTTTTTTGCAAAATTGGCGCGGGATTCTCAATACAGTCCATTCCTTGCGTTTACGCTTCATTTCAAAAAAAAGTTCAATTCCTTGGCAATGGGTGCCTGGTGATGCGGTCGATGCGATTTTTATCAAGATTTGAGGCTAGATGGTGCGATCCGTGCGTGTTGTTGCCCATCGTGCCATGTTTGCGGCGTGCATGGGGTGGTCTTGTCCGAGGTGTTTTGAGAGGCGCTGGTGATGGAACATGGCTGCGGCGGCGGGATCCATGTCGTTTGGCGGTGCTGAGGGGCCGAATGCAGCAGGTGATTGCATGTCTGTCGGCGTGTCTGGGGTGAACGACGCGTTTGCAGGGTTTTGGGCGTGTTGTGGTCCACGTGCGGCAGCCTGTTGCATGGCTGCCGCGCCAGGGGGTGGAGGCATGCCGGCAAACAGCGGTGTGCCTGGATGCGAGCCCTGCGCGACAGCGGCGGCGGCGGCGGCGGCTGCCAATTGCTGTTGCTGTTGTTGCTGCTGTTGTTGTTGTTGCTGTTGCTGCTGTTGTTGCTGTTGATGGTGGTGGTGATGGAGTGCTGCAGCTGCGGGGGACATGTCCATAAAGGGCGGAGGCATCATGGGCGGCATGGCGCCTGGCATGGCGCCTGGCATGCGAGGTGGAGGAGGCAATTGGTGATGATGGTGATGTGAGGGCATTGGTGGCGGGTGCGGGTGGCGTGGTGCGGGTGGTGGATTCATCATTGGCGGCGGGGCATGACGAAAGGGACGACGTGGATGTGGTTGTTGTGATTGTTGGTGTGGTTGGTGTTGTGGTTGATGGCGATGACGCGCGTATCGAGGTGGTTTCCGAGGCATTGGTTGCTGATCGCTGGTCATGGAACCTTCATCGTCGTCATCATCATCATCCATGTCGTCGCGGTCGTCGAAATCGCTGAGTACCACACTTTCTGTTTCGGAAGACGCGTCATCGTCGGGATGACGCGGTGGTGCCTGATGCATCATCATCATCCATGCGCCCATGGGCTGATTCTGCATGATTTCGTTAAAAAAAGGCTGCTGCTGTGGTGGAGGGGGAGGAGGGGCGCGTGATTGGCCGAAAAAGGGAAGGCGTTGTTGTTGTTGTTGATGATGGTAATAATGGTGCCACCAAGCCTGTTTTGGGTCCATGGCAGGGTACGAATCGTCGGTCATGGGGGTGGTGGCGGTCTTTCGGTGCGGGAGACTTTTGCTACGTCGGCGATGTGGCCGTTGTTGCTGGTTTCTCCGACGATGGCGATTTGACGACGATGCGCGGCTGCTTTTACGCGTAATGTCGTCATTGTCGTCATTTTCATCGTCGTAGGCCATAGACGGTGGAGGTGGAGGCGGTGGCGGAGGGGCAAAGGGTGGAGGCCATTCGGCAAATGGGGTCATTTGCGGCCAATCGGCTCCCCATGGAGGAAATCGGCCATTGGGAGGCGATGGCGGCGCGACGCCATAGTGATGGCTATGATGACGTTGTTTTTTGGCGTGTTGTTGCTTTGTTTCCTGCTGCTGTTGCTGCAAAATGGCCAATTGGTCACAAATGGACGTATAGATCGATTGCCACATGAATTCACGATGGCGCATCTGCTGCTCCAATTGATAAATGGAAAATCGCATCTGGTCGTATTCCTTGGCAACGCAATCGCGCTCCATTTGCAGTTGATCCAGCGCAACTTTGAATTCTGCCCATTCGTCGTCCACCAACGATGCTTGTTGTTGTTGTTGTTGCTGCTGCTGTTGCTGCTCCGATGGCGAATAATAATCATGAGAACGATAATCATGAGACCGAGGATAATGAGGCCGAGAATGATAGTCCATCTGCTGTTGCTGCTGTTGTTGATGATGTTGATGTTGTGCATGCATCATGCCCGCCATCCGAGCCGAGCCTTCGCTTGTCCCCTTGCGTGTGTTCTTGCCTCGCCGCTCATGACGTCGTTGCTCTCGTGCTTGCTCTCTTCCTTGTTCTCTTGCTTGTTCTCTTGCTTGCTCACGTGTCTGTTGGGACGTGGATGTCTGCGATTGCGTCAATGGCGCGAGAAGGGGGTCCACTGTCGCTGCCGGAGGGTGTTTTTGCCCCGATGAAGCGCCAATTGCTTGTGACGTCGATGACGACGCTTGTTGCTGCTGTTGTTGTTGTTGTTGTTGTTGTTGTTGCTTTTGTGCCTGTTGTGCCTGAACTGGCGGCTGTTGAGGCTGCGGCGGCGGCTGCGATGGACGACCACTGACTTTCCAGCTGGCCTTGGCCTTGTTGGCCGATGCCGACGTGGGTGACGGAGCCCGATGGCCACCATCGAGAGCAAAATACCCATTGTTCGGCCCTGACGACGACGATGCGCCTGCGCCACCGCCAACGAAATCATACTCGTCCATACCAGTCGTATCATCCACCAATTGCACAGGAGGTGAGCTCAATGTCACCTTGGTTGCCATTTGCCGATGAATGAAAAATGCAAAAACAAGAAAAAAAAAAAAAGAAAAGAAACAAGGAAAAAAGGGAAGGAGGAGGGAATTCGAAAAGGGGGACGTCCATCTCCTTATTTTTAAAGCAATGGGTGTTGTCATCAGGTGTCCATGACGGGCTTGTGCAAGCCTCGGAGGCGTCCCGACGCGCCTCCTTTGGCACCACCCATTCTCTTTTTTAACAACGCCCCTTTTTGCCGCCCTTTTATGCAGCCCAGCCCGCCATTGAAACCCCGGGCCCACCCAAGGACACGCAAAAAAGGGGTGGGCTAAAATGAAGCCAATGGAAGCGCAATTGAAGCCCGTGGATGCAAAATGAGATGCCAAAAGACAGTAAATGCCATGAATCATGCAGAGAAAAGAGGACCAAGGGCATCGTGCCCCCCTGACTGTTTCATGTTTGGCCGCACAAAGTGCACAAGGCGCCAACCTTGTGCCTTTTCGTGCAAATGGTCAAGCAGGTCCTTTTTGCCAGTGCTCAAAATTCCACCATTAAAAGTCCGCATATCGGGATTATAAATGAGGGGAAGGAAAAAGCCACTTTTCTCTCTGTCGGCGCAGGCACCTTTTTTCTTTTCTTTTTCCTTTTTCTTCACCCTTTTTTTTTCACACTTTTTACTATGCCCAAGAAAGGTTTTATCGATCGCAAGACGGCCAAGCACTTTAATGTGGTGCACCGCTCGCAGCGTGACCCGCTTATCAATGACACCGACTCGTCGTCCCGCGTCTTGCAAGAAGTTGTGCCTTCCAACTTGATCAAGGTAATAGCAACCAGCCCCCTTTTTTTGCTGACAATTCCTCTCATTCTTTTTTTTTTCGCTTTTCTCTCGTAGCACAAGTCGCCCGAAGACATGAAGCGTCTGGCCGCCCGGCCGACCAAGCTGTCCCAGGACGAAATTGACGAGTAAAAAGAAAAATAACGCAAAATCTTGGTTTCTGGAGCAACATGCTGATTCTTTTTATTTTTTTCTTTAGCCGCGTGGGCCAGGCCGCACTGCACGGCATCTATTTCGACGATGGCGAGTACGACTACATGCAGCACTTGCGCGTGATTGGCGAGAGCCGCGACGCTGTGTTTTTGGAGGCGCCGTCTGCGAAAAAGGAAAAGTCCAAGCAAGGCGGGCTTCAATTCCGTGACAACGAGGTGGATACGTCGACGGCGGATCTGTTCAACAAGGTTGAACGCAAAAAGAACCCGAATCTGATCGAATTGCCCGAGGGCGTGCTTCCGTCGGCCGTCGAGGTTGAAAAGGTGAACCGCACCACGGGTCTTGAGGGTGGTCTGCAGCCGGACATGGACCCGCGCTTGCGTGAGGTCCTGGAAGCCCTCGAGGACGAGGAATATGTCGAAGACGACCTTGGCGAGGACTTTTTCGACCAATTGAACGACCCCGAGGCCGAATTCTACGACCCCGACGCGGACGAATATTATGACGATGAGGACGACTATTACAATGACTACAGCGGCGAAGAGGAAGAAGAAGAAATCGAGGAGGTCTATGAAGATACGCCCGTCGATCCCGAGAATTACGACTGGCAGGCCGCTTTCAACAAGTAAGATCTCCTTTTTTTTGTTGCTCAGGGCATGCGCATTGACACTCTTTCTCCTTTTTTTTTTTTTGAAAATGACAGATTCAAGCGCGACCAGCGACGAGCCGACTCGGACGACGAATTCGACGAGGAGGATGACCGCGACGATGTGCGATCCAAGGGCACGGGCATGTCTGCGATTTCATCGTCGACCATGTTCCGCAACAAGCATCTGCAGGTTCTGGACGACCGATTTGACCGCATTGAGGAGGAATACATGCATGACGACGACGAGGAAGACGAGGACGAGGGCGGCGAGGCGTTGGAGGAGCGTGCCGATTTCGAGTCCATCTTGGACGAGTTTTTGGACAAGTACGAGGTGCTTGGCAAGCACATGGCGGCGCGCCTGGACGGCGAGACGTCGGCGGCGCAGCTGGACACGGTGCGTCGTGCTCTTGATACCCTGAACATTGCCGAAACGTACAACAACGAAGAAGAAAAGCCCGAAACCGTCACGACGCGCAAGCCAAGGGATCCAAATGACATCAACTGGACCGCCCCCGTCGCGCCAAAGAAGCGCGCCACCTGGGATTGCCAGTCCATCATCAGCACCTACTCCAATCTCGAGAACCACCCGCATCTCATCACGGACAAGGGCCCCTCTAAGAAAATCACCATCGACCCAAAGACCGGCATGCCTATTCTCGTCGAAAAGCAACGCAAGCCGCGACGCCAGGCCGAGCAAGACGCTGAAAACGAGGCGGCCAGCGACGACGAAGAATTGGACGATGACGACGAAGGGGAGCCCATCAATCTTGGCGCCGCTCGCTCAAAGTTCGAGTCCAAGGAGGAAAAGAAGCAGCGCAAGCTCGCACTCAAGGAGGCCAAAAAGGTACACATCAAAAAAAAATTAGAAAAAAAAACAGAGAGATAAAAAACAAAGCAAAAGACCGCTCGTGCTCATTCTTTTTTTCATTTCATAGAATCGTCGCGAGGAGAAGAAATCCACAAAGGAGGCGTTCAAGACGGAAGAGGTGCGCCAGCGCCAGTCCATGAAGCAGCAGCGCATGGCCCGCGCCGTCACGCACATCAACTAAAAAAAAAAATTGCATTTCATCGCGCCCCCTCTTCATTTCCAATGTGTATTTTGTTTATATCATTCTCATCCATCTCTCCATCTATTAAAATGATCATTCCAACTTACAATCATGTCTGGAGATTGGGTGTCCTGTTTTTTTGTATTGTTTCTGTTTTGCAATTTGCTCTCCACAGATCAATTTGCGCCCTGGGTTGCATCCAAATCCACTTAAAATGCGTCTTTTGAGCCTGGATTCACCGTCAATCAAGACTCGAAATGGTCACATTCGTAGTCCCAAAATATTAAAAATAAGAGGTGTCGACAAAGGTCGTATTTGGCCACTATCATCATGTTGCTTCATGTAAATGCCGGGTCACCTGAAAGTGTAAAGTACGCATTGCTCTTTGCTCTTGCATAAAATTTAACGCCGGGGGCGAGACATGTCCGTGCGATGGAGAAACGCACGATTACCATTATTTATTTTTTTTTTTTTAATTTTTGTCCATCCGTTTACAATTTTTTAGTGGATATGTTTATTATATCAACGAATGCCAAACATTCTCGTTTTAATGAACCTGCCCTTGTGGCACTGTGATCGTTAGATCGCGCGCAATGGCCATTTTTAAAATGGGGGATTTTCCAAGGGGTGCAGTCGAGGATTTGAAAAAGTGCGAGATTTAGGTCCTCAGATCGCCACATCATTCAACCACATGGTAGGCGACAGTCATTGACGGACAGAAATGCCATAAAAATCGGGGGTCCATTGGCTGTTTATCGCGTAAAACACGAAAAGTTGCGATTTTTCACATCAAGGTAAACTCAACGAGGCTTGCCCGCGGCGACCTGAAAGTAACTTCATCAGAAAGAGCCTGGGCAGATGCGTCTGTGGACAATGGCGAACATTGAGAAATGTGATTGTTTGGCATTTTTGACACGGTTTTAAAATCATATATGTTTTCGACGCGTGATAAACCGCGTCAAGCGTTCGTGTTGTACGCGCTGTTCCTAGTCAAATCCACGCGCCTGGCGTCTCTCTTGCCAGCGGACGCGTCAGCGGGGATCCATGAGAGCGTTTTCCCCGTGCAATCCGCGTTTGAAGTTTAAGCTAAAATCTCGAATGGCTCACTAACCTGCAGGTCAATCCCACTGTGTTTTGGCATTTTCCATGGTTTCTCCATGCGGCATCTCTTGTGTGCAGGTTTGGTGTGATTCTGCGAACCTGTTTTTTCGATTTCTCCTCGGCTGCTCGAAACAGCTCATTTTTTGATTTGCGTGTAGCACGCTTCCAATGAACTTTTGACATCTGTACGCTTAAGTATACTAGAGGTTTCTCGCTCGCCAATTCACATCACGCTGTGTTTCGCGAGCTTGCATTGCCTGGCTGGCCAGCCGCTGCCAGTTTTTTTTTTTTTTTTGGCTAAAATCAGCCCTTTGTAGAGCATCTCTAGACAAACGCGTCCAAATGATCCCAAACTTGAAACAGAGGAGAAGAGAGGTTCCAAGACCAACAATGGCAAGAATCAAAAGGATGACGTGGCTGATGAGATAATCACCATTCGTGTCTTGATGTTTTCATTGATTGCGAAAGATCGTTCTCGGACCTCAGGCCCGAAATACGAACCCTTGCGTCCGCAATACCAGGTCTAGGCACTAATCCCTCCCTTTTTGGGCATACGTAGCGATCCATAGCAGAAAGATCCATGGACGGGTTTTATTATATACAAGGCAATTTAGTGTTACAAGCGCGACTTTTCGGCCACGACATCTGTGACGGCGAATTCAAAGAGTTGCTGGGACATGCGTAGCGTCAGACCCCACAGGATGACCGGCATTTCTTGCTCGTCTTGCACGGGTAGCACGATCGACGGCACCTGGATCTTGTTTTCTGACGCCAGCGGCCATCGCTCGCGGCGCTCGTGATTGCGCAACGCCCATGGGTCGAAATTGAACAGCTCCGCGTGCAGCAGGTACTTTAGACTGATCCCTGTTCGATGATGAATATGAAAAAAAGGGGGTCAGCTTGCTATTTAGAGTGGAATTGCGTTTTTGGATGACAAGCGCGTACAGTAGACGGCGGCAACCTCTGAATCCTGGATGGCCAGGGGTGGCGTCACGGGGCTAATTTGGAGGAACACTGTGCGCAACAAAAGAAGGGGGTGGGTGGGACAATGAAAAGATGAATAAGGCGTGCCGATCGGTGTTCCCCCCCCAATGGCCCACACCATGTGGGGTGGGGGTGTTTTATGGTTTTTCCGCTCCATTTCTCCTTACCAAAAGGCACAACAACCAGTTCCTTGTACACCTGTTTGTCATCCAATTTGCCCAATTGCAGAAAATTGGTCGTGTCCGTCAAATCCAGGCCAATTTCCTCATGGACCTCACGCGTGGCCGTCTCCACATCCTTGGTATCCTCGGGCTCGTTTTTGCCGCCCGGAAACGCCACCTAAAAGCCGATCAGCCCACTGGGGACGTTGCCATCATCACATGCAAAAGCAAAGAAAAATGCATGCGCTTTGATTTTTTTGTTTCTTTTTGCTCACCTGGCCGGACCATACGTCCCCCTTTCGCTTCGCACGCTGGATGTACAGGATTTCCAAGTGGCCTGGGGTGTCTTGCCATTGTTTTAGGACGTCCAGCGGGTGCGTTGGCGTGGATGACGGTGTTTCCGTATGTAATACCGCATCATCCGGCGGCGTCGTGGCGTGCCACCGTAGAATGGCGACCACCGCGGCTCGACGAGGATACTGGGCTGGCGACGTGATATTCAGCACGCCTTTGGTTTGCAAGTTTTCACACAAGTTGCGCAAATCTTTTCAAATATCAGAATTGGACCACTTGGTCAGCACAAACGTCGCGTCGTGGGTCACTCACTGTGCTCCTCTCTACAGGCAACTTACTCGCTAGGGACATGGTGGGCGGTCGACGCAACTGAAAAAGACAAAAAAGAAAAGAAAAGAAAAGAAAAAAGCGGGGCGGGGCAAAAAATGCATGAACTTAAAAACCAAGCGGGGCCATTCACACCCCGATGGGGGCAGGTGATGACTGATGGTTTTTTTTAATTACGAGCGTGTGGGGAATTTGGGGAAAGGGTTGAAAAATTACAAGGTGGAGTAGAAACGTATAAATAATCTATGTATCATGGGCCAAAATAAATACTTAGAGGTGATCAATTGATGGCTTTTGCGGCGCTGGGTCAAACATGGGTCTGTGGTCGCGTTGGTACTCCACGCCATAGGGCTTGACGGCGGCCTCGCCGTGGGCATCGGTCATTTCGGCATCGTGGTCATTGTCGTGTGCGGCGTCGCCCACGGGTTTGAGTGCCAGGGCGGTCATGGACGCCATGGTGGGCGCGGCATTGTCCGGCTTTTGCGCAAGGCTGTTGAACGATTGCGACGTGAGCGTCGTGGACCCGTCCTGGCTAAATGTTTGGAACGGTGGCCTATCTGGCTTGTCCGACGACGGAAGAAGCTCGTGATCGCTGTTTGTGCCCTCGCCGCCAGGGAATAGGGGCTCGCTAAAGCCCGTGGGCGGCGCACCTGGATGGAACAAGATCCCACGGCGGTATTGCCGATAAATCCAAAAGCCAGCACCACCGAGCAATAGGGCCTGTGGGAAAAATAGTGGGAAAAGGGGAAGAAAAGAACGGAAAAAAATGAGAAAAGCGAACGATTGGGCGCGTCGCGCCGCCTTTTTTCTTTCTCTTACTCCGACGACGCCGCCGACAATGGCGCCAGCCATGGCACCCGTGCTGAGAGAATTGCTGTCCGAGCTATTGGGTCCATTGCCATGGCTGCCGGGTGGCGTGCCATTGGTGAGGAATTGAGCGCCCCAGTACATGTTTTGTGTGTTCTCAATGTTGGCAAAGTACATGTCATTGAGCGGCGTGTTCTTGGCATTGGAGCCGAACCCGATGAGCATCCACTTGTCATTGTAATTGACAGCGATGTGCGAGGACCGCGGACCGGCACCATTGTTGCCGGAAATGTCGGTGGACCGCCACGAAAACGTCGAAAGATCCAAAATCGCTACATAACCCCATTGGATGTACCCGCCCTGCACATTATTCCCGCCATAGCTGATAATCTCGTTGGTCCGATTGACTAAAAATTTCATAAAATGCGTCAGTATCATCTCATTGGATTTTGAGCCCAAAACTAGCGTCGCTGTCTTTTTTTTTTTTTTTTTTTCCATAGATGCATGTGTGGCCGCTGCGTGGTGGCGGGATGCTGCCGGGTTGGACGTTGATCTGTTTCCAAGCAGTGGCCTGCGTGTCAAAGGCAAAGATCTCGTCCATGGGCGCGTATTGCGTACAATCCATGGTATCGATCGCAGTGTACATGCAATCGCGCCCGCCAATGTAGTAGATGACGCCCGCCGACGATATCACTGATGCCATGTAGCTGCGTTTCATCCATCTGTTTTGATCCACCATGTCGTACGCGCTCGTGCTCCAGGTGTATGCCTTTTTAAGAGAAAAAGTGAGATCAGCACGCTCGTCCAAAAATAGAATTGAGACGATTGCAGGCAAAACGAGTGCAAGGGAGGTCCATCTCTCTCTTTCCCCTCTCTTTGCTCGCCCCTCTTGCAGAGCCCGGCCGCCATTTGTCGCATGACCATTGCCTTTTTCACTCGCTGCACACATCCAACAGCTGCGGATCGCCCACGCAATCTATAAAACGAAGCATTACCGACGTGCTCAAGACATCAAAGGTGGCTCTGGCGTTGGTCGCGCCGGCGGCAATGGTCGACGACCCATCCCACACCCATAGCCTGCCGCTATTGTCCATCGATCCAACAATCGTCAGCCGCGTAAAGTTGGCATTGCCACTACTTGTTTTTGTAAGACAGAGAGAGAAAAGAGGCAATGAGATGCAGGTCACCTCCTTTTTTTTTTCTTTTTTAGTTGCTTCCTTGGGGTGCTTTGCTCTTTTTTTTACACTTTGCCAAAAAACGAGCCATTGAGGTTAACGGGGCTGGCCAAGTTTGTGGGGATCGCCTGCCAGCTGTTCTGTGCCGCGTTGTACAGCGTTGTCAGGTTCGTTAATTGAATCGGATTCGTATTGTTGCCGGCGCCACCTGGAGAGAAAATAAAAAAAAATTGAGGAAAAAAAAGGGGGGAGATCTTTGCTTCGTTCGTACCGATGATCACATAGGCAGATGCATTCACAGGCACCATGGCAAACGCGGCGTTTGGCTCGAGAGCAAAATCGGATGGTGGCGGGACGGCCTGCCACTGGACGTTGGATGTGTCGAAATTGACGCTTAAATCAAGCGAATAGTGCGTGTTGTATGTCGTGATGTTGTTTAGAGCGCCCGTGTCTGAGCCGCCGTAGCAGTACAGTGTCTTTTGAAGCACCACACACCCTGCAACAAATAACAACAAAAAAAAAAGCGGGGAATGAGCGCAATGAAAATCGCGGATCGCCCGCTTGATGGCAGCTTACCGACGCGCGCCATTGGTGTTGGCGTGATGGCCTGAGCCGCTGTGGCCAGCATCAGCAAGACCGGAAAATGACGAAGCATGCAAAAAGTTGTGTGTGGGGCTAAAAAAAAAAAAAAAAAAAAAAAGGAAAAAAAAAAGCAAAAAAAAAAACAAAACAAAAACCCTTGTTTTTTTTTTTTTTTTTTTTTTGTTCGAGG
>KV441910.1:272044-296810 GCA_001650995.1 Gongronella sp. w5
GGGGGAAAAAAAAAAAAAAAAAAAAAAAGTGAAAAAAAAAGGCAAAAATAAAAGCAACACAAGAACCTTGATCTTTTTTTTTTTTTTTTTTTTGTTCGAGGGCCGTGACACAATTGCCACAGTGGAAAAGCCGTGTGTGACATGCCTTTCAATTCAGGGACACACCCATGGTTCATTTCGCAGTGAGCCTGCAGCGCCTCACTTGCGCCATCTTCGCCCACGACGATCCACAGGCTCTATCCTTTGGCCGTGTGCGCCCAATTCTGATGAAAAATCCATATTCTCGGCACGATCTTGGAGGGATGCACCCAAAAAAAAAAAAATACGAAAGCAGATAAAAACTAGAAAGTGGGCTTCGCAAAAGACGATTTTGGCATAGCAGTGATCGTCGGAGGCCGCACGGCGGGGAGGTCGGAATGAGGAAATACCTCTTTCTTTTTTTTTCGAAGGGCCGGGGGTACTTGAGCTTGCGTTTTTCTTCACTTTTTTTTCCACGTCTTTCCTTCTTTTTGCCTCTCCTTCCTATGTTATCACAAGGCACACGAGCGCTTGGCACGGCCGCGCGCCAATTCACACGGCACACACACCACCGTGCCGCCGCTGTCGCGTCCCTGACACGATCGCACGTCATTTCAGCGTCGCCTCGCGCGGCCGTCACCACCCGTCACTTGCCGATCACCCGCCTCGCCTTACTACACACGTCCCGGTCCTGCCTGACGACGTACCAGCAAGCGTAAGCACTCCTGATAGATTTAATTGGAGAGAGAAGGAGAGGAATTAGGCGAGAATTAATGTTTTTTTTTGTTTTTTTTTTACCCAGCGATGTGCCAATTGAGCGGTACCACCGCATTGCCGATGTGACCCTGGACGTCATGGTCGACAATCTCGAAGCTGCGGGCGAGGAGGTCGAGATTGACGGCTTTGACTTGGAGTACTCGGTAAGAGAATTGGCCTTTTTTTGTATTTTATGATAGATAAGGGATGCTGATCGGTTTTGATATAGCAAGGAGTCATGACGCTGAAGCTTGGTGCTCATGGCACGTACGTGATCAACAAGCAGCCGCCCAACAAGCAGATCTGGCTGTCGTCGCCCAAGAGGTACGGATTTTAGCGAAGAAAAACACGGAATTTCCACTTGATTTGGCGCGCTGATGTCCATCTTTTTTTTTAGTGGGCCCAAGCGATTTGACTATGACGACGCGCAGCACAAGTGGTTCTATCAGCGCGACAATTCCACGCTGGACGGTCTGCTAAATGACGAGCTGAATGGCATCCTGGGCGATGACATTGACGTGCTTGAAGGATTAGACACGGATGAACTGTGAATTTGAATTCATTAAACGGCTCATTTCTTTGCATTTTCATCTGTCAAAGCGATACGAGGGAGGTGGACGGGGCCATTGTAGAAAAAATAAGGAGTGAAATTGAAAAAAAAAACAAATTACACGATGGGAGGGGATTTATTAGTGGGGTTAACGATCTCTACTGCTTGGGCCGGCATAATTCTTCTTGCCAAGGTCAAAGGGAATATATCTGTACTTGATCATGTGCTTGATTTGGCGGCGCATCGTGATGGCAAACAGAATGCAGAAATACACGAGCAAAATCGGCCAATAGACGGGGATGTCAAAGACGCGGAACAGGCTACAAAAGAGCGCAATGCACGTCGCCTTGGTCACCGAGTACCTGATGCATGACAAAAAAAAAATGGGCATTAGTGGGACTCGCGTGTCGCATTCCTCACTCTCCTTTCCCTTTTTTTTTTTTTCTGCCTTACCAAAACTTGAATTCGGGGAGACGTCGAATGAATGGCTTGAATTCCTCGTCGTTCTTCATAGGCAAGCTGGGACCCTCCTCCATTTCCGTTTCTTGCTCGTCCAAATCCATTGACGGGTCAATTTTGGGCGTCAGGAATGCAAGGAACAAATTGAGCATGTAAATGCCAAGCGCATAGCTATCACATACAAAAGAACAATGAGCACACGAACAAAAGGCGACCTTATGCCAAGGACCACGCGCCCACAGCCGCCGGTGTCCGCCGCCAAAAGAGCTCTTACGTGACAATATACCAGCCTTCCGCCAGCACGACGCGCAACAAGAACAACACAAGCAACCCTGCCGTGGCCATCCAGCGGTACTGTGCATAGGGCGTCACCTCATCTAAGAAATGTTGAAACCTCTGTCAAAAAAGAAAAAAAAAAAAAAACGGCGAGGTGAGCTTTTTGATGGCGGTCGGATGCTTTTTTTTCGCTCTTGTCTACTGCCAGGGCCCCAACTTACGCGCTCCAACTGCGTCTTTTGTTGTAGCAGGTTATTGGTCGTGCCCTCTGTTTCACCCGCAATATCGTTCATGAGATCGGAAAATGAGAAAAAAAAGACGAAATGAAAAAAAGAGGGAAAAAGAAAAGGAAAAAGGGCCAAGAAACAAAAAGGCCATCTGATATTGAGTGGGCCCAGAAACCTGCCAATTGATTTCAGGGCCCGGCCGGTCGGCCCGCCCTGCCGACCTCAAATGGCCCCTTTCCACATGAAATTGACAGGTGGCCAATTTCCTGGGATTCCACCGCCTCCTTTTTGTGTTGGCCCACGTTTAGCAATGATACTGGTTGCGACCACGACAGATGCCACACACAAAAATACCAATATAGTCACGGAGCGACGTGGGCATTGCTGGTATTGGCTTGACGTTGGCAGCTTTCATCTCTTCAAGCTCATTCTAGCCCAACCCTGCCCACTTTGACACTTCTCGCCCGCTTTGACACTTCTCGCCCACTTTGACACTTCTCCGCCCACTTGGACACTTCTCGCCCGCTTGGACACTTCTCGCCCGCTTGGACACTTCTCGCCCGCTTTGCCACTTCGACACTTCTCGCCCACTTTGACACTTCTCGCCCACTTGGACACTTCTCGCCCACTTGGACACTTCTCGCCCACTTGGACACTTCTCGCCCACTTGGACACTTCTCGCCCTTGGACACTTCTCTCGCCCACTTGGACACTTCTCGCCCGCTTTGACACTTCTCGCCCGCTTTGACACTTCTCGCCCACTTGGACACTTCTCGCCCGCTTTGCCACTTGGACACTTCTCGCTTTTGACTCAAAGAGAGACGCGTCGACGAGCTGCACGGCGGGAAACGCGTGCCCCTCTGCGCGCAAGAGGGCGTAAATGTCGGCAATGTAGCCAAGTCCGGGGTCATCCTTGGCAGCGGTGCCCCACATCTTGACGAGTCCCAATGCCTTTTGCCTCACATCCACGTTTGTCGCGCTCCCGCGTACAATTGCAACAAGATCGTCCATGAACGTGCGTGCGGCAACTTCCTTGGCAAACCGGTGCCCGCAGTTCTTGGCGCATGTATTGACAAGCTAATGACAACAAAGAAAATGAGACGTCCTTGCCCAAATGACGCGACAATTCCATATCCAGACCTTACCGCAAGCGTCAGCTGCACGTTGGGATTCTTGTGGCCGAGCCGCTTCTTGATGGTCAGCAGAGCATCCTTGGCCGAGGTCTTGTTGCTTCGAATAGAGTCGCACACGTCCAGCTGCAGAACAAGCATATCTTGCCCGCTAGGAATCAGTTCAGATTTCAATTGACAATTGAGCCTTATCCAGGACCACTCGCCGTGGAAAAAGATGTTTTTGATTCTTCTGGCGGCACAGGGGCTACGTATAAGGAACGTCATTGTGGGGGAGAGAAGCCATGGGCGAGCTGTTTATCGCGTCTGACGTGTCACGACGCGTCTCAGCTCATCACCATTGACCAACATGACAAGCTACATTTGGATGAAGAGATAAATGTTGGCGAAGTGGGGGGGGGCGGCACGGCGCGACGAGAGATCGAGAGAAGTGTCAAAGTGGGCGAGAAGTGTCGAAAGTGGGCGAGAAGTGCCAAGTGGGCGAGAAATGTCAAAGTGGGCGCAAGTGACCTGCACCTCACCCGATGCCCTGCTTGCCTTGTTCATGCATGCACCTATCATATGGCCTACGCGCCAAAGCGCAATACAGTAATAATAAACCAAAGGGACATCGAACAGCGGCTTCTCATCTGCAAGAGCGGCGCGTAGAAAAAAAAAAGGTGGACTGACCTTGAAAGACATCGATTTTTCGCGGTTTTGCGTTTTTCGCGTGCCTTGTTGTCGCTACACGACCACCCTTTCCAACAACACAAACTACACTGGACGGGCGTCATGCGCTACAATTTGGTTGCTTTCAGCGTCTCAGGGGCCGCCACTGCAGGACCTGTGAAGCCATGATGCCTTGATGGTTGATGCCCAGAAGCAACACCAATTCCATGCCAAAAGAATGAACAACAAGCGGAAAATGCTTAACGATTGACAAAAACTAGTATTCTGCAGATTTGTACGCAAAAATAGTGCTTCATCCTGCATTTTTTAATCACATTTCACATTGGACAGTATCTGGCGCTTGCGATCATTTCAATACCGTACTTGAAGCATTGCGCTAAATTGCACAAAAAAGTGCACATTTGACTTTTGGAAACGATACTGTAGTACAGTAAAGCGTGTTTTTCTGACTTTGTCGGTCTGCTGTGCCTCCAGAAAATTTTTTACAGCCTAGTTGCCCACCAACGATTTCCGCGTCGCCGCGTAATCTACGACCCAATGCTCAGGATAGGACCACCCGATTTTTTTTTGGACTCGAAATTTCCAAAAACGTCAGATTTGTTCTCTTTTGCATTCGCTTCGCCACCCGCTTGGTCGACCCCGCTCAAAAATAGCCGCATCGCATTCAACGCAAAATTTGCAACAAATTTTTTCTTAAACCCCCAACAAAGCGCTACGACCACTTTTGAAAAATTCAGGGGTCACTCAGGGGTCACACATTTCAATCTCAGAAATGTCAAATTTGTGAAATTTCGAGCTCCGAGTGATCAATGCATCCCAAACAGGTAACCCCGACAATTTGCTATTGGCAGACAAAATGGCAGGTCACCCCGAAACTAAGAAAAATGCCCAAGGAGTGACGCATGAACAACGATCGACTGAGAAAATCGCCTGCTTTGGTGCGAACTTTTTTTGCAAAATTTAAATTGCATAGAATTTTATTTTTTTCATTTTTTATTTTTTTTTATTTTGCACTTTTTTTGTGGTGAGTGGGCAGCAAGCTGGTGAAATGACTGATGCAAAAAGTTAAATCCCAAGCTAGCGCACTGAAAGTCATCCCATTAGATGCTTTGCTCCTTTGTTTGTTAGTAAAGCTGTCATAAAAATCACAGGTTTATTAGACCGTTGTTGAGCAACTCGCCATTTAAGAAATTCTCGAATAAAGCAGTTTTCTCTGTCAGTTTTGATCCGATCGCGGTGAAACAGGTCTTAAATTCCACAGAGACTCAGCAGCTGTATTTGATACGGTACAGTATGTTAAAAGCATTGAGGATTGTTTTTCCAGTTCTCGAGAAAAGTAGGGTTGAAAATTAATCCAATCTTTGATCGACTTTTGCAAGCGTGCAAAGTTCGTCCATTGGGTGGGCAAATAATCTGAAAATGACATCCGAATGCGTCTCTTTCGACTGTTGCTATTTTCACCGCGATCCACAAAATATTTCGAGATCATAAGCTAAATTTGTGAAAATACAGTACCGGCATTTTGGATTCATTATATTTGCCCAAGGACCAAGCCGACCTCTGATTTTTGAGAGTTTGTAGGAACTACAGTAGACACCCGAAATACTGTAACCTACAGTAATGTGTAGGTTTGGGGAGGCGTCCCAACCATGGTTTGTGGCCTTTAAGGAGGACGGACAGAATTCCATGTTTGTGGCATTTTCAGGTAGACTTTTAATAAACTCTTGGTATCATAAGGTCAACTGGGTGGGTGGGGCTACAGAAATCATACTGTAGTTCTCCACCCAGGGGGTGGCGAAACTATTAGGGGGATTGCCCCACTTCGTCACCCCCCCATTTTTATCGCGGAAAATCATAGACACTGTTACTTAAGTACATGCAGGTTTGTTGGAGAGACGATCGATCCACTGTATTTTTGGCCGATCGCCTAAGATTTTATTTGTGAAAATCATGCAAAAATTGCCAACTTTCTAAAATTGTCGACAACGGCCTACTGTAATTACCCACTCGCTTTTAACGTTTCTTTATAAATTGGCGTGCCAAAATTACGTCATGGCTAATTTTGGAACCGATCCAATTACGGTTTGTACGGTAGCTGTCAGCATTGCATTTGTGAAAATTCGTGAAATCAACGCATATCTGGACAACGGCCAGAGTGACCTCTGGTTTTTATTTTTTCTGAAAAGAGGCGCGTTAAATATTACATCTGATGCCAAGTTTGGGAATGATTGAAGCAGCACGATTTCACCGCGAAATGATTTTTAAAAAACGCGCCACAGCCAAATTTCCAGCAATGTCAAGTTGCTCGCCGAGCCAGCTGATCAATGTCGGGATTTTAATTTTTTTGAAAAGAGAGGAGCCAAATCCTATGTGTGGGAAAGTTTCGTGGCGCTGCAATGAATTCTTGGTGGTGAAATGATTTTTTTCGAATTTGGAAAAAAAAAGTTGCTTGGTCAGGTCAAAATGCATCTGGAGGGTCGCCCGCTTGAGAGGTTCAAGCCCAGCCAGAGAATCCAAATCCGTTTGGCGATCTACACCCCAGCACCATAAGAGTCATTTCTTCATTAGATGCATCAACCTCGTCTTTCTAAGCAAATCTGCAATAAAAATTGGGGGTCGACTTGGCCGTTGCCGAGAAAATAGCGATAAAGGTCTAATTTTAGAAACTTAAATTTCTACAGTATACAGTTTAGGTCGCACGCTCGTGAAACTGGTCTCATTCGATAGAAAATCAAATTCTGCATTTTTCGTCCTGCAAGTTTGTCGTGGGTTACTACCTTATCTCGTCACAAGAAAATTCTTCGGATTGAAATGTTTGATCACGCGTTGCAAGTGTAAAAAAAAGGTCGCGCATCGACGTTGCCAAGCAGTGACAAAATGACACGCAAACGCGTAGTTTTCTGTACGTACCAGTTTCAGTCCGATCGTGTCATGATTTAGCGCGTCGCGGTCGGAAACGTGAATTTATCAATAAATGTCGATTTTCTCGTCAACGGCCCGATCGAACCCCGGTTTTTACGATTGTTTTGAAAAGAAAAACGCCAAAATGCCTAAAGGACCAAGTTTTTTCGAGGGACTGCAGTCACCTGATGGCGTGTCATGTCAATTTGGAAAATGGCGATTTTTCACGGATTTCCCAAGGGGTACAGTCGATCATTTTCACTGATTTTCAAGTCGCGAAATTTAAATCGCTGAATTGCCACGGCATTCACATCTTCGATATACACGCCCTGTTTATAGACGGAAATCCCCTAAAGCCTAAATGCCTAAAAACATGAGATCAATCATCTGGTTTTGGCGTAAAAATGCAATTTGTGGTGTTTGAGGCCGCGTTTTTCGATCAAGGCCAACTCAGTGAGGAATGGTCGTAGCGCCTTGAAATGAGAACCATCAGAAAGAGCGCGAGCCGGCGCGTACGTAATGATGATTGATGATCCATGGAAACACGGCGACCTGGCAGATTTGACAGGAATGCAAAAAACTGACCGATTTTGATCCATTTTCGATGCGCGATTACTCGCACTGTGGCGACTGCAACCGATCTTTGCGCTGAGCATCTGGGTTTGTCAAGCTTGTTGACTTTGCACAATTGGCATTTACAGTATGATACAGTACGTATGCGCCAAGTTGGTCGTTTGAGTTATCTAAGCGAGGAGGCTCAAATCACGTCCGTGCGCGCCGCTGTTGACAAGACACAAGAGAATCAAAGGCAAAGGATGTTGTTGTTTAATGAGCTGTGGGATTACGACGCCGGAGGGTTGATGGAGGGCATGAGAAGAGGAGAATAAATACAAGTACACATCTAAAAAGGACATTAAAAACTACATAAATTAAGGCAAAATGACAAAAAACGGAGAGGAAGAGCAGGGGGGAGTGTGAACAGGATGTGTAAAAATACAAAAAAAAAAAAAAAAAAGGTGAAAAAAGGCAGGATGTTTAGACGTGTTTTGTGGAGGGACGTCGTTCCTCAAGCTTGATGTCGTTGATATTGTAGTCTGCCAAGTGGCTGTCCGAGTGTCTTGCCGTGGAGGAGCGGCGTTTCTTCAGGACGAGTTCTTTTTCGCGGATGATATCATTGTCGTAGGGGTAGTATTGGTGCAGATAGTATTTGGCTGCGACACGGGGCAAGAACGCGGCAGTGACGGTGAGGATGATGACGAGCCAGTACGTGCCATTGCCAAAGAGCCTGATTTGGCCTGCAAAGAGGAACGTGTTGAATTGGGCGTAGATGGCGATGAACGCGTAATAGACGAGGATCGACAGCGAGATGACGACGGCTTGGATCCACGTGTAGCTGTACAGCGAGAAGACGACAAAGATGTTGGCAACGCACACGGTCACGCTAGAGATGATGGTGCCAATTTCATACACGCCATTGCCGTCGTGGCCGGACGTGTCGGGATTGCCCGCGACGAGCATCATGTAGGGGAAAAAGAAGCACACGACCGACTGGAAGATGGCGTCGAAGCATGTGAGCCAAAAGCGCCATGTCTTGAACTTGTCGTCGCGCAGACCCATGCGGTACAATTCGGGGTAGCGCAGCGAGATGCTGCTTGACAGATCTTGATCCCAGATGCCCAAGAAGATGATGGGCACCGATGTGAACACCAGATTGTAAAGCGTAACCAGCGCATAGTCAAACATCATGGTGCCATTGAATCTGGTGAGAAAAGAGGGAGAGAGAGAGACAAAAAAATCAGACAATTGCTCTTTTTTTTTTTTTTTTTTTTTTTTTTTTTTTGCTTTTTTTTTTTTTTTTTTTTTTTTTTCAAAATTGACTTACTGGCAGAAGATCTGGTACCAAAAGAGGACGAACGTCCAGACGATGTTCTTGAAAAAGAAGCCCATGATGGTTTCTGCGATGCGGAGGTAAGACCAGCGGCCGTGGACGAGCAAGAGCTTGCGCAAAAAGCGGAATTGGGCAATGGCATAGTCGGAGGCCATGACGGCCTGGCGACCCTCGAGACCGGAGATGCCGACGCCGACGTTTGCCTCCTGGATCATGGACACGTCGTTCGCGCCGTCGCCAATGGCGAGAGTCATGACCTTGAGGCCCTTTTTGACGAGTGCGACGACCTGGGCCTTTTGCTTGGGGCTGACGCGGCAGCAAATGACGCTCTTGCACCGCATACCGAGCGACAAAAGCTGCTCGCGCGTGGCGGGCTCGAGCGCGTACTTTAGCGTGGTGCCATCGATGACGAGCGCGAAATTGGACTCTTTTCCGTCGTCGTCTTTTTCGCTCTTTTCAACGGCATGATCGGTGCGTTCGAGGGCGGCCGTGATTTGTGAAAAGGTGTCGTCGCGTGATGTCGCCTTCAAGACGATGAGGTCCATGTCGGTGGTGAGCAAATTGCAGGCAAAGCCGATATTGATGGCTGTTTCCGTCTTGTCGCCGGTGAGAACCCACAGCTTGATGCCTGATTTCGCGAGTTCTGCAATGGTTTCGGGGACGCCTTCCTGCAATCTGTCCTCAATGGCAGTGCCGCCCATCAGAAGCATGTTTTGCTCGATTTCCTCGCAGGCGGCGTCGACGCGTTCTTCGCGATTGATGATGCTGGAGGCGGCGTCTGTATATCTGCGCTGCCACGGCATGTATTCGTCCATGGAGATGAATCGGTACGACAAACACAGCGTGCGCAAGCCTTCGTTGGCGTACTGCTCGAGGTGTGTCGCCGTCTCTTCGCGCAATCGTGCCTGCGAAGCCTCCAAATCACGTTGCGGGCCGAAATCGTCGCACAATCGCTCGTAAATGACAGAATCGGCGCCCTTGCACAGCAACACAATGCGGTCCGAGTCGTGTGGCTTGATGATGACGCTCATGCGCTT
Source organism: Gongronella sp. w5 (assembly GCA_001650995.1). Classification (NCBI taxonomy): domain Eukaryota; kingdom Fungi; phylum Mucoromycota; class Mucoromycetes; order Mucorales; family Cunninghamellaceae; genus Gongronella; species Gongronella sp. w5. The sequence goes on from KV441910.1 coordinate 281,956, forward strand.
GCGCGTCGAGTTGAATTCGAGCACATTGAGCACGTCAAACGACTTTTTCTCGCCCATGATCTCGGCATGCGCCACTTGACCTTGTTTGCCCAGAAACACGAACCCGAGATCGCGTGCCGTGGCTACGAGCGCGGCCTCGTCGGGACTTTGCGACCGGTAGTTGATGAGATCGCTGTCGTCGTCGGCACGCTCGGCAATCACTGAGTGGCACAAGGCAAGCGACACGAAAAAGTGCTGAATCGCGTTGGCGTGCGCGTCTTTGAGTCCCAAGTCCTCAAACAGCCGTGGGTCCACAAACGTCGGCTTGCTGCTTGCAAATCGGTTCTTGAAAAGCGCGGCCTGCTTGGCCATCATGTCCTTGCGAGGCAATGCAAGCTCATCATCGTCGGAATCGTCAGTTTTAGAGCTTCTGTCGTCGCTGTCACCGTCATTCAAGCGACCATCTCCCGCCGTGCCATTGGCGGCGGCGGTGGCGGCGGCGGCCGTCTTGCCGGCATCCGTGCCCATGGAATTGTGCTTTGTCGTGGTGTCGTCTGTGTCAGCATCATCGTCATCGTCATCGTCATGGTTGTCGTGGTGAGGGTGTGTGATTTCCTCGTGGTCAGCCAGCGTGTGGACACGGACACCGGTCTCATGGTCTTGCACGTCGAGCACGTCACGCTTTTCATCGACCATCTTGGTGTCCACGCGCTTGGCGGCGCCTAGCTGCGCTTCGGTCTTGCCAAGACCATATGACACGCCATTGATGGTGCATTTCTTGTACTCCATGACATTCTGGGTCAGCGTGCCCGTCTTGTCCGAGAAAACGTACTCGATCTGACCGAGATCGTCCGAAATGTTCCATGTCTTGGGAATACAGTAGCTGTCGGTCTCCTCGTGATACATGTCAATGTCCGCATAGATGAAATACGCCTGATGGTTGGTGCAATAAAACGATGAGCCCGATGACAAACATTCACGCCAACTCTTTTTTTTTTTTTTTTTTTTTTTTTTTTTTGGTTACAAATAGCCACTTACAGCAAACGTTTTGACGATTTCCACGGAAATGTACAGCGAAATCGGGACAATGTTTTGGTACAGGATCAGGGTCACCCTGAGAAAAATGACAAACGGGTAAGAGACGCGGGGATTCGATCATTGAACAACGGCTGGACGCCAAGGTGAGGTTAATTTTTTTTTTTTTTTTTTACCAAAATGTCAAAAAGCCAGAGTACGACGCGCTCGTGCCTTCGATGCCAAAGTCAAAGTAGCGTGACGATCCGCCACCGTAGAAATAAACACTGTCGAGCACCGAGCTAACGATGGTAATCACGGCAAGAATCACGAAATTGGCAATCACCTAGAAAATCCAAGATAAACATCGCGTCACATGAGCAACGCGGTCCCTTTTTTTTTTTTTTTTTTTACGAGTCTGTGCGACGCCATGTGCGACGCCATGCCGAGATTTGCCAAGGCCGGGCATGCGGGGGAAGGAATTCTTACGTGAGGATTTGTCTTTTTGGCCATTTTGCTACGTTTTGAGGGTGTCTGGCCCGTGTTTAGCATGATTTTCGTATCGTTTCCGGTGTAGACGACGATGCCGATGACCCAATCGGTGTTGCGCAGGACGGAGCCGCGCAGCAGGATGTTGTTGTAATTGATGGCGTCGGCTTTTTCATGAGACACGCCGGAGCGCATGGTGTTTGTCTCTTTGGCGTCAATGGTCCATCGGAGCACGCCATTGAATTGGTACAGATTGACGTGTGGTGGCTCGCACTCGATGTAGAAGCTTGCCTGTTCGCAATCGTGGACAGATTGCATGTCTGCAGTACCGGGCAGGCCCTGGCGCACCTTGAGATTGGTTTCGCCGTCCAGATTTTGAGTTTCAATGTAGCAGATGCTGTCGTTTTCGGATGTGGCGAGAATGACAATGTCAGCGGGTGCAGGCTCGTCGTTGCGAATGTGGACATAATCGCCAACATGCAAGTCTTGCCATTGGATGTCCTTCCAGCGCGCGGCGCAGCTGCTAGGGTTGATGGAGCAGGTGGTTTGCACCGGGTGTAACGTGGATGGACGGCGGCCGCCAAAGAGGGACGTGTCCTCGGTGTGCATGGGCGGCACAAGCGATGTTTGTGTGCCATTGTGCGGTAAAATGGCCTGTTGATGGGTGCTGGCTCCACCGGTGGTGGCCATCGTGTCATTTGTCGTGGTGCGATATAACACAGAGTGCGGAATGGCGCCTGGGCGGTATGGCTCGCGCTTGACGGGGCGGAAGATGCTGCTCAACGAGCGAATTGTATCGGATCGATGGCGCATCGTCTTTAAAAGCGAATTGGATCGACTGGGCTCGCTGAATCGTTCTTGGGTGTCATTGGCCGTCGATGTCGATGCCGTGGACATGGATGGGACGCGTTGTTGTGTTTGTCCTTGGGCATTGACAGGTTGCGATGTCGATGCGTCTTGGTGAGGTGGATGTTGGATGGGCGCATTCGCCTTTTTCGCGTCATTTTTGCGTGCGAGGACGGCCATGCGGTAGCCATGTGCATACTTGTTCTCCATGCCCGCCAGCGTGGCGAGCAGGCCAAGGAAAAGATGCCAATAATGCCACGAGCCTTGTGTTTCAATGGGCGTATTGACATTTCGCCAATTGTGCATGACGCGTGTCTTGGCGTGATTGACGCGCTGGTCGCTCTGGTTGCGCTTCCAGTCCTCAATGGCATCCTTGATGGCCGTGATCACAAGAATGGCAATCAGCGGCAGAGCAGACACCGCGGGTTCCGTGACACCAAAGATGGGAATGCATTGCAAAATGACGACAAACAAGAAAAACAAATTGGCCACGCCACGAAATTGCTCAAACAAATTCTTGGGCACAAACGTCAACGGCGTGTATTTAGCCGTGCGGATCCGATTGCTGACAAAATGCCGCTCAATCCGCTCGCCATGCTCGTCATATTCGTGGGGCGGCAGATCCATATTCACGTAAATGTTGCGCCGCCTCTGCATGTACGAAGACGTCGACAGCGTGCGCTGCAATTCATTTTCGGGCGCGTCAGATCCCGATTCACCATCTTCTTGCTTTTTCCGTGGCCTTAGTCGTGCAAGTGTGTCGCTCAACGTCATCATAAATCGATGTGGGCTGCCAAAAAAAAAAAAAGACAAGAAAGAGACAGAGAGACAAGCGCGTTCAGGTGAGTGTGCCTCGTGGTCGTTGCAAGGGAATTGAGAGGTGCCTCACTTACAATTGTTATCAAAAATGGTGCTTTTGTGTTTGAAAGAGGTGAGGAGGGCGAAGTGGTGCGAGTGAGGGTGGTTTGTGTCGTCTAGGTGAGGAGAGTCGCTCGAGGATTCATAAAACAGTAACAAAGAGGGCGAGCGAAAGGAGTGCAAAAAAAAAAAAGGCGAAGGGGAAAGCGAAAAAGCAGATAAAAAGAAAAAAAAGCGAAACGAAGGAAAAGAAAGAAGGGAAAAAACGAGTGGGAGGGGAACAAGTGGGTAAAATAGGCTTCAAATGGCTGCGACAATTGCAAAAAGGAAAGCAAAATGTGACAACAATGGGGCTTTCAGCGCACACACGATTAAAAAAAAAAAAACAGGGAACCAAAAAGAAGAACGGATAAACTCGACGCCAAAGTAAATGCGCCCTAAAAATACAAAAAGGTACCAATTCCAGCAGACTGCGGAAAATCAATGGGCCGTGCCTGGCGATCATTGAGAGGATTGGTGCGCGATTTCAAGCTTGGTTACAATATAATATATAGCATCGTCGTAACCAAGGCGACCAAGCACACCTCCAGCACCTCCAGCATGTCTCTCTTATGGAGATGCCGGTCATTAATTGCGCAATTGCTTTGCAAAAGAGCAATTGGGGGGCTTTGATTACCTTTTTGCTGCGATGAAATCACCCAATTGAGGGGGTGCGCCTCCTTTTTTTATTTTTTTTTTTTAGGCCTCGTGAAAGATCTTCAGCGGCGGCGCCGACAGGTGCCGGCCATTGGGCATTGGCCCCGCTGTGCCACGGAAAATAAAAAGCCAATCTTGGATCTTGCCAGGATTGGGCCAATATCTGCTGTCCACCAAAAAGTCAATTTGGCCCCCCTTGTCTGATTCTTTTTTCCCTCTGTCTTTTTTTTCTCAAAGCCCATGCATTGGCCACCCCGGCAGTCATTGCCATGGTCGTGGGTCACCTGGCATCACGTCATGGACACTTTTTGTTCATTTTTTTTTTTGGATGCTTTGACGTTTTTTTCTGTTTTTTGTTTGTTCGCGGGCAAAATGCCTCGGGAGCGGACCCATCTGCCCAATGAGATCGGTCATGCACTTTTGTGAAATGCACAAATAGGCAAAGAAATGCCAAAGCGGGGCGAGGGGGAGAGGGAGCGGGAGTTGGGCCAGGCACAAACCGACTCATCATAAAAAAGAAGGCAATGGAAAGCAACAGGACAAAACGAGCGGAGTGCCAAGTTCAAATACCGCCTTTTGCGCGCCAATCACAGCGCTCAGCATCACAAAAATGGCGGGAGCACGGGTCCCTGCTTGATTTCTTCCTTTTTCTCTCTTTTCTCTCTTTTTTTCTTCCCCTGTCCCTATTTTGTTCACTCGTTTAGTATGACTGAAGCCCTTCTTCCCACCCTGCCCAAGCACGTCAAGAAGCCTGACGACTCGGCTTTCAAAAAGGAGCTTGAGGAAATCAATGCACGCATTGAAAAGCTTATGAAGCAGAGCGTAAGCACAAAAACCACAAAAACACGTCCCTCATCTAACCTCTCCCCCCTGTTTTCCCCCCTGATCTCATCTACCTGTGTAGGATGCTGTCAAGGACAAGATCAGCAAGCTGCCCACTAAGCCCGACAACTCGCGTCGCGAGGAAATCAAGACGGAACTTGCGGAATTGCGTGAAAAGCAGGCTGGGTTGAAGCAAGACCGCCACACGGTCTACCAGCAATTGGATGCCATCAACAGCTCGATCCGCAAAAAGGTATAAAAGAATTAGAATGAGACGCGTTATCCCTGGCCGTTTTTTTCTCTCTCTCCCCCCCCTTGGATTGTCATATTCATATTTTCCCATTATTTCTTTCCCCTTGCCCTCCCCCCTCTCGCGCCTCTCCATAGGTTAGCGACGTCAAGTCGTTCCAGCAACGTGTCCCCTTTAAGAACGTGGAAGAAGTCGATGTGCGCATCAAGTAAGTGTTTGCCAATGGAAAGACGCGTGTCTGGATCACATTCTTATTGTTTTTTTTTTTTTTTTTTTTTTTTTTTTTTTTTTTTTTTTTTTTTTTTTTTTTTTTTTTAGGGAATTGGAGCAAAAGATCGAATCTGGCAATGCGCGTCTTGTTGAGGAAAAGAAAATGTTGCAAGAGATTTCGTTGCTGAAGCGCAGCCGCACGCAGGTGGAGGGTCTTGACGAGCAGCAGGCGGCCATTGATCGCGAGCGCACGATTCTCAACGAGATCAAGAAGAACATTGACGACAGCGAGGCCAAGAAGCTGAGTGCGCGCTACGAGGAGCTGGATGAGGAGTACAAGAAGCTGAATGTGAATGCCAACCAGGAGCGTGACGCGCGCAAGAAGCTGTACGACGAGCGCACGCGCCTCAAGGGCCTTTTGGACACCGAATTCGACGCCATGCGCAAGTTGCGCGCCGAGAACCGCAAGGCCAATGACGAGTACTATGCTTTCCAGCGCGAATACAAAAAGGCCAAGCAAGAGCTCGAGCGCCAGCGCAAGATCCAGATTGAGCAGGAGCGCAAGCAAGAGAAGCTCAAGGAAGAGCTTGAATTGGCGTCGTTGCCCGCCTTTGAGCACGAAATCAACCTTTGCGACAACCTCGCCAACTTTTTGCAATCGTTCCAGCAGAATGGGTCTGCACCTGCGCCCGTTGCCGCCACCACGGCCGCCACCAATGCCTCGCCCAATGCGCGCCAGGTCGACCCCTTGCCCGAAGGCATGGTCCTCTCCAAGAAATCCGACGAAAACTACTTTGTCGGCAAAAAGTCAAAGGGCGGCAAAAAGAACTCGAAAAAGGACACGTCGGCGGCCACTGCCGACGAATCCGCGCTCAAGATTCCCTTGCCCACCATGGAGGGCTTCTTCCAAGTCAAGGTCACCATCCCCACCAAGATGAACGAGATTCCCGCCACCCTCGAAAAGCTCAAGGAGCGCAAGCAATTCTACCTCGACGAGCAGCCCAAGCAAACCGAGGCCAACAAGCAGCGCGCCCAGGACAAGATCACCGCCTTATTACAAAAGGAGAAGGAGGAGCAGGAAGCACAACAGCAAGCCGAGGACGCCGAAAAGGCCGACGACGCGCCCGTCACCGACGATGTCCAGCCCGAACCTGTCGAAGCTGCTGCTGAATAAGCTCTCAATGTCTTTGCCTCTCTTGCTCTCTACACACACACCCCGTTTTGCCTCTCACACTCTCTTGATTATTATTTTTTGGACCACCTCGTTTGCCATCTTGCCTTTTAATTAAAAAAAATTGCCATTTGTTTGATAGAAATCTTTTTTTTTTTCAAGACATGTAAGATTTATTGGGGCAAAAAGGGGGCATGAAAAAAAGGGAATCTATGTACAAAAAGTAGGACGTGGTATTTTCAGAGTGGACCTTTTTGCAAGGAGCAGGAAAAAAAAATCAAATAAAATCGAAAAAGGGACCGAGAGGGGAGTCCAATGAAAAGTCAATGATGCGCGGGATTAGCTCGCGTGGCGCATAATGTTCCTCACCAAGACGTACGCGTCTTTGTCGGGGATGTGCTTATAGTAATCGCGCGCGTACGCGACTTTTTCAAAGCCGTGCTGCTGATAAAACGCGGTGGCCGCCGTGTTTGTCACCTGGCAATGCAGATAGACGCGCGTCACGTACGGTCGCAGCTGCGCCTCGTTCAGGATGTGCTGCAGCAGTACATGTCCTAGTCGCCGCCGCCGATATGGCTCCAAAACGCCCAATGTCATGATGTAAATCCGGTACATGCCCACGTGGTCTGGTCCCTCGGGCTCCAGCCGGCAGCAGATCGTCCCCACCGCATGATTGTCCACGTAAACTAGAAAAAAAAAGGCATCAGAAAGGAGCCCATTTGGCAAATGTGTGATTTTTTTTTACCAATTTTTGCCAGTTCGCCGGCCTGTTTTGCCTGCTCAAAAAAAGAGTCTGTATAGCGCACCGGAAACAGCAGCCCATGGAGCTGTTTGAGTGCAAGTGTATTGTACACGTTCACATCCTGAAGCTGCACGACACTCTGAGGTGGCGCATATGACGACGAGCCTGCTAAAGGATAGCTAAAGGGCGAAAACGAGCTGCCCGCCTGATAGGCAAAGTATGGGCTGATAACCATAAGAGCAGGGAGAACGAATAAGACGAGAAAGACACGAGCAGGGAGGGAGGGAGCTTGAAGAGAAAAAGAAGTGAGAACGAAAAAAGTCCAACAGCACAAATTTGGGCAAGGGGGTTTTGCTCCCAGCTCCGCTGACTGACGCAACTTGCCATTGCCTCGGGACGCCAATCCGCGTGAAAAAGTAGAAAATTTCAGGCACGCTTTTGCATATGAAAAAAAAACATCAATGCTTCTTACTGAAAAAGTCAAAATCACGGTTCATTGGCACCATAATGAATGTGTAAAATCAAATCAAAAAGAGCACAAGCGCATTTCCTATGCGCCTCTTGCGCGTGATGGAAAAAAAAAAAGAAACGGTCAGCTGCTGTTGACGCGTGGCACGCTCCAGTTTACACGTTCAAAGGCAGGTCATTTGCGGTGGACATCAGCAAATGACTATCCTGCACAAAAAAAAACTGAAACTCAGCGCCAACTACAACACTAATTAGAGCGCGCTGCACCCTATAATTCGGTTACTCGCTTCACGGCTCTGCAATGCTGAATTGTCCACAATGGTCGACAATCGGGTCTATTGGCGCACGGCCCACTCGGCCCCCTGTGCCCTGCACCCATGGTCGTTTGGACGCATCCCAGCTTTGAAGCTAAGGAGCATCAAGAAGGAAGAACATCACAATGACAAGGAGGTATGTTATAATGGAGATGTTCTATGAAAAGGTGTTTAAAAGATGTGTTGCATGAAAACGATGAAGAGTGGCGCGTGGTCGGAGTCTGTTCTGATCATGTGTCGTGTCAGTCGCGGTAACGACGGACGACGAAATAAAAGCAAACGGAACTAAAGGGTGGTGCTGGCCGAAATGGTATCTTGTGCGTGCACGACAGCGCGACGGAGGGCTGAGACTGGGTTTGAGGGCCAATTCTCACGTGGAAGCGTTGAGGTGCGCTGCGACACGTGATCTGATCTGTGTGCGTATTAAAAGAGACGCGTGTGGGCCAAGCGCAAGAAAAATCGTGTTGACGCTGCGACAACGAGCGAGCGAGGAACAGGGAGCAGGGAGCAGTCGTGTGCAGGCAGTGCAAGACCCTAGGCGAGGTGACACCGAAAAAATAATAGTGCGATCTCTCTCCCTCTTTGCATTTTTATTCAAAGGATGTGGAGATTTGTGCGATTTTTCTTACATTGGGAAACTAATAGAAGCCATTCATGATGAGGCCTTGGGGGGGTTTTTTTTTGACAATCGAACGTCGATGGGCGCCGAGCAAAGAAGGCTGCAACAACGCAGTAGCGCCAAATCCTTGTTTTTCATTCAAAGGACGCAAATTGCTCGAGAAGCAGCAAGGAACTCGTCGTTGCTTTGGCAAGGCAGAATATCATGCAGCGTCGTGGCTCTCGAATGGTATGATATCAGCTTTAATCGGGCCCGCTCATGATGAGACGCGAGTAAAATGCACAAAAGCGATAAAAATGTCCATTTCTGTTTTTTTGAGGACTACTATCAAAGCCTATTGGCTGATTTCTCTCGCCGCGATCTCAACGCCGCGACAAGCTTTCATTTGAGCCCTCGAAGGCATCTCTATGTGATGTAGATGGCGAACAAACAGCCAGAATCAAAAATGGCCAAAATCTATGGATAATCCCCCGGCCAATTTTCGAAAATCAAAAAAAGGTGGATGGATTGCCACAAAATTTGGAAGGTAGCAGGAACGCACTCCCCTCATTATTACTTGTGTGGGCAATGTCCGTAGTTGAAAAGCTGGTTGGCGAGAAAATTGACAAAGATGCATGAAAAAACAAGATTTCAATTCAATGCCATGGCGCCACGACGTGCTTTTAGCGGCCTGAAACGAAAATATCTTGCGCATATGAATCGTGCCCACACGTGGATGCCGGCGGGCCCAAGAAAACGCGCTTTGCGCGTGAATAGCGACGCGCCGAAACCGCGTTTTTAAAGGTGTCTTTCGACGCGCCGATACTCTAAATTGTGCAAATGATCACACCGTGCAATGCATAACATACAATACTGATTGATGCTCTTTGAGTACAAGTCGACTGACCGGCTCTAGCACGTCTCGCCATCCAAGGATGAGCATTTAAAACCATGGCCTCCTGCTCACTAGATTACGATTTTCTCAAGATCCACAAAGTAAAATTTTGTGAAACTTACCTCGCTCTTACTACGCATTGGCGTCCACCATCCACCTAAATTTGAGGATGATCTGGGGATTTGGCGTTTTATTTTGCAAAAATCGTCGCAGCCACCGCCACAAAATTCAAAGAGGCATCGTTCCCCCAACAGTGCACCTAGAGCGACAGGTAAGGGCTCAAATGAAAGCATATTCTTTCATCCATAAAACAAGAAACGCACTAAATGACGCACCGCTCTACGTGTTTGCGCGCCGCTTGCGCGTAAAAATGGCAAAACTGGTTATTTTGACCCATTTTGTCATGTCCTTTTGCCGCATTTCGTGTTTCTATCTTTGCCTATCGGCAGCTTTGGCATTTATGTAGCCTAATGTCATCCGCTAGAACAAAAACATGATTTTAACGATTTTTCTTTTTATCTTGGATATGCATGCCAAGACGTTTGAGCTACAGAGATGAATCAAATACCACGTCTCATGGTGTGTGTGGTCGAACGAACCCGCTTCATATTTGCGCAGCACGTTGTACACGGAGTTCCTCACCCAATCATAATCACCGTGCTCGTGCTTATCGTATGCGTCCTGCCAAGATTGGTGCTCGTCGATGACCTGGCGGATCTCGGCAGCTGGTTTTTTGTTGAATCGTGCGATATACTCTCGTAGCGCCGTCGGCATTGCTGGTATTGCCTTGGCGTTGGCAGCTTTCATCTCTTCAAGCTCTCGCGCGTCGAAAATACCTTCCATTAGCTTGTTGTATGGATCCACAATGAATTGATGTGCAAGGTGCTCATGCTGGCAAGTATTGCCAAATTCGTACAGTGTGTTTTCGACAATTTTGCCTGTGGATAAGCGCCATTTAAGTTGAGGATCCATGGCGAGGAATTTCAGCTTGTATGCGTGTAGATCGACTTTGGGCTCGTCAGCATCATTGGGTTGGTCGTCCAAGGAGAGGGTCGCAGAGTCGTTTCGTTGTCTGTGGAGGGTACATTTGCGGCTGATATTGTGATCGCGGTAATAAAGGCTTAAATTGCATGACCAATTGCAGGATTTTTTGAAGAGTATACAATGTAAAAGCGATTTGGGTCAAATTTTGCGGTTTGCTCTAATGGAAATGCCTCCAAAACTTCTTGAATCGCCATTTTATTTCGCGATACGATGTAAAATTAATTTTAGAATCGAATACCTTTCTCACACGGTATCTGCAAACTTAATAAAGTTTCGAGGAAATCGCACTTTACGCCATTTTGGCCGATTTTGATTTCCTCACTTCTCGCCCACTTTATCCATTTTTTTCCTCTCGTCGTGCCCTTGCTCCCCGTCCTCTTGGCGAGACTCTCTAGCAGCGCGTCAAGATGCTTGTTGAGCCATGGTGTACTTGCATACGACAAAATGTCGCAGTGAAACATGTAATCGTTTATTAAAATAATAATATTATATCATGGAACCTTTGCCATTATATATATTTATTTGATCCCACTACTCTCTTCTCATTGCACGCTTTGTAGATGCCCCACCCCCTTAATTACCCCCTCAAAATAAAGCATGATAAAGCGCATTTTTTTTAGCGTTGCTGTATATTTTTTTTTGTTGTTCACAAGCATATCCGTCCTAATTGGGGCTACGCCCGCGCACGGTCGTGACACAAGCCCGCCTTCAGATCACTTTTCAACACCTCTGGCGGCGTTGTTATTTGGCTCGTAATGGCCGCGGGTCGGCAATAATGGCGGCAATGGCTTGGCATTGGTCGATAAGCCTGCATGGTTTTGGCATTGGTCGATATGATTTCCTTCAGCTCATTCGGGTCGAAAATTGTGGCCATCTCCGGGTTGAATGGGTCGATGATAAATTGATGGACGAGATGCTCATCTCTTCGCGTCAAGCCGTATTCAAAGAGCATGTCCTCGACCACCTTGCCTGATTTCAGGTGCCACTTGTGCTCATTTTTCATTGCGAGGTATTTTCGTTGATACGCGTCCATATCGATCTTGATCATGGCGGCATCGTCGACGGGGGCAGTGGTGGGCGAGACGGAGGCGCTGGTGGGCGAGATAGGGGTGTTGGGGAACTTGACCAAGCTACGGTGCATGGTGCAGCGACCGCTCTTGTTTTGTTCACCTAAATATCTATTGCAAGTGGCGAAGCTGCACTTTCTTGGTGGCAAGCTGCTCTTCACTCGTCGGTGTGTGCGACATCTCCCAGTCGTATTGCTGCTGATAAGCATCTCGCGGCAGCCGGTGAAGCTGCACATATTTCGGGTCGTCATCGGGACTGGTCGATCGATTTAATTGCCCTTGTGTTAAAATGTGTCTTCCGGGGTGTTTCTCCTGGTACCCTTGTGCAAATGGTCACAAGTTTGAAGCAGATGACAGTGGAGGCATAAGCTCGATAAATGCCAAGTTTCGTGGGCATCCAACCCTCTTTGAATGCCAATCTCAAAAAAAATCAATTTATTTTTGCGAAGCTCGATTTGACGCGTTTCTACGACCCAAACAGCCCGTCAGCTTACACCACAGGTGGTTCCAATCTGTTCGCACCAAACGCGCTCCAAATCAGCAATGTTTCATAGACATTGCGAGCATCTTGATGATACTGCTAAGCATTTTAGACAATTACTTCATGTGCTTGTAGAATGTGATTAATCAATTCCTCTCAATTTTTTTAGTTCGCGTTCGTTGAGAGCGCAAGTCAATGTATACAAAATTTCAGAGCGATCCGTTTGGTGGATGCTGATAGCTCACCTTCCCTGCAAACCTGTGTTGCAATTTGTCTTTATTTCCCTTCTGAGGCGCAGAAATATCTTGCCAAGCATGACACGAGAGTCGCGGTCCAAGCGGATGATTTACTGGGAGAGTAAGACAAATAACGTATCTGTGACGCGTTCGCCAGCGTCATTCACCCAGAAAGAAAAATCTAAAATGTGTCATTGCTCGTTACGCGTCATATGGATCGCGCTTGTTTTAGCCATTTCCCGTAGTTTCTCCATTCTGATGCTCTTGTGGAAAAGCTCGGCGCAATTCTGGAGACCTCATTTTCAATTTTTTTTTGCTTGGGCTACTTGGCCACAGCCAATTTTGAAATTTCGCATGGCACTCTTTAGACTCCTGCAGCTTGTTCCCCGCATGGCCCCGCTGGGGTTTGCAGCGTGTCATTTTACTTTTGGAACGCGTTTCGGGGCGTGCAGTGCATGATTAAGCACGGACGCAATAGGGCGATGGGACAGATCATGCTTTTTATTATTGTTACAATTGGATGCGAAAGAAAATGATTAGAGTTGCCATGTTTTATTGTCGACGACGAGGGTGCGCAATGAGTGGCAGATGATGTCCATTGTCTTTTGTGGAGCTGGGCCGCTGCGTAAGGTAAAGATGCGAGGCGGGGTATGGTTTTCGGGAGATGGTGGGGATACGTATTGTTTTTTGGATTGATTTTGAGTGTTTTGTGGGAGGCAGTGGACGCGTAAGCTGTTTAGCGCGTCGTCTGCGTCGGGATTGTACCACGTATATCGCCCCAGTGACAGCTGGCGGATGTTGATACGGTGAATATGCGCTTTGCCGAGATCGAGTGTGATGGCCGAGTGGATGCACACGCAGTGAAGCAGCTCAATGTCACGCAGATGGGTGAGGTGGCCGAGGGCGGTCATCCATTGACGATCGAGCAGCACCATATACAGCGTGACGTGGCGCAAATGGGTCGACAGCCACAATTGGCGGCATTCCAGCAAACTCGTCGAGTAGCGCAGCGTGACGGAAGTCAATTGCGTGCACGCGTCCAGCATCCACGTCCATGGTTCCTTTTTCGGGTGATGGGATCTGTCGGTGATGTGATTTGTCGCTGTGCACGCGAGTGTGTCGTGCACTACGTTGTCGTTGGGCGAATTGGTGGTGTTCAGCGTGTTTAAATGGAGCAATGGCCTGTTGAGCTGGATGGGCAGGTCGGCGAGTGCAGGGTGTGCGTGGTAGGGCGTGGACAGGCCGTACGCGAGGCTGATGTCAAGCGATTTCATGTTTTTGCTGAGGAGCAAGTGTGGATGGAACGCGGCAGGGTCGTACTGAGGTCCGCCGCTGGACAAGAGTGTCCAGGCCTCGATGGTGGGTGCTGCGTGCGTGATCCAGCGCTGCAGAATATGTGGCGCCATATCAAAAGCCATGTCGATGTGGATTTCACGCCATTTGAGCGGCGTGGCCAGCAAGCCGGTGAGCAACATGTTCTTCATGCGCAGCGATGCGAGCAGCGGGCATGCGGCGGCAAGCACCGCGTAGGCCGGTCGCCGCTGGTCGTCGTATAATGGATCAAAATCGCAATGTTCCAGACCCGAAGCCGTCGACAGGCCGATGGCCAGCCCCAGGTGCGTGAGCTTGGCGTGCCGCTCGCGCGCCATGTACCTAAACAACACATCCAGTCCGTCGATAAACCCAAAATCGAGATCCAACGAGCGTAGCGAAACCTAAAAGTAGAAAAAAAAAAAAGGGGAAATTGAGCCTTTTTTTTTTTTTTTTTTTTTTTTTTTTTTTTTTTTTTTTTTTTTTTTTTTTTTTTTTTTTTTTTTTTTTTTACATTGAATGTGTTGTCAAGTGATGGGCAAGGGAGCGAGTGCAGTGTCAATTGGTGGCCACGCAGCGACAGGGTATTGAGGCGAGGGCACGTGGTGTACAAGAGGTGCAGATGAGTCATTTCCATGGGCGCTGTGATCTGGTGGATGGCGAGGTCGGTCAAAAGCGGAGGCAAAGCGTTTATCAGCGTGGGTAAATTCATGCCCAACAGGGTTGTGGAGTAGGACAAGGTGAGGCGGCTCAGCGAGGCGGCATGCAAAGCGAGAGCAGAAGCAATGGTATATTTTGGGTGTGGATCGACCACGGTGGGCACCACGACCATTTCCATGTCAAACGGAAAGAGCAACGTGTTGGCGCTGTTGACAATGGCCAGCGTGTCCAGTTGGCAATGCGGCGCGTGGACCAAGGCGAGCGATTGCGGTAAAAGCAGATTGCGCAAAGTGAGGCGCCTAATTGTCGGAATCTCGTGAATTTGTTGCTGCCTTTGCTGTTGCTTGGCCGTGCGCTGCACCCATTGGTCGTGCTGCTGCGTGCCGTCCAACGTGATATCTTGGTAAAGAAGCGAATAAAACAGGAAACGCCAAGACGACGCCACTAACAAGCACTGGAACCGGTCCCCCGGCGCCAAGTAGGTATCAATAGCTTGCACAAGTTCCAATGGCAAGCGCTCCATTCAAAAATAAAGTAAAAAAATAGAAAAAAAAAAGCGGGACCGTGTGAGCAAAAAGGACGTACAAAAAAGCGAAAAACAGCAAAAAGACGGAAAGAGGAGAGCAAAATTAAGGGGTCAGGCGGAGTGCGTCCTTTTGTCGGAGATGCCGTCCCCACAAAAAAAAAAAAAAAAAAAAAGGGCA
>KV441910.1:307337-350369 GCA_001650995.1 Gongronella sp. w5
ATCGCCATGTACCACGAAGAGGTAAAACGAGCTCAATAATGGAAAATTTTGCGATCTTTTTTGTAGAGCCCATTGTCAAGTTAAACGATTGTCTTGCCCAGGGCGCATCTCCTGAAGAAGCCATCATCCACACGCGTTTACTGTTACACGCACAATCACATACGAAGAGAACGGTAACCATAGAAGAAGACATGACGTCGCTCATCGCTCGCGACTTGATCCTCAATCATTTTTTCCCTAAAATATTAAGTTATAGGACACCGTGTGGCAACTTTGCTCGATTCTAAATTAAATTTTATATTGCCAAAGCAAACAAAGTAGCGATTCAAGCAGGTTTTGAAGCGCTTCCATTGGAACAAACCGCAAAATTTGAGCCAAATCGCTATGTACTGTATGTACTCAAAACTCAGCATTAATTGGACCTGCAACTAAACATCACCAGAAGTTTCTACGCCCTTGGAAACATATATAAAACACCATTTATAGATTCTTCATCATGGTTGAGTAAAGCCTCGGTATACTATATAATATCATACAGTACGTGGGGTCGGGCTGACGAATTCATACGTACTTTTTTATTGCGCGAATCTTCAAACCCGAGCTAGCGCGCTAAGAGTCATCCCATTATCATAGATGCTTTGCCTCCCTGTTTGTTAGTAAAACTAAAGTAAAAATCGGGAATTGGCTAGGCTGTTGTCGAACAATCACGATCAAATATTTTGTTGAAAAAGTGAATTTTTTCTGCGAGTTTTAGCCATCCATCGATGAAACTAATCTTATTCGATAGAGATTCAACAGGTGCTTTCGGCGTATTAAAAGCGCCATGTGTTGTCTTATCAGTTGCCGAGAAGATCGAGGTTGAAAATTTTTGAAATGTTTGAACGGCTTTCACAAGCGTACAAAGGTCAGAGCATCGAGCAAACATACATTCATTAATTGACGACGACCGAGCCCATCGTCAGATTTGAATAATGCAAGTGGCAATAGAAGAAGAGTTTGACCAAGACATTGTTATAATTGTGAAAATGTCGACATTTTGGATTCATCTGCCCAACGACTCAACTGACCTCTGGTTTTCAACACCATGTTGATAATAGACGCACCGAAATGGCCTAATGAAACAATCTTTTAGGCGACCCACTTATGGTGTGCGATGCTTTAAAATTGCATTCGTGAAAATCGGCATTTTTGGGGATTTCACTACAACCGTCTGATTGACCTCTAGATTTCAAGGTTTTTTTGAACCGAGACGCGCCGAAATACGTGTGTTCAAAAGTGTATGTGTCCCCAGTGGTGGACGCGAACAAATCCATTTTGATCGAGATAAAGAGGCATACCCGCTACACGATGAGGGTCCGGCATGTCGCCGGTGACATGGAAAGTAAGCTGCTTGATCAACGGCAACAGCAAAAATCTCACCTTTTTTCTTCTTAAGTTGTGGCCTTTGTCCGTGATACAAGCATGATTTTACACCGAAAAACGAAAAACGCGTAAAATATTATTTTGACCCAGCGATTGGCCCTGCGTGATCCGACTTGGGAAAAAAAATTTGGAATCATCGAAATTTTAGGCCGAATATCCACTGGTGTAAATTTGGAGCCGTATGGTTAGGTTCATCGGGGAGAACGCGTAAAATATTGTTTGGCGCTGGGTTTTCACTAGCAAACACGAATCTCGAGATTTCTCGAGACTGAATGATCCGATTCGCGAAAAAAATTAATACCGCTAGAGAATTATGATCCGATTCGTCGCGAAAAAAATTAATACCGCTAGAGAATTGGGTCTACCATCAACTGGTCTAAATTTGAGAACAGATGAGCAAGTTTCTGAGGAAGCGCCGGTTACATAGGCGTAAAGTGGGTAAGATCAGCATCATTTGATCTCGTACCGCGGCAACGGCTGAGCGCCTCGACATGTTAAACACTTCAAATGAACCAGTGGACAAACGCGGTGGAAGCGCTTGTGGTTTGGGGACATCGCTTCAAGTTCTCAGTGAGTTAGCCTTCAGGGACCCTTTTGACCTTGAATTGGCTCTGAATTTATGCAAAATCCATTTTCTCAGGGCTGAACGATCCAATCTCTGAAAAAATTGACATCGTCGGTGTTTTGTGTTCAGCATCCTCTAGCTTAAATATAGGACTCGATGAACAAGATCCGGAGGACGCACCCAGCAAAATGGGGGTAAGGTTTTGTCCATTCTGGTGGTTTACGCGGCAACCTCGCAACATATCGACGCGCGAGTCATCTCAAATGAATCGGTGGTCAAACACGGTAAAAGCACTTGTGTTTTGGCGAGATCGCATTGAAACTCGGTGACTCGATGTACAATGACGCTAACATGTATCGACTTTGACAAAAAAAATGGCGATTTCTGCGAGTTTTTTTTTTTTTTTTGTCAAATTTATCGATTCCCAACGAGACCTCGTCCAGAGGACATAGACGTGATTTTTTGACTATTTCCATTAGTAGCGCAATTGCATCGCTTCTTGCATGTCCCATTTGATTCTACACAAGACAAATCTCATTCATTGGGATGGCCATGAAAAGAAGGAAATGCGACGCGAGTATGTCGCACGTCAAAGGTACAAGTTTCATTCCGAACGAATCAAAACTGACCTTCAAGGCCCCATTTGTAAAAAAAAAAAAAAAAAAAAAAAAAAAACATTTTTTTCGACGATCAATGTCTCTAGGAGATTTCGACGCGCCGGGGGTGGTCAGCAAGTCGAGTCAAATCAACCCGTCACTTCTTGGTTGCAGAATACGCTCCAATGAATTGACACCCGGCCAATTGACCTCATTGCGCGCTTTTCTGTCCCATTTTTTTTCTCTCTCGTGCATGCGTTGTAGATGCCCGTGCACTGCATGGTGACTGCAGAGGGCTTGATGAAATGCAATGTTCGTGCCCACGGCATGCATCAGGCATAGATCATGAAACAGGGATCATTTGGCTTTTGTGAAAAAAAGCAACCATACAATAAAAGGAGGCATGCCAGATCACGTTTCATGGCGCGCTTTGTTTGCATCATGTGAGCAATGAAAAATAAAACCCTGTGGGTGGGAGAATGCATGCCAACAACAATTGCAATATTGTGTTACATGCTGGCATTGTTTGATCCCTGGTTTCATTTCGCGGTGCCGTCGCGCTGTGAGTTGTCACGCGCTCTTCCCTGCCACCGAAATGAACGCATTCTGTCGCTAGACAAATGCCCCTGATAATTTAAAAGAAGTATTGGTGCTTTTTCTGCCTTCGTTGTCGTGGGAATAAGCAAAAATACGGTCTTCTCAGATCAGATAAATTTCTGGGTGTTCCTTTTCCCCGCGTCGTGTGGATAAAAAGATGGGCGGCGCGTCCCTCATCTCGGATCACGGCACGACATGGATTCCCATAGCCTTGGCCATGTTCCATCAGATTGTTCCGTCGGCGCCAAAAACAATGGCCGCATCTGATTACACAAAAGTTTATTTTTCGCCGCGTCATTTTGCTCCCCCCAGATAATCTGATTATAAATTTACCGTTTTGGGACCTGACTTGCCATATAAAAAATTTCTTACATCAAAAGCCGCCGTCGCAAGTTGAAAAGCAAGTTTCACTTCTTGTGGCGCTCCAGACACGTTGACAATCCTTACTCACACGTGGGGGACTGATCGGTCAAAGCCGGAAAGAGCTGTTCTTGCAAGGTATCAAAAAAATTTTTTTTATTCACAAGGAGGTATGGTACAAATGATGTGTTTTAAAAAAAAATGGGCTGATGGAACGCGACTAGCCGACCCGCAACTCTCTCACGAGCTGCTGTGGGTCACCTGAGTCACGCTCTCGTGTTTGTGTTCCTCCTCTTTGAGTACAATCTTTTCAATGTTGGGCTGTTCAATGTCGTCCGAGCTGGATTCTTCTTGACCGATAATCTCACCGTCTTCGTTGACGAATTGCTTGGCCTTGAACAGCGCCGCATCGGCGTCCATGATCATGTACTCGCCCTTGAGCGCCTTGGCAATGCTCTTCTTGCGTTGCTTGTAAAGGAGGTACACCAAATACATGCTGATCAGCAGCCAATATAAGCAATAGCTCACAATTGTCCCAATTGTCGCCGTGTTGTTCCACCCAAGAATGGAATTGAAGATCTGATAGCCGCCCGTGCTGCCTGAGTAAATTTCCTGGCGAAAAAAAAAAAAAAAAAAAAAAAAAAATGCTAACATATACGTGTTTTTTCGCTTTTCGCGGTTCATTGTCAATTTTTACGTACTGGATTGCCCCAGCTCACGTGCCAAACGCTCTACAGAGAGGAAAAGGAGTCAGTGATGCCCCCTTGTCATGGGTAGAGAGGAAAAAACACGCTTACAGTGGTGACTTTGTAGGAAATCACATCTCCCGACTCCTCAGCGCTTTCTCCACCGATGACTTTGTTCCACTGATACTGTTCGAAGAAGCCCACGGCCTTGGACATGAGACCAGCGGCCACAAGGTATAGGATGCAAGTGGAAAAAATGAAGAAAACGCGCAAATTCATCATATTTCCACCACGATAGATAATAAAGCCAATTGTGCATCCGGCGAGGATACCCGTAATGACGGCGATGGGGATGGACGTGCCAGCAGCCTGGAGTGCCACACCTGAAATGAAGATGATAGCCTACCACACAAGATTTGAGCATGTTTGTTTTTTTTTTCTCACTTTTTTTTATCTTCTCTTTACCTCTAGGCCCTCTCGGAGAAGCGTGACGAAGGGCAGGATGAAGAACGAGTAGCGCTGCATCCAGATCTTGAATCCGCTGCGCTTGCGCGTATTGCTGGCTTCCAGCGCCTTGGCGAGCTTGATTTTCCACTTTTCTTGCAATTTTTCGGCACGCAGGAACGCCAGGCCCATGACGGTGATCATGATGGTAGCAATGAGCGAAAAAGCGCCCTCCCATAGGAGTTCAGCCGAGCCCCAGAGATTTTGCAGCAGTGTGTAGTAGACAGCAATGAATGCGGCGCCAATGCACAGGCAAATGCCAACACCGGCGAGCGAGCCCAGCCACACCTGCTTTCGCAGGCGCTTGTAGACCGCCGAGTCCGGCTCAAACGTCATTTTCAGGAACGACAGCAAAACGGCTAAAATGATCGAAATTTCACATGTTTCTCTGAACAAAATGAAAAAGATAGGCACGTTGAAATAGTCTTCCGACGCCATGGTGACAAGGGGAAAGGGAAACAAAGAAACAAAAGACAAGAGGACGAAAAAAAAAAAAAATCGAAAAAAGGAGCCGAGAAAAGGATCGACTTGAATACGGGGGACTGATTTTTGATCCCAGCTCTTTTCTTGTGACACCTTGGCCAAGAAAGGCAACATGCACATCATCCCCGATCATCAGATTATTGGACCCGCGGCCCTGGTCGTCGATCAGATTACGGATCAGAAAAAACAAGTACATCTTTGCTATGAATCACGCGAAACGCAGCCATCCCGCATCTCTGATGCATGCACGTTGCTCAAATAGGCATGTTCTCATCTTCCTGGGTTCGTGTGTCCTCTTGTGGCGCGCCATGGATACTAAAATCCCTCAATTAGCTGAAAACAACTTGGTGGGCGTGGTTTCGTGTGCTTTTTCCGCGCAACAATGGGTGGCAATGGATGACAACCGATTCTTTATTCTCATCAGAGATGCATAAAAGTAGCAAATAGAAAAATTGATGCTTTATTGACAAAAAGTAGGGGAAAATTTAGATAATACAGGCATTTACAAGTGGGGGAGCGAAGAAAGAATCAAGAGCTATGATGAAATGTGAAGGATGATGGTGCTTGGCGCACACAAGCTTGAATGAATAAAGAATTAAACGTGAAAAAAAATGTCAGACTGGCTAGTTGAGCAAAGAAAAAGAAACAAGGAGGGATGACGCGTAAAATGACACGCGTCCAGGCGTGATTTTGCAAACCGACGCGTCTATTGGGAAGCGCTGGAGCTGGAGGCTTCTGTTGCAGCCACCTTGGCGCGTTGCTGCTCGGCGATTTCGCGCGCCTTCTTTTCGGGGTCGCTAAGTGCGTAGAAACAGATGGTGCCCATACCAATGAGGGCACAAATGATACAGGCGGCCATGGCGCCGATACCACGCGGCGTGAACCCGTCAGGGATCAATGTGATGCCGCTGGGCGCGCCACTCAGATCAAGACCTTCTTTGCCAGCCGCATTGCCAGTGGCGGCATTGCCGCCCGCCTTGCACACGTCGATAAACGATTGGGGCAGCGTCATGCGCTGATTCGCAACATCAGGCGCCACAATGAGCGTTGCAGCGAGGCCGCTTTCCAAATGCCAGTCAATGTGACAATGGTAAAACTAGCGAAAAAAAAAACGAAAAAAATGAGCGAAATTGTCATCGAGAACACGTTGCGTCGCATCGCCATGCTTTTTTTTTTCTTTTTCTTTTCATCGCACGTACCCAAACACCCGGATTGTCAGCGCGGAAACGGATCAAGCGGAAGCCGCCATTCTCGACGACCATGGTATCGCGGCTCATGGGATTAGACGCCCATTCCGTGACGGATGCGTCGCCCGTATACACGCCCTGGCCGCGGCCGACCATGTAGAACGTGTGGCCATGCAAATGGACTAGGGGAGGACAAGAAGAAAAAGGGGGGAAATGAGCAACAAAATCCATAAAAAAATAGCAAAAACGAGGTTTTACAAGGGTGATCATTGGCGTCCGTGTTGCTGATGGCGAGCTCGATCATGTCGAGATGTTTGTACATGAATTGCTGCGATTGCGGGCCGTAGACGGTGGGATCCGAGGACAAATTGCCCATGGAAAGCATGGTGTTAAGCGACGGGACCTTGGGCATGAGGTAGGGCAGGTCATTGAACATGCCACGGTTGATACCGTCGGTCGTGACGTCAAAGACGACCGTCAGATTGGTTGTGACATCGGGGGGAGGCACACCGGTGGAATTGATTAAGGGCACGAGCTTGAAATCGTCAAATGTGCTTGCCATGCCAATGTCATTGGGCTGGGCAAAGTTGTTGTGCGAGCGATCATAGTAGATGGGCGCCGTGAGATCTAAAAACGATGCGCAGAGCAAGTTTAGCATCATAGATATTCAAGTATTAATGCGACTTACTGGTCTTCAGGTCCTCTGGAAGCGTGTCAAACATGACCGAGTCCATATCGGCGTGGAGAAGGTAATTCAGGCTCGTGTCGTTCTTGGCAGTGACAAGGACAGAGATGCGCTGCGCAGCCGTCAGGTACACGCTGTCGACAGGTGTCATTTGAGTCTCAATCTAATGAATAAAAAAAGGAAAATTATAAAATAAGCAAAAAGGGACATTTGGTGCGATCAACACGCGGCCCATCGCGTCACGTTGCCCATTTTTGTTACGTACACCGTCGACCTCGATGATGTTCATCGTGTGATTGTCGATGTTTAGGTAAAAAGTGGCAAAGCCAGACATGTTGATGAGACGCATGCGGTAAGTCTTGCCAGGCACAAAGGAAAAGGACGAATTAGCATTGTCGTTGATGAGACCCGATTGAGGAACGGGCTCGGCGCCTGCAGAAAGACAAAAAAAAAAAATGTGAGAAGCATGTATCTCCCATTTTGAACTTCAATGGCTTACCAGTGGGATTGTAGACATTGAGGAAGGTGCCCAGATTCTCGTCGCTCTGGGCGTGATACCAATCAGAGACGGTGACGGTAATTTCTTCGTCATAGTGATAGGTTTCATTGATATTGTGCAAAATCAGGGGCGCGCGCAGACCATCCATGTATTGGCCCTTGAAATGGCTGTGGATCCAGTAGCTGCCGTGCTGCGTGATGTTGAAATTGTATTGCAGCGCGTAATTGGGAGGAATTTCACTGTAAAGACAAGAAAAAATGAGGATCGACGTGATCGACGCTCGCGGGCGCGGTTTGAAATGGAGGGGATTGAGCGGCTTACCATTGCGTGACACCGACTGGGCCGTCCATCCTTTATGGTCACAACATAAAAAAAAAAAGTTAGCCCACGAAGGCACAAACATGCAAACAATCCCGCGATTTTACCAAGGCGTGCCGTTTTGGAACATGCCGTGCGCGTGAAGCGCGGTGGGCACGTCCAGCAGGTTCAGGGCATTGATGACAAGGGTGTCGCCCACCGTGACATTCATGGGAGGAGGTCTGTGTGCGCAAAGAACGCCCAAGGAGGCAAAAATAAATAAAAAAAAGAATCACAAAGAAGCCGATGAGCATTAGCCTCGCATGAAGTTGCCGCCCTTTTTTTTTGCATGATCTTTACGGCCATTGTCCATTTACACCCACAACCCGGCGCTCAAAGAGGCCATCAGGATTGGCAGTGGCATAGGTGATGTTCCAATCATAGGTCACGATGGCAGCTTGGGCGACAGAGGCGCCAAGTCCCAGCAGCGAGCTGATCCAAGCAATCTTCATTGTTTGAGAGAGGGAAAGGAAACAAAAAAAAGAGAAAGAAAAGGAAAGAAAGAGAGTGGGGACTTGATAAAAAAAAGTTTCATCAACAAGGTTTGGGGGGTGCGCGCCCTCTTTTTCTCTCTCTTTTCTCTTCCATCAGAGGCATCAGATAAAACAGGCGTCCCCGAGTCAGGAAAAAAAATCTTTTACGCGGTCCTTCCGAATCAGAAATGCACCAAAGCAGGGGCACCCGCCATTTTTGGTTTTTTTTTTTTTATCAAGCGGAGATGAATTGGTCATCCCCAGCCTGAGACCGTCCACTCACGTTGCGCTCTCGATCTCGCGCCCAGGATCTGATAAAAAAGAGAGCGCGCCAAAACGAGATCGCTCCGCAAAAAAAGAAGCCTTCTTGGCCTTCCGTTCTCGCCACTCCTCGGGATGTCAGTCATGGTCCGTCCAATGATCGCCAATCAAGGAGTGTATTTCTCCAACCCCCACCATCTGATAATCAGTTAGATCAGCTGATTTTTAGGCAACGAGAAAAAAATTTACCTTTTCGCGCAGAATCTCGCCCAAAAACAGTGATTTTTGTTTTTTATATGGTCATTGTCTCCGAGTCACAAATTTTTTTGCATCTGATTGTTACTGACGGGATGCTAAGAGATGCTTTTTTGTGTTTCGGGCGACGGGTGTTAATTTTTTTTTTACCTCTTTCTCACTTTCTGTTTATTTTTTGCCTTCATCTCATCTCAATCACTTGGATTTGGTCTAGCAATTTTTTACAATGGCTGAAGATCTGTTTAATGTTCCTATTTTCATCATCACATTCAGAGAATCCGTGGAAGCTGCGATCATTGTGTCGGTGCTCCTTGCTTTTTTGAAAAAAACGTTTGATGTGCAGTCACCCTTGTATCGTCGTCTGCGCAATCAGGTGTGGATTGGTTCCCTTGTTGCCTTGGCCATCTGCCTGTGCATTGGTGCCGCTTTCATTGCGATTTGGTACACGAAATTGGTCGACTTGTAAGCACAAAAGTGTAAAAACGAAAAAACGCGTGCCATTGACCATTTTTTTTTTAAAAAGGTGGGGGAACTCTGAGGACATACATTTACGAGGGTGTCTTCTCCTTGATTGCCGTGATTATGATCACTATTATGGGCATTGCATTTCTGCGCACGGAAAAATTACAAGACAAGTGGAAAGTCAAGCTTGCACGCATTTTGGAACAAGGCGGCGAGAATGACAAGGTGCTCAAGCGCAAGAGATTCAAGCATTGGATGCAAAAGTACTCGTTTCTGCTGCTTCCCTTTGTCACTATCCTGAGAGAGGGACTGGAATGCGTCGTCTTTATCGCCGGGGTGTCTTTAAACGTCGATGCCAAGTCTATCCCCATTGCCGTGATTATGGGCCTCATTTGCGGCGCCCTCGTTGGCGTGCTCATCTATTTTGGTGGCTCGCTCCTGAAGTTGCGCTGGTTTTTCATCGTTTCCACCTGCATTTTGTATCTCGTCGCTGCTGGTCTTATGTCAAAGGCCGTTGGCTACTTTGAACAGTATTCTTGGAATCAAGTGATCGGTGGCGAAGCAAGTGAGGAGGGGGGTGATGTCATTACCTACAAGGTCACCACCGTACGTCTTTCAAAAACATGAAAAAAAGTGTGGTGCGATGAATCTCATCTTTTTTTTCTTGTCTTGTATGATAGGCTGTGTGGGCTGTCTCCTGGGGTAATCCAGAGCAAAACACCTCTGACAATGGCGGCTATCAGATTTTCAACGCGATTTTGGGTACGAGATTGAATAGAAGAACGCATTTTTCTTTTTTTATTGACATTTTACAATTGGATAGGATGGAATAATGTGGCGACAATTGGCACGATCGTGAGCTACTGCCTGTACTGGATTCTGATGGCGGCGTACTTGGTGTACCTCAACATCCGCGACCGCCGCCGTGCCATTGCCAAGGCTGAACGTGGCGAATTCAAGGAAGTGGATGCCGACGTCATGCTCGACAACGCCAAGGCCTATGTCACTGAAGATGGTGCCGTCAAAGTCACCGAGCATGAGACACACATCGTGAGCGAGAAGGCACACATCGATAGCAAGGTGTAAACGCGCCTTTTTGCCATTTTTTCATTTCATCCTCCCCCCCCCTCTAATTCATTATATTGTATATAAATTGTATTTGCTAGGTCTGTAAATCATCTCCCTACTCTGAATAGAAAATAAAATCAGCTTTGGCTAGTCCTAGCTCACTTTTTCATCCATGGATCTCTTTGATTTTATCCTATTTGCATATCAGTGTGGTTAATTTTTTTAAATAGCCACGCGTTTTCTCGGCATGTCTCGCCTCTCTGGTGATGGTTCGCGTGAAGTTTTCAATTTGAAATCTCTAGCACGTGGTCTCGTGGAGAAATGACGTGTTTCGCGCATTTGCTTATACAATTTGCAAACAGGTCAAAAGAACGCGTCTATGTCTAGTTTCCACAGCATGTTTCGCGTCTCTGGCGATGGTTCGCCGGTTTCGTCATAATATAGGATCTATGAAATGCATTGTCGTCAAGTAGACATCAAAAAACACCAATTTGCGACAATGCTGGTATTTCTTGACCGGCTGCGGCCAATTTGATCCTTGCCCACCATTGAATCTCAATGCTGCGCTGTGAAGCTCGCTTTGAGATGTGGTCATTTTTGATTGTCTGGACAGTCGTTTTTGATTGTTTATTGCCGAACTCTTTAAAACTCACACAAATATCATTCCCAAAATGTGTAAAATTGATTTTTTGGCATGTAAGACATATTGGCACATGCTTCTCTCTCTACGAGAATCATTCAGGATGTAAAATTTTGACAGGGTTTGGACCAGTGTAATGCCAGATATGCATAATTATGCAATCTGACATTATTTTGGATGCGCTACCCAAAATTGCTTAGACCTCCGCGTTTTAAACTTTCCACAGACGATTTAGTCATTCATTATTCGCATATGGCGTGAATAAAACAGATTATTGATTACCTGTTTGACGAGCAATTCGCGATTAGCATGGATTTAATGTAAAACGATCGTTTCTCCAGAATTTGCAATCTGCGCCCCCTTTTGCTCCTTTGGGCTGATTGCGCCATGCACGCGCGTTCAAATGAGTCCACTCTTGCAGTTCTGCGGTCACTAGATGACATGCAACGGGCATTTTCAAAAATCGTCAAATTTCCAAGAGGTGCAGTAGAGGAATTTTGAAATGCAGAATTTAGGTCCTCGGATCGATGCGCCATTCAACCACATGAGAAATGGTCCTCTTTCGCTGACAGAAATGCAATAAAAAAAAGAAGGTTCATTGACCAGTTTTCGCACAAAATGTAATAAATGTCGCTTTCGACCGAATTTTCTAGCCCAGGCTAGCTCGACGAAAAATGATCGCAGCGCCTTCAAACTTGGATCAACAGGAATAGCGTGGCTTGAAGTTTATATGGCTAGTCATGATCAGCGAAAAATAGGGGTTCTGAAAAAGTTGACATAATGGCGAAATGTGACCAGATTTTGGCCAATTTGCGGCGCGTCAAAAAGCGCGTTTCTACCTTATTTCCCTCTCCTCGTTTCTTATCCAATTCGTGGATCTGGAGTATCTGTTGCCGATGAATGTGCCAGCGCGCCATTTAAACGCGTTTTAGCTGCGGAGATCGCACGGAAAGTAAAATATAAAATCAAGCTTTGCTCGCGAACGAGCAGATTGACCATACTCTTTTTTTGCTATTCTCGTGGTTTCTTCATGCATTGCTTCATGCGACGAAGTTTCATGCGATTCTGGAGACCTGATTTTTCGATTCTTGTTTTGAAGCTAGCTGCGGCCAATTTTTGATGTTGGAGCTGCTCGCCGCCATGCTTCTTTTATAGCTTGATGCTGGTGTTCATTCAGACTTTCTAGGTTGCTCGTTCATTCTGGGGCGCTTTTCGCGGGGCTGGTTCAAGTTTTCTCGGCCATCGACATTTGTATACTCTCAAAATGGCGTTTTTCGACCAAATCATCTATAAAGGCGCCTTTTAACGAGATAAAATTTGCTTACATGGTACATTTCTAGCTTGCTCGTTCATTCTATAAAGCTATTCGTGGGGCTGTGTCTAGTTTTCCCGCCAATTGACCTTTTTACAATCTCCAATTTGCATTTTTCGGCCAAACCGTCTCCAGGGGCACTTTTTGAGGATTTAAAATGTGCTTACATGGTACATCCAGAAGCGACAAATGATATGGGATCCCAAGTTGGCAAGAGATCGGACTGGTATCACGCTAGCCATTTGTGAAATTGAGGCGATTTGACCTTTTTGATGCATGAATTGCCCGATTTAC
Organism: Gongronella sp. w5; assembly: GCA_001650995.1. Classification (NCBI taxonomy): domain Eukaryota; kingdom Fungi; phylum Mucoromycota; class Mucoromycetes; order Mucorales; family Cunninghamellaceae; genus Gongronella; species Gongronella sp. w5. Next base: position 320,044 of record KV441910.1, read on the forward strand.
TCTGTTTACATTAGTCAGGTTGGGTGTCAGATGCACCCTTCTCGTGCCCTCTGCCTCACACGCAGCTGAATCACGTTGGAAGCAATTGAGCGGCGTGCTGTTTGCATAAAAATGACCATGAACGCCAAATGGCGGCAATCTTGCCTGTCGACAAGCCATACTTTTGCCCCATTATCACTCCATGTTCAAAGGCGGCATGCTGACGATTGCCGGGGTCATCGCATGCATATCATCGCTTCATGTTTTGCTTGGGGTTGCTATCAATCCTGATCGTTCAGAAATTTTGCGCCCCCTTGTTTTGAAGGTTGCCGCGCTGAGATTGATACGCATTGGTTGCCTTGCGGCGAATGAGTGGCACGCGGTCGCTGGCTAGTGACAGGTTGGGCGACGGCGTTTGAAAAATCCAAGGGGTCAAACGAAAAAAAAGCATGTGAAATTGGCTCGTTTGATCTGCAGACTTGTCTTTTTTCATCTTCACGTGGGGTGTTTTGCCCAGCAGGCGGGTTCCGATCAAACAATGGGCAAACACGTAATAAACATTGGTGAACCATGAAGAACTAAAAAAAATATTGGCATTGACAAGCAAACGAGCGAAAAATAAATGTCCTGACCGATGCAATGCCAAGGTCAAAGGACGTCGACCAGGAGTTGCATCACATCCATTGGCACGGGGGCCAAGAAAATGACAGGCATGCAGCTTGCATGGCGCCATGTTTTTTTGTGCTTTTTCATCGGCATTACCTTTTGTTTTGATCGGCATCGGAGCATGCCGCGTGGCACCCCCTTTGAATTTGCTTGTCTCTGTCTTGTCTTTTTTGCCCGCTTGGCAAAAAAAATTGGGCTTCTATATTAGGTTGTTCCTCCCCCCCTTTTTCCCTTTTTTTGTGCTTCTTTTTTATTTTTCTATCATTTTAACCCTCATACCGATAAATCTTTAACGATGACACGCTGGTTCCATCCTACTCTTTTACACAAAGCGAGCGCCAGCTACAAAGACACGCTGATTGGCATCAACATGTCGTCGCTGATGACGGGCCGCCTTGTCAAGCACTATCGCCTGCTCAAGGAGCTTGCGCGCGGCTCGACGGCAGTCATCCATCTTGGCATGGATGTCCACACCAAGAAGCTCTACGTAAGCATTGTTTAAAAAAAGGGATTGCGCCCACTCATGCCTTTTTTTTTTCTCTCTCCATTTTGCAGGCCATTAAAGAGATGAATTTGCTCCGTCAGCAGCGACAGGCGTATCAGGCCATGTTATACGCGCGCCACCCGAAGAACGCGGCCAAGCGACGTCGTCTCAGCATCGACCAGGCACCATTGCGCAGCATGGGCGAATCGGACATTCTCCAATCGCTTGAAAATGACAAGATCATTCGCTGGATTGACGAATTCGAGGACGAAAACAGTTACTACCTTGTGACCGAGTGGGTCAAGGGCTCTGTCCTTGTGGATCTGCACAGGGCAGAACCAAAGCCATTGGACCTTGCCTCGTGCAAGTCACTTTTTCTGCAGCTTGTCGATGCTCTCAGCTATGGTAAATCTATTTAAAATTGTGCGCCTCCTTTGTTTTCTGACGTCATTTCTCTTTTTCCCCCTTTTTTTTAGTGCATAGCCAGGGCATCATTCATGGTGACATCAAGCCAGACAACATTCTTGTCAACAAGAAGCAACAGGTGAAGTTGATCGATTTTGGCAGTGCATTCCGTGTTCGTCGAGGCAGCATCAGCAGCCAAGGGCCCACGACCATGACCACGGCAACGGCCACGGCGACAAGCAACCGATGCGGCACGCCAGCGTTCACAGCGCCGGAATTCGCGAGCCATTTGATGCAAGACAAGACAATTGAAAAGCGTGCTGCTGCCATTGATATTTGGGCGCTTGGGATGACGCTGTATTGCATGGTGTTTGGCAAGCTGCCGTTTGAGCAGGTGCCATTGACGTCGAGTCTGCTGTACCATCAGCTTGTCGCGTCGCTGGTCACCACCTCCGTGGGCAACAGCATTGATGTACATCCGCAACTGCTCGACCTATTGAGCAAGATGCTTCGCCTGGATCCATGTGAACGCCTCACGCTGGACCAAATCAAGCAGCATCCCTGGTGTGCCACCTCGTGAAAAAAAAAAGGCCAATTTCTCCCCCCCCCTTTTTTTTTCTTTTGTCCTGTGCGACTCGCGGGATCCTGTTTTTTATGTTTTCCCCGCCCATCGACTTTTGCAACAGCGCGACGCGTTCGGCGCGAGGGACGCGCCAATGGCACGCGTCGTGTCCTTGTTTGCAGGACGAATTGCGCCGCTGACAATGCGCGGCATCGCGGTCAGTCATGGGCTGACCATCATCTAAAAAAGACGAGGATGTGAAGAAACCATGTTTATTGCCAGCATTGATGAACCAAACAAATAAAAAAGAGAGAAATCCATTGTATATGTACAGAAAGGAACGGGGATGGAACGCGAAAAATAGAAGAAAAAGAAAGGAAAAAAAAAATAGAAAAAAGCAACCAAAAACAGCACAACAGCACAAAAGAGGAAAAAGAAAAAAAAGTCGCCCGTTCCCCCCGAGATTTTTTTTTTCTACAACCAGCAGGAGGGGTCTATTTTACATCGAGTGAGTGTGTGGGAGTGTGTGTGTTTACAATTGCTTTGAGTCGTCGTGGGCATTGGCGGCGACATTGGCTTTTTTGTTGGACGATTGCATGATTTGGCGCAAGATATGTGGCAATTGGGGCATATCAGGCATTGGCAGTTGAGTCTGCTGGTCATTGTTCAAGGGCACGGCGGTGGCGGCATTGGGATTGAGACTGTTTGGGGAGGACGAGGACGCGGAGGCGGTCATGGCGGCGGCATACATGTTTGCCATCATGGCGACGGCCTGGGGGTCCTTCATCCAAGCGGCCATGTCGACACTGTCCTGCGGGTCTGGGGTGGAGGCATTGAGGTGATTGTGATTTTGATTTTGATTTTCCAAGTTGGGGGTGGTGGAGGATGACGACGATGACGATGACGTCGTGGGGATGGCGAGCTCGTCAAAGAGTTTTTTATAGCCCTGGATGTGGTGTGCCTTTAGACGGTCGAGGGACGCGTGGACCTGGGCGACCAATGCCTTGTGGCGATCCTTTTTCAAGGTTGGCAAGGCAAGGATCTTTTGCAGTAAAGTGACGCCATGGATTTGGTCGCGGAGCACGTCGTCAAGGACATGGTCGTCGGTGGTGAGGGTGTTTAACACGAGAGCGGCGGTGTCTGGGTCCTCGTTTTGCTGGATCAACTTGAAGACGGTCATGGACCCGAGCTTGTGTGTGCACAACTTGCTAAGATGCGGCAGCAGGCGCGGACACAGCACCTTGTAGCGCCCAGCAAAGTCCGAGGTATCCAGGAACCACACGAGCAACAACGTGCCATTGGCATTGGTCGTGAGCAACACTGCGTTTTGCACAATGGCCGCCGCGCAATAGATGCGCTGCTCACGCGTTACCACGCTTGTCTCGAGAATCGCGCGTACCGCACGCGCACCAAATCGGCCTTGCCCAATCTCCCAGCATTTGTCCACAATCGCGTCAAAAATGTACTGGTTTTGCTCTTGGCCCATGCGCATCAGGCAGCATTGCACCACATAATTGCCGAATTGGTCCAGCAAGAGCAAAGGCACATACGGCGCGATATGCTGACGAATGAGCTCGAACTAGATGGAAAAGAGAAAAAAAAAAAAGAGAGAGAGAGAGAGAAAAACGAGAAAATAAGGAAAAAAGGGGGAAAGGGGAGGGAAAAGGGGAGGTGAGTACGCCGATTGCTTCCATTCTCTTTTTCTTGATGATTCTTACTTGAATGGGCGAATTGGCATGATCGATGATTTTTTGGACGGCCCAAGTGCCATTTTTGTGGACACCAATGGCGGCAAGGTAAGGAGCGATGCGCTGAAGCATCTGGTCCTTTGTCTGCTCAGCACAGTGCTCAAAGAGGCGCTGGACAATGACATTGCCAATGTAATCGCTGCACAGCTCGACAATCTCGTGCATGCACTCCTGGGCGATGATTTCGACGTCCTGGATGGCTTGGCCGCTTTCGAGGCGCTTGCGGATTTCACGAAGGCGCAAGGGCTCGAGGGTGCGATCGGCACTGAGTTCGGGCACGGGGGGAATCACCGAGAAATACGAGACGGTGTGTCTTTCTTGAAGTTGATGATGATTTTCTTGATGGCCGAGCTGCTTCATGATGAATTGGCGCTCTGCGGCGAGGGCGGCGTACAAGGAGGGCTGCGGCTGATTGGGAGTGTGGCCATGGTGATTGTTGTTGTTATTGTAATTGCTTGTTGCGCTCATCATGGTGGTCATCATCATGGCGGTGGCCCATTGCGCAGCTTGATACGTGTCAATGGACGGATTGGTCGATGCATTAGCGGGCTGAGCAGCGGATGGTGGCGGCGCAGCTTGAAGTATGGGCATGGGCTGCTGCGCGGGCGGCACTTGTTGCAATGCCTGCATTTGTTGTTGCTGTTGTTGAACAGGCGATGGCTGCTGCTGTTGAATCGATGATGGCTGTTGAACCGATGACTGAACAGACGATGGCTGAACAGATGGCTGTTGAACAGACTGGTGCAGATGCATGCGCGTCAAGTACACATCGGCACTGGACAAATCCTCGGCCGTCGGTGCCTTGGCAAACCCAATGCGCACGGTACCGCTGCCCGAGCCCAGAATCTCTTTGTTTTGCAAAGTCTTGCGCGCCAATACGGCATCTTCTTGATGTTCAAAGTTGATGAACCCGCAATTCTTGTGTGAAAGAATCCGAATCGACTCGATGCGCCCAAAACCTTGAAACACGCTTTGCAGCATGGCCGCATTCGTATTCGACGGAATGTTGCCGACCCCTGTCCATTCAAAAAAAAAGGTATCAGAAAAGTTCCTGTTTTCCCCCTGCTTTTCTTTTTTCTCCATTTCTCGCTTTTTTTTTTTTTTTTTGTTTTTGTTTTGCGAATATTTCTTTACAGAGTGAACGTGTGGGGCCTTGGGCATTGGGACCAGCCTCATTGGTCAAGGCCATGGCCAAGGCAACATCGGCCTTGCCAAAGCCGACGCGGACAGCGGTGCCGCCCAATTTGCTGCCAAGGCGCGTCTCCAGGTCGTTTTTCGCGGCAACTGCGGACTCGACGTGGATAAAGTTGACAAAGCCGCATTCCTTGTCCGACAGGATGCGTGCGCTTTCCACGGGACCATACAGCGAGAATTGTTGCATCAGGTCATTCACGCTGATCGATGGATTGATGTTGCCAATCCAAAGTGCGCGCGATGGCACTTGCGACGGCGTCGACGACGGCGAGTCCAAGGCCGCCGACGTCGATGATGACACGGAGGGCATCGCATTGATTTCATCCTAAGCAAGCAAAAAAAAGGGGGGGAGCGGTGAGACGCCATTTTCTTTCATTTTTCCATGTTTTCGATTTGTTTTTCTCGATTTTCTTCTTTCTTACGGGGATCAACTCGTCCATGTCAAAGCGCGGCTGGGACATGTCGAGAAGGTTGCCCGAGGAGCGCGACATGCGAAGGGAGCGCTGTTGATCCAAGAAATGGTGTGACGGGTGTGGCGGATGATGAAGGGTCTGTTGTTGTTGCTGTTGTTGTGGGGGATTGAGGTGCGACGCGATCGGGGTGGACATGTCAAAAGGGCTGAATGTGTCGTCGGCCATGCCGAGACTAATGGCACGCGGACGCTGGAGACTGGTGCGTGTTTGTGGGGAAAATGGAGAGAATCCGAGGGACAGCGAGTCGCCAAGCCTGTCCGAGCTGCTATTTGAGCTTGCGAGGCTGGTATTGGATGCAGCAGCAGCAATGGACGGGGTGATGGTGTTGAGCGACGTGGTGGGCGCGCGTGTGGCGACGGTATAAGCGCGATGGCGATGATGATGGGGGTTTTGGGGGTGTTGATGATGATGAGCATGCTGCTGTTGCTGCGGTGGATGTGAAGGCGCATCATGGTGCTCGTCCAGGCCCAAGGATGCCATGGTGCTGGCCACAGATTCATCCACAAGGCTCGAATATCCCATGGAAGGCGGCGGAAGCAACGCATTGTTGAACCCCTCGGTCGCAGGCAGCGTCATTGATCCCGACCGGTGCCTGCCCGCCGCAGTAGGCGGCTGAAGCGACGACGACGACGATGACGCCGTGCTCATAGCCGCCGCAAACAGGTCTTCCTGACTCGATGGCGCATTTGTCATGGGTCCATATGGAAAGGATGGACGCGAGGGCATTGTGTCTGCACGCGACCGCCGCACCGACGGTGACGTCAGGCCAGACGACCCAAACGACCCACTGCCCATCAAATGGTCATTGTCGCCACTAAATAAAACAAATAAATCGAAAATTGAGCCATTGGTTCGTCTTTTTTTCCCCCAAACACTTACCGAACAACAACAGATGGCGCGCCAGTGTCTTGAGGGTTGGCCGCTGTGGTGCCCAAATACGACGTGTATTTGCGAGGATTGACATCAGACATCCACATGACGAAAAAAAAAAGAGGTATTGAGGGGGGAAGAAAAGACAAAGAGGGGGGTGGCAAGTGGAAAAGAAGAAGAGAAAAAAAAAAGAGACAGAGAGAGAGTGAACAAGAGACAGGCGTGGATGGAGGGAAAAAGAGTGAGAGAGACAGAGAGAGAGAGAGAAAAAAAAAAAATGGACAATGAGAACAAAGAAGGGCAGGGCAAACAACAACAACAACAAAAAAAAATCACCAGCCAAATCCCGATCTTGCTTTCCCCCCGCCAGCCCAACAAACACCACGCTTTTTTTCTCAAGGCCATTGGGCCAGCAAGGTGGCCCAATGGCCAACCCGAGTCCCACCCAATTCATCTATTTTGGCCTTTCTCCCTTTTTTACAGGATGATGCTTTTTTTTTTTTTGTCATGACTACGGACTCACGCTTGGCACATTGGCATCACCATGGCATTCACGCGGAAAAAGGCAAAGTGTTCCCCCCCTTTGCCAAGGATGGCCCTGCATAAAGCACCGTGAACTATAATAGGGGCATACTGGTGGATATTGCCAAGAGACAAAAGGCAACCAAGCAGAAATCACGCCTGGTTCATTTTTTTTGGGCAAGTCGTCAGTTGCAGTTGAACGGACTTTATATTTTTTTTTTTTTTGCCAAGAGGATGCAAATCGCAAATGGGGTATAAAAAAGGGGGGCCATGCCTATTTTTTCATTTTTTTTTTTCTTGATTCCATTGCCCTTTCCCCCCACGCTTCCCCCCCCCCTTTTTTTTACAATTGTTTTAAAATGTCCAGCAGCACCATACCGTCCCCACCGTCGTCACCCAAGCGGCCATTGGTGCAAAAGCGCAAAGCTGACGCGTTGCCACGACTCACCACGACCATGACGACGCCAAAGCGACAGAAAAGGGACGACGACAGGGCCGCGCAGCAGCAACAAGCATTGGCGTCGCTGCAGACATACCTGCAAAGTGGCGGCCCGGCCACGCTGCTGACACGCCAAGGCCATTGCTTGATCTGCTGTGCATGCTCCAATCACTCGCTTGCGTCGCTCGAGCTGCTTCATACGACAACGGATCTGCCATTGCAACATTTGTGCAAGGATGGCAAGTCTGGCTTGCACACGGCGGCATCCGTGGGCTTTTTGGACGGATTGACGTTCTTGCTGAAATTCGTCAATTTAAATCTTCAGACCAAGAGCGACCAATGGACTGCACTGCATTATGCGGTCAAGGCGAACAATGTGTCTGCCGCGCGTCTTTTGCTTGACCATGGTGCGCGCATGGACCTGGTGGATCGACACGGGCGACTTCCACTGCACATGGCCGTGATGAACAGGCATGTTGACATGGTCGACCTTCTCTTGGCCGCACACCACCTCAGCAAGAACAATCCATCGCACACCGACCTGATCTGGCATCAGCAACCAAATAGTGCCGCGGAGCGCGCCGTCATGGCCGGCTATGCGCCGATCCTCGCGCGATTGCTCGCCAAGGCCGCCTGCCCCGCACAATTACGCCCACGACTGCTCAGCCTCACCATCGAGTGGAACCGCATCGAGTGCCTGGACCTGCTCGTGCGCCAACAGGGCTTCCGCGTCAACGACGCCATCCACACTGACAATCATACCTGCGCCCTGATCTACGCCGCCGTCCAGCAACGCAAACTCGATCTCGTCCGTGCATTGGTCGCCGCCGGTGCAAAACTTTGTCATGCCGGCTGGAACCCGGCCTTTGTCTACGCCGCCAACCACGGCTTCATGGAAATGATCCCCCTCTTGCTCACACAAGACACTTCCACCCATTGCATCGACGACGCACTCACCCTCGTCTCCCCCGCCGCTCGCAGACACCAGCTCTTGGCAGTCATCCTTCAGACAAAGCTCAAAACACCACCAACACCAATCACCCCATCCTCACCCTAATTGTTTTTTTTCTCTTTTTACGTCCTATTATTCCTTTTTGCTTTTTTTTTCTTCTTTTTCTCTCTCGGCATTGCCCCGCCCAAACTGTATATAATAAAAAGCAAATGCCTTGTATTCCTTCAGTCGATGAAACACAAAAAGGGCCATCCTGTCTTTCACTTGTGTTTGTACATGTGTGTGCGTCCGGCCCGAGAAAAAAAAAAAGGGGAGCTGCATGCCGAGGGAGAGAGAGTCCTCCAAACGAAGGGGGGGCGGCAGATCCATCAGATGATTATGCCACATTTGTTCTTTTTGGCCAGGTCATTTCTTGGCATTGTCGATCTGTTTTGAAGCGCGCGCAACCATTGGCCAGATGCCCGCTCACAAACGAAAAAAAGGGTCCGTCCATCGCTGCCCATACTTCCATTTTTGGCCGTGCAACGGTGCATTTCCTCTAGCGCCCCTTTCTTTTTTGGCGACCTTCTCCACAGAAGCCTTTCGTCCTTTGGCCCCGGCAAAGCAAGAAAAGAAGAAAAAAAGAAAAAAAGGGAACAAAGCTGCATTACGTAGCATTAGGCCATGTTGCCCGCCTCCGCTGGCCCAATGACCTGGACATGGCCCCCGACAAAAAAAACAAGCGCCAAGAGAAAATAAAAAAAAAAAATCGACACGCCTCGTTTGTACCACCTTTGCGCGCCTGGGACGCTGGGAATGCAAGAAATCCTGGGACACACAGCCAATTGGCCGCGCTCTTTTTTTTTCTTTATGCTTGGCTGGCTGCCGCGGTCATCCCGCAACCGCCCCCGCCCCAGCCATCGTCCAAGAAAACGACAAGCATGCCGGCATTTGAAGCGCTGAACGCCATTTGAATATACAGGGACACGCACAAAAAAGCTCGGCATATTTGAAAAAGCGTGTCGCATGTCACTTGACCCAACATGGCATGAAACCGGCAATGTCAATCAGGTGCCGGGTCGCCAGGGGCACTGCGCGGGCCCAAGCTCTTTTTTATAATTTTATTCTTGCTCAAGCGCTGAAACACGTCAGTGGCCACCTTGGTTTGTCCACGGACCAAACACACATGCCCGAGATCGCATCAGCAACGAACAGAGTCAAAAAAAAAAAAAGACGTGTCGCGTCAGATCACATGAGGGACCACCCATGTTTTGCGTGCGCATCCTTCGTTTATCATGCCATTAATGGGTCACATGATATTGTCAGCGGGACAAAATGGTCGCAGCAACCATAGACAGCTCCCGCGCGCCCCAAATAACCACGCTTTTACGCTGAATCCTCGCCGTTATATCTTAATGCGTCGCGTTTGGCACTTTTTCGGGGAAACTAAGACCACAAATTCACAGCCGTGGCAACTCGATGTAGCCTTGTGATTTTTTTGCTAGCTTTCCTTGTACTTGAATGCATTTTATCTCTTTGCGCGAATCTTCTCATACTGTACTTTACAACCCCACCAATGAAAGCTTATCTTTGACGGCCATCTTAGCTGCTTATATCATAGCAGAACGCTACAATGCTCAAATCAAAATTTTAGTTTGGCGCTAATGTATCATACGACGCCTACTGTACACAAAAAGTTACGAAGGGTCAAAGTTTGCAACTTGAGAAAAAAAAACCCAAAATCAGCTGACCGACGTATTTGATGACTTCATTTTTAATTTCTACAAAGTGGACAGACCCTGACACGCGCTAGCATCATGTTGTACCTGCAACAATGCGCACCACTGCAGAAAAAAAGACACATTTGCCTTTGGAAAACGAAAAAAGCGTGTTTTCACAACTTTACAGGCCTGCTGAGGGCTGAGCCTCCAGAACTTTTTTTACAGCCTGCTCGCCGGCCAAGGAAACCTGCGTCACGGCATTAACTAGAACCTAGTGCTCGCGCTGAATGTACCCAATTTTTTTTGAGCCCGAAAATTCAAAAGGCACCAAATTTGTCCTACTGTATATTTTTGCATTCATCTGTTCATCTGGATGGTCGACCCCGTTCCAAAATAGCCGCGTCAAATTCAGCGCAAAATTTGCTACAAAAAAGTTTAAACTCCCAAAGCGCTACGACCACTTTTGAAAAAAATTCAGGGGTCACTCAGGGGTCACACATTAATCTCAGAAAATCCCAACTTTGTGAAATTTCGAACTCCGAGTGATCAATGCATCCCAAACAGGTAACTCCGACAATTTGCTATTGGCAGACAAAATGACAGATCGCCCCAACACAAAAAAATTGCCCAAAGAGTGACGCATGAACGGCGATCGACTGAGAAAAGTGCAAACTTTAGGCAAGATTTTTTTGCAAAAATTTAAGGTTTGACACTTCCAAATTAAGGTGCAGGTGGATTGCATGGAATTTTTTTATTTTTTTATTTTATACAGTATTTTGCATGTTTTTACAGTATGCATTAAGTGGTGGTGGTGGTGGGCTCCAGGGAGGTCGTTCAAATCCATCAATACATGTTATGTTTATCTGTAAATGTCCTAGATAATAGGCTGTATCTATCCTGTCAAAAAGCAGGGAACAAGGGTGTCCCCTACATTTAGGCGGATTGGTGCGCTTCACCCCACCCCGCGGGATGCGATGTCCAGCAAAAATCAACCGGTCATCAGTTGTTCAATTGACCAAAAACTGAACATGTGGTTATGACCCACCTCCCAGGCTGGTGAAATGACCGACGATGCAAAAAGTTAAAACCCAAGCAAGCGCATTGCAAGTTGTCCCATTAGATGCTTTGTTGCCCCCCTATTTGTTAGCAAAACTGCAATAAAAATTGCTGGTTTACTGTACAGTACTGTACGTACAGTATTACTGTAGACCGTTATCGAGCAAGTCGCGGTCAAAGATTTATTTTGATGAAAAATTAAATTTTTAATTTTCTTCTCATCATCGAGTTTTGCGTTGCCATTTTTCGACGACACTGGTCTCATTCGATAGAGATTCAACAGGCGTTTTCAATACGTTAAAAGCGCCATGTGTTGTCCAATCAGCTGCCGAGAAGCGAGAACATCGAGGTTGAAATTTTTTGAAACTTTTGTTGAACGGCTTTTTTCACAAGCCGACAAGCGTACAGAGGCCGTGCATCGGGCAATAATACATAAATACTGTATTCCAGAAATGACATCCAAGCGTGTCTATGAACTATGCATAATACCTCTTTTGTTGAATGGTGCCAATTTCATCCCAATCCACGAAATATTTCGCGATCCATTGCTGAAGTTGTGAAAATGTCGAACTATGATATTGGATTCATTCATTCATGCATTCATGTTCTGCACATCGATTCAACGGACCTCTGGTTTTCAACCCCATGTTGAAAAAAGACGCGATAAAATGGCCTGCTGATGAAAGTAAGGTTTTGAAGGTGATCCTCACTCAAGGTTGGTAGATTTATTGTGAAAATCTTTGAAATACTGTATACAGCAGCCAAAATTTCAAAGCTGCTGACAACTCTGCTGGCTGGTCTCTGGTTTTTTTTACGAAATACTGTAATTTTTAAAAATACTGTAAACGCGCGAAAGTGATCAAATGGCACTGCTTGTAAAAGCAGCGCTTTTGGTTTGGAGAGATCGCATTGGGAGGACGGACAGAATTCCTTGTTTGTGGCATTACTTTCAGGTGGACTTTTAATAAACTCTTGGTATCGTAAGGTCAACTGGGTGGGTGGGGCTACAGAAATCATAGTTCTCCACCCAGGGGGTGGCGAAACTATTAGGGGGATTGCCCCACTTCGTCACCCCCCATTTTTATCAGAAAATCATAGACAACACTTCACACTTGGACAAACAATGGACAAAAAAATTTGGGATTTACAAATATTTTTGACCGATCGCCTTAAGATTTCGGCGACTTGGTGCAACCGGTAAATGACTTACTGTAAAAGCTCGTATTTTCCACTTTGGCGGCTTGGCAGACAACATGATACTGCTTCGGCTCTGTCTGCCTGCCCATATTCACAAGTTTGAGCTTTTTTGCCGGCGTGAAAAATATGATAATACCGGTAAGTTACTGTTTACCGTACTGTACCGTATTTATAGTACTGTATCTTTGCAAATGCGCGAGAAAATGCATACATACAGTAAAACAACGAATTTCATCCGTCTTGGATTTTTGCATACAAATACCGTACCGTACTGTACTGTACCTACAGTACTGTAGGTACAGTATCATAAAGTATTTGGTTTCTCAATACTGTATGATACGTATCATACTGTATATCATATCAAGCAACTTCAGTGGATATAAAAAACTGATGCGTGATATTGCGTAGAAGACCGTAGATCTTTCTAATTTAAAATTTATACAGTAAAAAATGCGAGAAAAAGTACATCAAAGCTCGTTTCTAGCCTTAGCTGCTTGGAAAAGGCTATCAAATTCACCCGACGCGCGGCACATGCCGTGAAAAGCCGACTGGGAGTCATTGAGCAGATCCCAAGGACTGTTTGCAAAAGAAAATAATAAGGGGGAAAGGTAAAAAAAAATGGTTTCGACTTTTTTTAGCACTACAGTACAACCCTCCATGCAGCTGATTTTTTACAGTACGTACCTTGCGAATTCGATGACCTTGCCCTGATCAAGCACGAGGACGCGATCAAAGTCTGAAATGGTAGCTAATCGATGTGCAACGCAAAGCACAGTGCATTGGTCGAGCTCTGATCGCACGGTGGCCTGGATGGCCCTGTCGGTCTCGAAATCAACGCTGGAGGTGGCCTCGTCCATGACGACGATCTTTGTGCGCTTGAGCAGCGCGCGTGCCAAGCACAGCAATTGGCGCTGGCCCTGCGAGAGATTTTTGCCACCCTCGCTGACGAGCGAGTCAAGATTCTCAAACATGTTTTTGGGCATAATTGCTTGGTCAATGGACACTGCGGCAGAGTTACTGGTCGATGCGTCCGCCGATGAGACGTGTGTGCGGATCAGGTGCACACGTTGGAACGCCTCCAGGATCGCAGAGTCGCTAAATTCGCCAAAAGGATCCATATTGCTGCGCAATGTGCCACTACGTATAAATGCAATTGGGTTGAGCACCACCGCTTTGCACGATAGAAACAGAACAAGAAAAGGACTTACGAGAACAGAGTTGGTGCCTGCGGAACGACCGTCATTCGCGAGCGGAGATCATGCAATGGCACGTCCATGATATCAATGCCATCAATTGTGATTTTGCTGTCGTCAACGAGCTCAACAAAGCGGAACAATGCCAGGGTCATTGTCGATTTGCCCGAGCCGGTCCTTAAGAAATAAAATGCTGTCAAAAAAAAAGTATGTCCATGACAAATTGATACATATCTCTTTTATCATACCTGCCAACGATGCCAATTCGCTCCCCCGGCTTGATGGACACGTTCACACCCCTGAGCACAAGATCCAGGTCCTTGTCGTAGCGCACTTTTAGGTTTTTGATTTCAATGGCACCTTTGGATGGCCACTTTTTCGTGAAGAATAGAAAATGAACTGATGCAGCGTATCTTTTTGGCGATTATACTGTACCTTTTCTGGTGGGGTCACGCAGCCGTTGTCGAGCTCGCTATCTATCTCGAGGTACTCTGAAACGCGTTCAACATGGTTGAAAGCGACTTCAATGGAAGAGTAGCGTTGAATCGCAAAAAACATCTACAAGGAGGGAAAGTGAAATGAGCGGTATTTGCGCTTGCTCTGCCGTCTCTCTCACACACAACCCAACACTCTCTCTTATTTTATTTTTTACTGTACCTCGTCCGTAAAAACACAGATGAAACTTAGGAAGAATCCTGCTTGGGCAGCGTCAATTCGATCCAAATTGAGGAGCACGACCCACGCACTAATAAAAGAGATGGACGAGCCAACCATAACGTATCGCATACTGATCCAGCGTTCCACTAGGTTGGTGAGCATCACGGGCTGCGAGTTGCTGTCATTGCATCTGATCATTTCATGCAAAAATCGACGCGTCGCTCCAAATGCGCGGATGGTTTGGATTCCAACAATTGTCTCCGCAAAATGAGTGATCAAAGGCGAGTGATTGACCTACAGAAAGAGTGGTGAGCGTGTCAGATCGCGCTTTTTTTCTATTTTTTTACTTACGCTTTGCATTCGTCGTAATTCGCGCGATGCATAGACAAAGTAGGTGCCGAGCATGATGGTGATCATGGTAAAGATGATCACGGGGACGGCAAAGAGCGGGACAACAGTGATGGCGACGACCAGGACCGAGATGGCCTGCAGCCATTGTACGAGGAATTGCACAACATTGTTTGGCACGCTCGAATCGATAGCCTCAACGTCGCTGGAGAAGCGATTGATGATTCTGCCATGCGGTGTTGTATCGTAGAACCTAAGCGGCGCGTGCAAGACGCGATGCAGCAGCTCCTTGTAGATTTGACGGCTCGCGCGCAGGCCCGCGGCCAAAATCAGGACAAATCGGCTTGTGTCAAGGACGACGTTTGCAAACATGATCAAAAGATACATTCCAAGGTAATAATACACGTGCAAGTCGCCGTCGGTGGTGCCGTTGTCGCGCGACGCGCGCTCATTGGCGCGTGTCCACACCTTGAGCCACGTGCCTTCCATGACGTCCAGGCCGCGCACAACAATCAGACTGCCCAGAAACACGACCCAGAAGAAGATGCCACCAACGTGCTTCAAATACACCTTGTAATAGTGCCATTTGACGCTGCCCACCTCGCGATCTAAAATAAATAAATTAAAAAAAAAGTGAGAAAATGCTCATTTTTGCTTTTTTTTTTTTTTTTGTCGATCGACTTGCTTTCTTCTTCCACAAGCACGTGTGGCGACACCAGCTCCATGGGCCCTTTTTTGTCAATGATGGTTGTATCCTCATTTTTGAGCATTGACTTTTTGTCCTCGAGATCGGCGGTGGTTTCCTCCTCTTCCAGGATGGATGTCCACGACGGATGCTTGCGCAATTGGTCGGGCGCACCTACCAGATCTGGCTGGCCGTCGTGCAGATGCACCAAGAATTGAGCGGCGCCCACGAAGAGACGGACGTGGTGTGTCACCAGGATTTGTGTGCGACCATGCATCAATGCGCCTGTCAGGCAGTGGTCGTAGATGTGGCGCGCCGTGTGTGCTGCAGGGTGGCACCAAAAAAAAATGCATGAATAACATTCGTGACGCGCTCCGAGTTGCCTTACCATCCACGGCAGAGAGAATGTCATCCATCAAAACGATATTCGCTCGCGAATACACAGCGCGTGCCAAGGCGACGCGCGCCTTTTGTCCGCCAGAAAGCGTGATCTGCACACGCAGGGACACATAAGCACGCATGCACAATAATAAAGAAATAAGTCGCAGAAGAGATATGGTTTTGATGATTTTTGATCGCATACCCCTTTTTCGCCGATGACTGTCGCGTCGCCGTGTGAAAGAATGGCAAGATCGGGCTCCAGCGAGCACGCGTGCAGCGTGTCTTTATATCGCTTATCGACGTAGGGCAATCCAAAGAGAATATTGTCGCGTATTGACACATTTTGCAACCATGCTAACACAAAAATATGAAAAATCCACTGAGAAAAGAAAAAGGGGGATGTTGCGGTACCTGTTTGTGCAACGTAAGCGACGGCATGTTCAAGCAGCCAATTGGCCTCCGGGATTGGTGCCTGTTCGTCGTTTTCGAGCGTCACGGTGTCAATCACGGGTGCACGAGGGAAATGTATCTGCCCACTTAGCAAGACCGATTCGCCGAGCAAGCTGAGCAGCAACAGAGTCTTTCCCGAGCCCGTGGGTCCGCACACGAGTGACAGATGGCCATTGGGGAAACGCATGGTCATGTTTTTCAGCACAAACCCATCGTCGTTGCCGGACCCGGCCGCTTTAAACCCAACAGTCGCTTCTTCAAAGGCAATTACCACTGGCGCATTCACATCGACGGCCGGTCGCGGATCAATATCGCGCTCGTGCAAGAATTTATCGACGCGTCGCACACTAAAAACACGGAAATCAACTCAGAAAAGTACAAAAAGAGCAGCTACTTTTTTTTTTTTTTTGTACCTGACCATGGCTTGCATCCATTCGATGATGGTGCCCGGGATAAAAATGAGCGAGAAGCGCAGCTCGTTTAGCACGGTGATGGATGTAAAGGCCACTGGTGCTGTCAATGCGTGTCCCTGGACAACAGTGTAAAAATAAAAGGATGCGGCCGTGATCAGAACTGGGTATCTGCAAGAAAAAAAAAAGAAAAAAGCAAAAATGAGAATCCACCAGTTCGGAGATGGACCCTATTTTACAAGAAAAAGATAAAATCAAAGACAATGTCGCAGATGAGGGTGCTGCGCAGGTGTCTTAATTCATTGTTTCGCTCCTTTTCGACGCGTTTGGCCCAGTTTGCTTCCCAGGCAAAGAACTTGATGTGGCGGATGCCTTGCAAGATCTCGTTCATGAGATTGACACGGCGATCACGTGCCTCCATGAGTCTGTCTTGGAATTTCGTGTACACCTTTGAGTTGATGTGATTGACGGGCAGAAAAAGCACCATGACGAGCAGGCCAAAGAGGGACGCGTTGCCCAGCAATTGGTACAAGATAGCCATGCCCACACACAATTCCGCCATAGACCCGTATACACTGAACCACGACGTGCAAAAGTCCGTGATGCGCTGTGAATCGGTGCTCATCAAGTTGACAATGGTGCCTGTGCCCGCGGACGCGTCGTCGTGGTCCTTTTTGTCCTGTTGCTTGTCCTCGTCGCTTTCATCCGTAATGTCCGACGTGACCACGGAGGCATCCATGCGATACATGGTCTTGCGGTAGATTTCGAGGTGGAGCATTGCGCGCACACGAATGAGCATGATGCAATTGGCTGCAAAATCATGAAAATACATGAAAAGAATGGTGTTGGCCCATGATTCTGGCTTTTTTCTCCTTTTCCTCTTTTTTTTTTTTTTTTTTACGCACCAATGTACCACACTTGGCACGAGATAAACGCGATGGCCAAGGAGCCAAGGCCGAGGGCAACGGTGATTAAGATGCCTCTGCGGAAAGCCACGTCCAATGGCAACCCGTGGCTGATGTCCTCGACAAGGTACAGCAGGCGATTGATGAAATAAGCCGGCGCATAATACACGATGGACACGACAGACACGAGCAAGAATTGCATGGCAATTTCTTTGCGATTGGCCATGAAAATGCGGTAAAACAGCGACGATTTGCGGCGTTTGGCAAAAACAGCGAGTGCATTACGGCTGCGCACCTCGGCTGGAAGGATGGGAAGATCTTCATTTTCCAATTTCTTCTTTTTCTTGGCTAATTTGACCAAATCCGACACGTACGAGTACGTTAAAAAGCTCCATATGCTTGCGACGCCGTTGGCAAGCACGGGGCGGCGCGTCTCGGCGTCCAAAAAGGGCGCTCCGCGTGGCATGGTGATGGTTGTGACGAAAATGTCGAGGATGAGCATGGACTCGATGATCCACGGCACGGCACGCGGCCAGGGGCTGGTGGCGTGGTTCCAATACGCGATCCATGCGTGTCGGAGCGAAATGAGCCATGCTACAAGCGAAAACAGTGCAAGATGGCCGTTGAGCACGGTGCCCCAGTCGCTCGGCAGCGTGTGGCGTCGTGCCACGAGGACAATGGCCGTGGCGTAAAGCCAAGCCACTAGGTGAAGCGAGCTGGCAACAATCAAATAGACGCTTTCGTCGTCGGTGCCATCAGATGCCGTCGATTGCACGAAAAATTGCCATGCGGCCCACAGTGTCACCAACGTCGCGTCAAATGTCAGCCGCGGCAGTCGCTGGATGTCGCTAAAAGGGACTGCGCCATCGCGTTCGTGATCTTTTTCGAGATTTTCATCCGAAAGCCTGATGTTGCCGCCTTGGGCACGTGACAGGCCACGTTGCACGGACAGCACCACGGCACTGGCCGCGGCGACCATGGCAAGATAGAAAGAGAGCCAGAAAGAGTTTAAAAAATCCATCATTTAAAAAAAAAAAAAAAAAAAAGCAGAAAAAGAAAAGAAAGAAAGAAAAAAAAGGCACCTCCGACCGATGTTTGATCAAAAGTATTGCTGAGTCCTTTCTTACCTCCTTGCTCACCGCAGCAACATTTTTTAGCATGCAATCAAATGCATGGTGACCAAATTGGCCACGCGTTTTGTGTAACAAGCTGTAAAGCTGACATGCAAACATACAAGGCGGAAATTAACAATGATATCCGTTCATCCGGACTGTAAACAAGTGACTCTACTTTTATTGGTATCGCAACAATAGGAAATGGCAAGCAAAACGTATGGAAAAGAAAGTGGGGAAAAAAATCGAGAAAAATGATCACACCTGCGCGTCGTGCTTGGCTTTGGCTGCTTGGTGCAGGCTGTCGAATTCGCCTGACTTGCGGCACATGGCATGGAACACGGATTGCGTATCATTGATCAAGTCCCAGGGGCTAAAAAAAAAAAAAAAAAGATTACAATGAGTTGCACGCACTTTTTCATCATCAGACACTTTTTTTTCTCGGCTTACCTTGCAAATTCGACGACTTTGCCCGCATCAATAACAAGGATTCTATCGTATGTGATGACTGAGTGCAATCGATGTGCGACGCAAAGCACGGTGCTTTCACTGAGGGCGGATTGGATGGTGTTTTGAATGGCCTTGTCTGTTTCAAAGTCGACGCTTGAGGTGGCCTCGTCCATGACGACGACCTTTGAGCGTTTGAGCAGTGCACGTGCGAGACACAGTAATTGGCGCTGGCCTTGTGAGAGATTTTTGCCACTTTCGGTGACGGGCGAGTCCAGGTTTTCAAACACATTTTGATTTACGGGCTGGTCGATGGATGCGGCGCGTGAGTTACTTGTGGACGCGGCAGCGGAGGTCGTCGGGGTGCGAATCAAATGCACGCGCTCAAACGCCTCAAAGATTTGGTCGTCGCTAAAATCGTTGAATGGGTCCATGTTGCTACGCAATGTGCCCGAAAAAAGCACTGGGTCTTGTGGCACAATGTTGATGCGCGAACGCAGATCATGCAAGGGCACCTTGGAGATGTCAATGCCATCAATCGAGATCTTGCTGTCCTCGTCGAATTGCAAAAAGCGGAACAGTGCGAGCGTGAGCGTGGATTTGCCGCAGCCGGTCTGACATTTTTAAAAAGAAGCGATTATTAGCAGACTGGAATGCGGGGGGGGGCAGCAATTTCAAGTTACGAACCTTTCCGACAATGCCAATGCTTTCTCCGCCCTTGATATTTGCAGAGACGCCCTTGAGCACGAGATCAAGATCGCTATCATAGCGCACTTTGAGATCATCGATTTCAATGGAGCCATGCGTAGGCCACTGCAAAAAAAAAAAAAAAAAAATACAAAACACACGCGTCAATTGCCTTTTTCTTTCCATTTTCCGCATTTCGTACCTCAGGGGGCGGGATCACCGACGGAATATCTTTTTCTTGCTCCAGGTCCACGTATTCAACGACGCGCTCGACGGCATTGAAGCTGATTTCCATAGCTGTGTAGCGTTGAATCGTGTAGAAACATCTAAAAGATAAAAAAATCAGCAAAGGGCGCTTTTTTTTCTTTTTTTACGAGCCATACTCGTCGGTGAACAGGAAGATGAAGCTGAGGAAAAAGCCGGCCTGCGAGGCATCGACGTGGTTAAGGTTGAGTAGGACAATGGCAGCGCTGATCATGCTAATGGCTGTGCCGACAAAGCCGAATTTCATGCTGATCCAGCGGTCAATCATATACAGCTGCGCCACAGGGCGTGCATTGTTGTCTGTGCGCTCGACCATCTCCTTGAAGAAGCGGCGCGTGGCGCCAAACGCGCGAATCGTCGACACACCCACGACAGTTTCAGAAAAGTGGCTCAAAACGGGTGATTTGCTGACAGACTCCATTCTTCGCAGCTCACGCGCCGTGTACACAAAGGCAATGCCAATGGCGACGGCCATCGCGGCCACACCGATCATCGGCAGGGCAAACAGAGGAATCACCCACGTGGCGACAAGGATGATCGAGCCAACATCGAGCAATTGGCCAAGGAAATGCACAAAATCGGCGGGAATCTCCGTGTCAATGGTCTCGATATCGTTGCTGAATCGATTGAGGATTCTTCCGACGGGTGTGCGGTCATAGAAGCGCATGGGTGCGTGCAAAACACGATGCAAAAGCTCGGCATAAATCACCTTGCTTGCTTGCAGGCCACCGTAATATACAATGGCAAAGCGCAGCGAGCTGGCAACCACGCCCACAGACATGATGACCAAATAGACGCTGAGATAATAGATCACATCGCCGTCCTTGTCGCCATTGGGGCCATCGACAGCCGGTGCATCGCCATTTTGCTCATTGGCACGCGTCCACACGGAAATCCACCAACTTTGCACCACGTCCATGCCACGGAATGTGAACAGAGCAATGAAGAACATGATCCACAAGAATGGACCGCCAACGCGCTTAAAGTACATGCCATAATAACGCATTTTGATCTGCCCAACAGCTCGATCTATAAAAAAGTAGAAAAAGGTGGGCTAAAAAGTTTTTTTTTTTTACCCTCTCTTGTGAAACAATTAGATCCTACACTTTCATCCTACGTTCTTCTTCCACAAGGACCCTGGGGGATGCTTCTTTCTTTAAAAGGATGTCAACAGGGACATCACCCATGCTGGACGTCTCAATGGCTTCTTCTTCGGCTTCTTCTTCATCTTGTTCCTTTTCTTCATCCAAAATGGTCGCCAATTGGCCAGTCTTGCGCAAGGCATCGGGCGAGCCGACCATGTTTGTGCGCCCATCTTCAATGTGCACCAGATACGTCGCCTCGGAAAGACAAAGGTTGACGTGATGGGTGACAAGCAATCGCGTGCGACCATGCATCAATGGGCCAGTCAAGCAATGCTCGTAAATGTGGCGCGCCGTATGCGCATCCACAGCAGAAAGCACATCGTCCATGACGACAATGCCTGCACGAGAATACACAGCTCGCGCCAATGCCACACGCGCTTTCTGACCGCCCGACAGAGTAATCTGCCAAAATAAAATAAAAAAAATGAGCCTACTGGAATAAAAAAATGACGCATGTTTTGTTTGATGCTTACGCCCTTTTCGCCAATCTCAGTCTCATCGCAAGAGTCGAGTGCGTTCAGATCCTTTATCAATGAGCACGCATAGATCGTGTCATGATAGCGCTTCTCAACATATGGCAGACCAAACAAGATGTTGTCCTTGATCGATGCATTCTGCAGCCACGCTAATTTCAGCAAAAAAAAAAAAAAATCCATCAGCATGACCGTGTCGCGCGTAATTTTTTTTTTTTGATATGACATGATTTCTTTTACCTGACTGAGCAACATAGGCCACGGAATGATCCAAAATCCAGTTTTCTTGAGGAATGTGCACGTCTACAGACAGGTCGTCCATCAACGAGTCGACAATGGGCGCGCGTGGAAAGTGGACGTCGCCTTCCAGCACCGTGGTCTCACCCAACAAGCTGAGAAGCAAGAGCGACTTGCCAGAGCCGGTTGCACCGCAGATCAGCGACAATTCGCCCTTGGGGAATTCAATGTTGAGATCCTTGAGCACAAAGCCCGTCGATTCATCCTTGTCATCCGCAGCAACAGGTACAAATCCGATCGTCGCCTTCTCAAACCCGATGCGCACAGGCATGCCCATGTGGATGGGCTCGCGCTCATCAAGCTCACGTTCGTCAAGATACTTGGCGAGACGGCGCACACTAGAGAAACCAAAAGAAAAGAGTGAGCATTGGGCTCGTTTTTTTTTAGCGTTTTCGTACCTGACCATGGCGCGCAGCCAATCGATGACGGCGTCAGGGATGCCCGTCAGCGAGAAACGAAGCTCGCTCAAAATAGTGATGGATGTAAATGCCACGGGGGCCGTCAAAGTGTTGCCTTCCACGACGGAATAAGTGTAAAACGAAATGGCAACGACAAGCACGGGTTGACTGCATGGACAAAGAGGCTGTCAATTACTTGTTCTCCCGGTTTTTTTTTTTTTAGCAAGTCTTACATGAACCAGATCAAGATAAAGATAGCATCACAGATGAGTGTCCAAGCAACGTGGCGCAATTCTTCTTTTCGCGCCTTGGCAATGCGCTCCTCCCAATTGCGCTCCCAGGCAAAGAACTTGATGTGGCGGATGCCGTGCAAGATCTCATTCATCAGGTTGACGCGCTTGTCACGTGCTTCCATCATCTTGTCTTGGTATTTCGTAAAGACTTTGGTGTTAAAGTGGGTCAGCGGCAGCGAGACAATCATGACCTGTACAATGAGAGAGATGAGACACATGCGAGTCGCTGGCAGCGGCATCCTTTTTTTTTTTTTTTTTACGAGGAAACCAAAGAAGCAAGCATTGCCGAGCAGCTGGTAAAGTAGCGCAATGCCGACAATCAGCTCACAAATGGCAGCCCACACGGCGAACCATTGATGGCTCAGGTCAGAAATGCGGCTGGAATCGGTGCTCATCAGATTGACAATGGTACCAGTGCTGGCACAAGAGTAATCGACCGGTGTCGCGTCGTCATCATCATCCTCGTCATCATCCTCATCGCCGTCATCGTCACCTTTGGATGCCGACGACGCCACAAAGCGACGGAGTGTTTTACGATAGATCTCCAGGTTGACCATGGCCTTGACGTGGACATGCATGAGTGCCTCGGCTTAAAAAAGCATGAGCTTTTTTCCTTTTTCTAATTTTTGGGTCCATTTTTCTGGGTCGCAATGCTTACAGTAGTACCAGAGCTGGCCAATGGCAAACGCAATGGCGATAGTGCCAATGCCGAGTCCCACAATGAGCACAACACCTTGCTGAAAGGCAACATCCGCGGGCAAACCTTTTCCAATTTCCTCGATCAAACTCAAAATGCGGTTCATGAAGAAAGCGGGCGCGTAATACACCATGGAAGCCAGTGTGACGTAGATGAATTGATACAAAATGTGTTTGCGATTGGTGAGGATTAGGCGATACAGCAGCGATGACGACCGATGAACGCTAAAGGCGTCAAACAGGTAGCGACCGCGGCTGGATGCAGGCAGGATCGGCAGATCTTGCTCCTCAAGGCGCTTTTGGCGATACGCAAGCTGCACGAGGTCATTCATGTATGAAAAAGTCAAAAATCCCCACAGGGACGTGGAATTGTTGCCAAGGACGCGCTTGTGCTTGTCGTCGTCAAGGAATGGAGGGCCGCTTGGAATTGTCCACGTGGAGTACACCATGTCGGTGACCAAAAGCCATTCAATGATCCACGGTGCGACGAGCGGCCATGGCGTGGATGCTGCGGTGGCCGAGCAATAGGCAAGCCAGCCCTGGCGCACGAGAATCACCCACGCAGTAATGTAAAAGCAAGCCAAATGGCCATTGAGCACAAAGCCCCATTCGCTGGGCAACGGGTACCGGCGCGACACGAGCACCAAGGCAAGCGCGTAAAGCCAGGACACGAGGTAGAGCGCGCACGCCAGCACCAAACGCGCTTGTTCCTGCTGGTCTTGCGCTACGCGCGTCGCTTGAGAAACAAGCTTGTAAATGCCAAAAAGCACCGCTATTGTCGTGCCAAACGTCAGTCGAGGCAGACGCGAGGCGTCGCTAAACGGCACCGTCTTATCGCGCTCGTGGTCAAAAGCAAGCGCCGCACCGCGCCGGTCCGCGCCGACTTGGTGTTCCGACAGCTGAATACGCTGATGGTAGCTGCGCTGCATGGACAGAACGAGCGCACTGCCTCCAGAAAGCACGGTGAGCGTCGAGGCTAGCCACACAAGATCTGACATGCGTGAGAATAAGTGAACTAAAAAAAAAAAAAAAAAGATAAATCGAGACGAAAGAGAAAGGGAGA
This sequence comes from Gongronella sp. w5, assembly GCA_001650995.1. NCBI lineage: Eukaryota > Fungi > Mucoromycota > Mucoromycetes > Mucorales > Cunninghamellaceae > Gongronella > Gongronella sp. w5. Next base: position 344,195 of record KV441910.1, read on the forward strand.
TCAAAAAAAGGGGTCCCAAAAAAAGCTCCTTTTGAAAAGCGCAATTCCAATTTCTGCTCAGCTTCCTTGCCGCAGTAAACGGCGTTCCTCCCGAATACCCGACGCTGTTTTTTCCAAATTAAACTTTTCTGCCATGCACGGCCCAAAATCCATTTGCCGTGCGAGTGGGGCACGGGCTGCGGCAATTGCGGCAATCTTTTTTTCATACAGATCAGGATCACCACATATGTAATTGCCCTGCTCAGCATTGACGGCCTTTTCAGCGATCCACCGAGCCACCTGGAAACGCACATGCGAAACGAAAAAAAAAAACCGGCAACCTCACGGCTCACTTTTAACTATGTGTAGATGCATTGCAGCGCTCCATGATCACCTGAAAAGGCAAATAACACTGGACTGTGCTTGCGCTTTGACTGGTATGACCGAATTGCTTTTGAAGTCACGCACACAATATTCTAACAATTCTTCCAACTTTGTGTGTAATGGAAATGATAGTGCACGAGCGTCCTACTCCTTTGTGTCACATCACACCACGAAACTTGCAAAAGATCATCGGCACGAACGACGAATCTTATTTTTCATTTATTGTCATTTTTTTACTTTTTTTCGCACCATTTTCCCGTAAACGGGTCTTTCCGACTAGAACCAATGGGACAAAGCGAGCGGGTGCTTGCATTTTCTGCTTGATAGCGGAGCGCTTTAAGCCTGTAGTGCCTCTGAAAAGTGCTCCAGTATTACACGTAAAAGAGCTGTTGATTTATTCCGCCATCTCCTGCTAAACTTGTCCAAGTGACGTCAAATTGGTGAGAGCATTATTGTATGCGTGAAGCGTGTCTTGTCTCTATTTGCAAAAAAAAATCAGTTGGCCAACGTCCGAGAAAATGCACAGAAGCGCGATTTTCATTCTTTTGGGATTTTGCACAAAACTATGGTATTTGGTTTGTCCATTTTTGTATGACAAACTCAGTGTACAAGAGCCGACGACGCGCGCTGCCACCACAATACCAGCAGTAGCGCGCTAGACTGCACAAAAAGGGTGCACATTTTGCTTTGGAAAACGACAATGCGTGTTTTTTGGGCTTTGGTGGCTAGCTGTACCCCTCAGAGTACTGTATTTTTGACTGCCGCTGATTTAAGACATGAATTGTGTCCTACGAGTTTGAAGCATTTATTGTAGAGCGGAAGCGTCCTGAAAAAAATCTAAAAACACCAATTTTCGACTACGTTGCATTTTTCTTGCCATCTACTTGTCCGATCTGCTCAATAGTATCGCCATTGGATTCAACACAAAATTTGCTACAAAAAGGCTATTGCAATCAAAAGTGCTCTGAATAATGGCAAACTTGACTTTCAGCATTTGGATACCACCGAATTTTTGACGCGCTGCACCGTGACGTGTCGCGCTTTTTTTAAAAAAAAAAAGGATACTGTACTTGCTTGTCAAATCACGCAAATATCCAAGGAAATTAGCATTTTTCTCTATTGCAAACCAACTTTTTAATAGTTATGAAATATATAAAATAAAAAATGTATAAAATGATCACGCTTCATCAACCAATTGATGCTTGGTGCGTGCAGCTTGATAAAGGCTGTCGTATTCACCCGACTTGCGGCACATGCCATAGAAAGTCGAGTCGGGGTCATTGATCAGCTCCCATGGGCTGAAAAGCGCAAATGCGTGAGTAATTCGTTTTTTTTTTTTTTGCAGAGACTTACCTTGCGAACTCCACGACCTTGCCTGCATCAAGCACCAACACCTTATCATTGTCGATAATGGTGTGAATTCGGTGTGCGACGCAGAGGATGGTGCATTCGGCGAGACCGGAGCGGATCGTGTTTTGGATGGCCTTGTCGGTCTCAAAGTCGACGCTGGAGGTGGCCTCGTCCATAACGACAACCTTGGAACGCTTGAGCAGTGCACGTGCCAAGCACAGCAGCTGACGCTGGCCTTGCGAGAGATTATGGCCGCCTTCTGTAATGGGCGATTCCAAGTTGTAAAAGATGTTTTGATTCGTGGGCTCGACGACGGACGCGGCGCGCGAGTTGCTAGCGGACGGATTGGAGGACGAGCGGATCAGGTTCACGCGGTAGAACGCGTCGAGGATCTGGTCGTCAGTAAAATCGTTGAACGGGTCCATGTTTGAACGTAACAAGCCATGATACAAGAACGCGTTGTCTCAATGGTTTTTTCAAGGAAAGCGTGTCATTTGGCATGTCAATCCCCTTGACGTAAATTGCATCTGCAGAGGGCGGGATGGCGTCCGCATGTGGGAAAAAGTCGCCAAGACGTTTCAGGCGCAGCTGTACTCGTGCTTGACTCGGCATCGTCGTCTGGGCTGTTTTTCGAAAAAAAAAAAAAAACCAGGCGGAAACGAGTCTAATCGCTTCCCGGCGCATAAAAAGGCACAACTGACCAGCGGCAACACGCCGTGAAACAAGGTTGCATTGCATCGAACTCCGAAACGCGTCATCTCCGTGCATTTACAAAAAAAAAAGTCTTTCTTTTGGCGCGTCAATCCCCTTGACCAATGTCTTTTGCCAAACGCTGTGTCCAATAGATGCCCAATCGTGATATTCGTGAGCAGCAATCATGAATGGCGCTTTGCCTCGCGTGAACTTGGGCACCCCTCACCCTTTTATGCACAAAAAACAGCAAAAAGATTACAACCAGAGACTATAAATAAACTCGACGCGGCTGACCATGGATCTCATGATGATCGTGTCTTTTTGCATCAATCAGGGAAAGGAAAAAATATCATTCAAAACGTTACGCGTGTAAAAAGAGCCGTATGATGCGTCAAAGAGGGCCTCGACGCGGCCAAATGCTTGAATATCTTTAACAGCGTGACACATACTCGCCAATCCGGCTGCAGTCAAGCCAAAGAAATGGGCGCGATTGCTTTTTTTCACGTTACTTGATCTCGAATGGCTCGTCCCATCCTGCAGAGCGAGCCATGCCATGCGAGATGTTTTTAAAAAGAATGAATTGAGCTGGTGTCATCATGCAGAGTTACCAAAATACTCATCAGCGCATGTTTCATTCGTGTCATAATGCAAAATGTCACGCGTTTGGACATGTCGCGTTCGTGTTGATGCGCCATGGCCCTATTCCGAGACGTCGTCACGTCTGCCTGGGATAAGAAACAGTAAAAATTGCGCAATTTACGTACAAGGCGCTCAGACACCTAGCCGCCCTGCTAGATGTCACTCGTGGCCCTCTTGAAAGAGAAAAAAACACAGAAAAAAGGACAAGGCTATGCAGGAATTCGAGCACAATTTTTGTACTACATGACCATGTTTTTTATTGGCGCATCAATTCAAACTAGTGGAAATCAAAGGGCGCACGACTACACGTAAAGGAAACGGGCGCGATGAAGAAAGAAGAGAGAGTGATTCATAGTAGGGGAAATTAAAGGGCGCAGGGCTACACGTAAAAAAAAAAAAAAAAAAAAAAAGCGGGGTGGACAAAGAAGAGAAAAGGCGCGTTGAAAAAGGTGATGATTCAGAGGCTTTTGCGTGCCGCTGCGCGCGCCTCCGCGCGTCGAATTGCCGCCTTGAGATTGTCTTTGAGTTGCTCAGAGCCTTGTTGACCCATTCGCGCCAACCAAAGGTCGAATTTGTCTTGGGGTAGCTTGCCTTTAGCGACATTGATGTAGATGCTGACGACTTGTATGTTGTTTGGAGTGTATTCGCCACCCATTGCGCCAGGGACCACGCGGTCAAACGACAATGCATCCATTCGGAAATTCGTGCTACGACTCTGCGCTGGCAGCTTGTCACTAATAAATGTTCCAATGCCATTCGTTAGCGCGCATTGGTGACGGGAATGACGAGCCGCGTCTAGCAGCACCTCCTGTGGGATGCCTTTGAGTCGAGCCATTGTTTTGATGTTGGTGATTTCCGCTGCCGACAATCGGCTGCTCGTGGTCGTGTCATTGTTACCAAACAGCAAATCGAGGAGCTGCATGGCTTGAATCGGTTGCAGATCATTGAGAAAACTAATAAAAAAAATTAGCCGCTTTTCCCTTTCATGTTCCCTTGATAAGCAAAGTTCGTACCGATTGCATGTCAGGCATAGGATCATGACATTGTTGAAGCTGTATCCCATGGTCGGATCGATCCGTTGCGGCGTCGCTCGGCCCATGTCGCCGTCTTCAAGGTGTTCCACATGCTGGACCTGTAGGCCTGCGCGGCCACAAAGGCCACACGTCTCATTTTCGTCGGCTAGGATCTCCATAAACATGGATTGGAAGTCCGGCTGTGGTAGCAGGGGCGCGATAGCGTCCAGGTCGTCATTTGGCGCGTTGGGGTGGCTCTCGGTGTACTTCTGTCGAATTTTGAGGTTGCGGCTGCGCATACTGCTGCCGAGCATTTTGATGCTGTGCGGGGCATGCGTGTGGGTCTAAAAAAAAAAAAGAATTAGTCATTTTCGTCCAATTTCAATGCTTTTTTTTCAATACCTTGCCACTTTCAATGTTTTTCTTGTCGTTTTTCTGGTTCTGGAGAAGGCAGGATTTGCACCGAATGCGCGGGACACCTTCCACCGTGTCGAATTCATCGATTGGTAACACATGAGCGCATTGCTTGCACTCCTTGAAGCCAGTGTCAACCTAGGAACGCGTGTTAGTCGTCAATGCTCTCTTCATGTGTTCTTTTTTCCCTCTGTGATCAATCTTACCTCGCACGCGGCACGGCTTGCTTTGTGTTTTTCTTTATAATCTTTCGACTGCTTGCGACCGCGCTGGCGGCAGGATGAGCATGCGTGTTCTTGCTTGCCATCGGTGCCCAGGAACTCTGAGAGTGGGTACTCATAACCGCACGCATGGCATTCCACTGGCTTTTCGGCGTCGCCATTCGCTGCCTCGACGTCTGCCTTCTGCTTCTCTTTCTTTTTGGACCGACACTGAAAGAAAAGAGAATAAGAGCTAGGAAGGCATCAATTGGTATTCTTTTCGATTTACCTTTGCACCCACCGCACGACAACGCGAACATGTGGCCACGTAGCGTGATTTTCCGTTCTTCTTGGGTGCACCTTTGAATTGATCAATGGCGCGCCAATGCTTGCATGCGCCAACACAGACAAGCGATGACTCGGGAATCGCTTTTCCATGGTTCAACTCGTTGATTGCCTTGTGAAAAAATCTTGTGAGATACATTGCGCCACTCTTTTTGTCTTTGCATACCTTTTTTGTTCGTTCAATGTCCCTGTCCAGCCTTTGATCATATTTTTTTCGAATTTTCTATCAACGATCAAGGAAAATGAGACAGCGTGTTCTCTAGAAATTAAAGAGGCTGGACTTACTTCATGTTTTTCCCGGCAAGTCTTGCACTTTTTTAAAAACTTTTTCTTCGTCGAGCCATTCCGCGTTGTCTCCACCATGAAGTCTTCGATTGGCTTAGAGTTCCGGCATTCTGGGCGACTGCAGTACAAGCGCGACACCGTCTCTTCCGTGTACTCCTTGTTTTTCGGGTCGTTCAAGTAACCAAGAAGCTATAAAAAAAGATCGATCAATGCATCGCGCTCCTTTTTTTAAAAAAAAATGGCGGACTGTACCTTGTCCATCGAGAGATGATTGTGTGGTTCCTAGCCAATGCAAAGAGAAAATTGAGCATCCGACTCACCCTGGGGCCACACACGCACGTCCTCGCGCGGGAGCCGCCCTTTTTTTTTTTTTTTACCTTCTTTAACGGAGCAATCCACATGGGATCGTCCTCGGCCACCGTCACTGCGCGGCCACTGGAGGGAATCACGTCACCAGAGGGCGGCACCACGTCCGCAGGCGTGATGAAATTGCGCATGTCTGCTTGCTTGAGCCGTTTTGCTGCGCCAGAGGCCAGCTCCGTTTCATCATCAGGCACTGTTTTTCGAAGAAAAAATTGAGATTCCACCCGTCAAGACGCGTCGAGCCCGTGTTTTCTCTTTTTTTTTTTTGGCTCCTTACTTCGTCGTTTTTGCACCATGATGGGGTGAAAACAGGCGATGGGTGGAAAGGAGGTAGATTGTATACAAAGGCAGAAATGAAAAAAAAGAAAAAGGGAAAAAAAAAGGGAAGAAAAAGGGAAAATTGATGGAGCGGTCTGACCACATCCCTCTGCTCTTTTCAACAATCTCCAAGCGACCCGCTGCCTATTTTGGACAGCCCGTCCATCCCATCCTTTTTTTTTTTTTTTTTTT
>KV441910.1:350494-375726 GCA_001650995.1 Gongronella sp. w5
CCCACCCCTCCTTTTTTTTTTTTTTTTTTTGTCCATCGGCTTCCATCCTCGATTTTCTAAAGAAGAGAGAAAAAAAAGCACGCACGAACAGGCGCAAACGAGCTTCTCGTTGCATAAAGGATCCCCATTGACTAGCTACAACATGCCATGATACAAGAACGTGCCGTCTCAATGGTATTTTCAAGGAAAGCGTGTCATTTGGCATGTCAATCCCCTTGACAAGTATCTTTATTCAAGCAATGCATTCCATTGTTGTCCAATTATGATTATTTTAAGCGGCATATCATGTGAGTTGCGCTTGTGCCCCATCAATCTCGGTACACAGCGCCTTCACGCACACGCACACAAAAAAAAAAAAAAAAAAAATAGCAAAAGAAGATTAAAAAATGAGACCAGTATAAATTGGACGCAGCTGGCAGACGGTCCCATGACGATTTTGCTCTGTTGCACCAAGGAGACAGAGGAGGCAAGCAGATGATTCAAGACAACATGTCAATAGAGCCGCATGACGCGTCAATCAGGGCCGCGACGCGCCGAAATGCATGAATCTCCAAAAGTGTGTCACATTGCCGTCAAAGTCCGCCGCAGTAAAGTCCAATGATCACCAATTCTATTCAAATCCGCTCATCCCAATTTGGCGCGCTGGGTTTGATGGCTTTCGTTTCATTCACCTTTTCTTCGTTGTACCCCCCCTTTTTTTCACTCCGTCCCAGAGCTTGCGTCTGATCCGTTTCTTTATTTTGTGAATAGGTAATGCTGGAATTGGATCATATAATTAAAAAGAATTGAGAATGGTGTGCAGAAAAAAGACAAATACAGTCCAAAAAAAGTCTAGGGTGTGGATGCGCGAGTAGAAGAAGCCGAGCATGATGTCCTTGTCGACGACGATGGCTGCGAGCTGCCTGCACCGCGTGCAATAGAGAGCAATTCAGCTGCCTCGCCCGAGCAGTCGCACATTTGCTTGAAAATGCCGCCTTCCTTGGTCATCAATGCATAAGGAGTGTCGAATTCGACGACCTCGCCCTGATCGAGCACGAGGACGCGATCAAAATCCGCAATGGCGCGCAAACGGTGCGCAATGCAGATGACAGCCGAATCATTGAACTCGGAGCGGATTGTGCGCTGGATACGTCGATCAGTGTCGAAATCTACAGATAATGTCGCTTCGTCGAGGACAATCAGAGCTGTTTTCTTGACCAGCGCGCGGGCGAGCGCGATGAGCTGGCGTTGACCTTGCGACCAATTCTTGCCACACTCAGTCACGATGTATTCCAGCGTGATGTCCGACACAGACATGTCGCCCTCGCCCTCGTTGGCGTGATCAGAAGCCGTGCTGCTGGTCAGATGCAAGCGCTTGAGCGCCGTCCACAATGTAGCGTCTCGTAATTACCAAAGGACCCAAATGTTTTACAGTATTACATTTGGATACAGTACCAACGAATTTTTGACGCGCTGCACCGCGACGTGTCGCGAATTTTTTTTTTTTTCAAATCACGCAAATATCCAAGGAAATTAGCATTTTTCTCTATTGCAAACCAACTTTTTAATAGTTTTGAAATATATAAAATAAAAAATGTATAAAATGATCACGCTTCAACCAATTGATGCTTGGTGCGTGCAGCTTGATAAAGGCTGTCGTATTCACCCGACTTGCGACACATGCCATAGAAAGTCGAATCGGGGTCATTGATCAGCTCCCACGGGCTGCAAAAGCGCAAATGCATGAGTAATCCGTTTTTTTTTTTTTTTTTGGCTTACCTTGCGAATTCCACGACCTTGCCTGCATCAAGCACCAGCACCTTGTCGTTGTCGATAATGGTGTGAATTCGATGCGCAACGCAGAGGATGGTGCATTCGGCGAGACCGGAACGGATCGTGTTTTGGATGGCCTTGTCGGTCTCAAAATCGACGCTGGAGGTGGCCTCGTCCATAACGACAACCTTGGAACGCTTAAGCAGTGCACGCGCCAAGCACAGCAGCTGGCGCTGGCCTTGCGAGAGATTATGGCCGCCTTCTGTAATGGGCGATTCCAAGTTGTAAAAGATGTTTTGGTTCGTGGGCTCGATGACTGACGCGGCGCGCGAGTTGCTGGCGGACGGATTGGAGGACGTGCGGATCAGGTTCACGCGGTAAAACGCGTCGAGGATCTGGTCGTCGGTAAATTCGTTAAACGGGTCCATGTTTGATTTTAAAGTTCCTGAGAACAAGATCGGGTCTTGCGGCACACTATAAAATATTGAAAAAAGATCAGCGGCCACGCTTTGTTTTTTTTTGTTTTTTTGCTTCGTACATTGTCAGGCGCGAGCGGAGGTCGTGCAATGGGATTTGCGAAATGTCAATGCCGTCAATGGTGATCTTGCTGCCCTGATCGAATTGCAGGAAGCGGAACAAGGCGAGCGTGAGCGTGGACTTGCCGCAGCCAGTCTTGCCGACAATGCCAATTTTCTCTCCATCGCGGATTGATGCATTGATGCCCTTGAGAATCAAATCCAAGTCCTTGTCGTAGCGCACCTTGAGGTCCTTGATCTCAATTGTACCCTTTTCAGGCCACTTTGTGAGAGAGAAAAAAATGAAGGGATCAGCATCCATGATTACACCTGACTCATGGCGTTTCTACCTTGGGAGGGGGCACCACGGTAAAGTCATCGGCTTCCTGGTCCATGTCCGTGAACTCGACTGCTCTTTCAACCGCATTGAAGCTCATCTCGAGCATCACCAAGCGACGCATGCTCCAAAACCTAGTTTAAAAAAAAAAAGGTGTTGGCACACATCTTATTTTTTTTAAAAAAAAAAAACTTACATTTGGTCCGAGAACATGAGGATGAAGCTGAGGAAGAAACCAGCCTGGGAAGCGTCCATGTTTTTCACGTTGAGAAGGACGAGCCAGGCACTGATGCCATTGATGGCGGTGCCTGCAATGCCATAGCGGACACTGACCCAGCGGTTGACAATCCAGACCATGGTGTAGGGACGCGTGTTGTCGTCAGTGCGCTTGATCATCTCTTGAAGGAAGCGACGCGTGGCATCAAAGGCGCGGATGGTCGTGATGCCAACAATAGACTCACTAAAGTGGCTGAAGAGGGGCGAGCGCGAGGTGGAATCCATGCGGCGCAGCTCACGGCTCGTGGAGACGAACATGATGCCGACATAAATGTTGATGGCGGCAATTGTAAGGACAGGGATGGTGAAGACGGGCACGACATACGAGACGACCATGATGCTGGAGATGACCTGGATCCATTGGATGACGAATTGCGCAATGTCGTTGGGCACAGACGAGTCAATGGTCTCGATGTCGCGTGCAAACCTGTTTAAAATGCGACCGACGGGTGTTTTGTCAAAGAAGCGGAGAGGCGCGCGCAAGACGCGGTGCAGCAGCTCGGCATAAAGAGCTCTGCTGGCGCGCACGCTTCCGTAAAAGAGGGTTGCGAAGCGCAGCGTGCTGATGGTGATGTTCAGGCCGATGATCAGACAATAAATACCCAAATAGTAGTTGACATCCTCGGCGGCCGGAGGCGGCGTCTGGGTGGTGCTGTGGACCGCGTCGGCGAAAGCGGATTGATTGGCGACAGGTAGGTTGTACAGCATTGTCGTGGGCATGCCATGGCTCATGTACGACGCGAGCTTGCCGGAAACAAACGACACTTGTTCACCAGCACGCGACCATTCGCGCACCCACCAACCTTCCGCGACGTCCATGCTGCGCGCAGCCAACAAAAGCACAGCAAACAAGAGCCAGAAGAAAATGCTGCCGGCCATCTTGAAGTACATGCCATACAATCGCATCTTGACGCGACCAATTGCGCGAGCTGATTGGAAAAAAAAGTGGAGTGGTAAGAATTTGCTATTTTCCCCCTTTTTTCCCCCTTTTTTTCATCTTTTTCACTTACTTTCTTCTTCAACGAGGACGCGGGGCTTTGTGTCCTTTTCAATGAGTGTTTCTGCTGCGACCGCCGTCTCGTCAGAGCTGCTGCCGGACGATTCAATGGCTTCTTCTTCTTCGTCATTGATATCTTGCTCCTTTTCCTCCTCAAGGATGGAAGCGAGCTGGCCAGACTTGCGCAATTGCTCGGGCGAGCCGACCATGTCGGGTTGGCCGTCGCGGATGTGCATTAGAATGTCTGCGCCGGTGATGCAGAGCTTGACGTGGTGGGTGACGAGAATTCGCGTGCGATCTTGCATCAGGGGACCCGTCAAGCAGTTTTCGTAGATATGGCGAGCGGTGTGCGCGTCCACGGCCGACAAAACGTCGTCCATGATCACAATGCCTGCACGAGAGTACACAGCACGTGCAAGTGCAACACGCGCCTTTTGACCACCCGACAATGTAATCTGCCAATGAACAAAAAAAATGAGCAAAAATGGAAAAAGACGCGTCTTTTTTTTGGATTCTTACCCCCTTTTCGCCCACCTCCGTCTGGTCGGAATCTTCCAAAGCATTAAGATCACGGATCAGCGAGCAGGCATGGAGCGTGTCGTGGTATCTCTTGGCCACATAGGGTAGACCAAACAAGATATTGTCGCGGATAGACGCATTTTGAAGCCAAGCTACGAAAAAAAAAAAAGCAAAAAAAGGGATGTGTCAGCCATTGGACAAAAAAAAAAAGACATGCGACTTACGCGTCTGTGCAACAAAGGCCACGGAATGATCAAGGATCCAGTCTTTTTCATCGATATTGCTGTCCAGGGCGAAATCATCGGTCACCGTGTTGGCAACAGGGGCGCGTGGGAAGTGGACGGTGCCCTCGAGCAAGACAGACTCGCCGAGCAAGCTGAGCAGAAGCAATGACTTGCCAGAGCCGGTGGCACCCGAGATGAGAGACAATTGGCGGTTTGGGAACGTGATGTTGAGGTTTTTGAGGATGAAGCTGCTGTTTTCGTCGGCATTGGAGGCACTGGCATCGCTGTTGACAGCCTTGAAGCCGACCGTCGCGTGATCAAAGCCAATGCGCACCGGGGCAGACACATCGACGCGTGGGCGGTGTTCAATTTCGGGTTCGTTCAAATATTGTTCAATGCGCCGCACACTGCACGAATAAAAAAGAGGGTGTAAGTCGCTTGCATCTAGTTTTTTTTTTTTTTTTTTGCGACTTTTTACCTGATGTAGGCTTGCATGCCCTCGGTGATGACCTCAGGGATGACATTCAATGCGAAGCGGAGCTCGTTAAAGATGGTGATGGACGTGAACGCGACGGGCGCCGTGAGCACATGGCCCTGGACTTTGGTATAAAAGAAAAAGGACGTGACGGTGACGAGCATGGGCGACGCCTGCCACAAAAAGTTGAAGATGACGTCGCAAACATAGCTTTCGCGCAGATACTTTAGGTCGTTTTCGCGCGCGTCTTGGACACGCGCCTCCCAATTGCTCTCCCAGGCAAAGAATTTGATCTGGCGGATGCCCTGGAGAATCTCGTTCATGAGGTTGACGCGCTTGTCGCGGGCTTCCATGAGGCGGTCTTGAGCACGCGCAAACATTTTGGTCGTGTAGTGATTGATGGGCAGACTGACCACCATGACCAAAAGGCCGACAAAGCACGCCACACCGAGCAGGTTGTACAACATGGTGATACCAATCACAAGCTCGGTGGGTGCGGCGAGAATGCTGATGAACCACGTGGCAAACTAGGTAACACAGACCACGCAATACCATGAGTCAGCATGCTCATACAGAAAAATAACCAATTTTTCATACCTGCGAGATGCGATTCGAGTCGGTGCTCATCAAATTGACAATGGTGCCAGTATTGGCAGCCTCTTTTTTCGTGTCCTTGTCCTTTTCATCCTTGTCCTTGTCATCGTCCTCATCCTTGATGGTCGATGCCGCGATGGACATATCCATGCGACGCACACACTTGCGATAAATCTCGAGATTCAGCATTGCCTTGACACGCGGCTGCACAATGCACCCAGCTACACATGAAAAAACGTAAGAAAAAAAAACACGTCTCTTTTTAAAAATTTTCCTTACAAAAGTACCACAGCTGCGAATTGAAGAGACAGATGGCCATGATGGCGACACTGAGACCCACGGTGACGACAATGCCACGTCGAGTCGTTTCTTCAATGGGTGCACCGTGGCTGATATCCTGGATGAGGGTCAGCAAGCGATTGATGAAGAATGCGGGGGCGTAAAAGAGGCCAGAGCACACGAGGACCAGCAGAACCTGGGCAATGACAGCATAGCGGTTGGCGCGATAGAGGCGATAGACGAGGGACGATTCGCGGAAGCGGCCAAAGATGTAAAACAGGTTGCGCGCGCGGAATTCGGGCGGCAATTGGAGCAAATCGTCTTCTTCAAGCTTTTGCTTCTTGTAGGCAAACTCGATAAAAGGCGCGACATATTGGAAAGTCTAGAAAATGGGCCAACAAGTAAAGAAAAAGATAAGAATTTTGCAATTTTTTTCTTTTTTTTTTTTTTGCTTTTTACGAGATAAGACCAAATGCTGCTAACATGAACAGACAGGACGCGGCGGCCATTGTCGTCTATAAAGGGAGGGCCACGGTCTGCGGTAAGTGTCGTATAGACCATGTCGGTGAGCAGGCCGAATTGGACAATGGCAGGCAGCAGGCTGAGCCACGACGCGTCACGCTGAGCATAGGACGCGACCCAGAGGGTATGAATTCCGATCAGCCAAGCAATCCAATAAAAAATGTTGAGATGCACATTGAGAGCGAAGCCCCACTGGCTAGGGAGCGGGTAGCCGCGCGCCACAAGCACAATGGCCATCGCATAGACCCATGCAATCAGCGCAAGAGCAGCAGCAAGCACGTCATCCACGCTCTTTTGCCCCGTGGCACGCGTGTAAACCGTCCATGCCGACCACAAAAGCACCACGGCCGTGCCAAAAGTAATGCGAGGCAGGCGGCCCGCGTCGCTAAAGGGCACAGACAGGTCGCGCTGCTCGTCAAACTTGATCAGCGGCTCTTGGTCGTCCTCTTGCTCGTTCAACTGAATTTTGTGATAGTAAGCGCGTTGTATAGAAAGAGCCATAGCACTCAGCCCGGCCGTCACCGCCAAATACGATGACAGCCACACTGGACTCAGTAGATCGGGCATAACACAAACTAAAGTTAAAAAAAAAAAAAGAAAAAAGAAAAAAAAAAAGATAGAAAAAAAAAGAAGAAAAAGAGCGCCGGGAGATCAAAATGGCGCAAAAAAGGCAAGATTGCACCGAACGGGGGTGCGCCGAGAACCCCGCCAGGGTCCCGTTGCCGCAGTAAAATTGCCATTGGCTTGCGCAGAATGCGCCAAAAATCACAAAAATAAAACGACTGCGGCGACCTGACTCCTTTTTCCGCCGTTCCCATCCAAACAAAAACACGACGAATACCCCTGATTTGCCATCATTTTTCTTGCACATCGATTTGTTGCCCATCTGGCCGGCCATCATTGCCTTCCGGCGCCGGAATGACCCTGGGAGAATAAAGGCGGAATGTCAATTATGAGATGCATCCTGACTCATTGCTGGCCATTCTTTTTTTTTATTGTTTTTGCGTGTTTTCCAGCCAACCATATTTTTTTGTTGGTGGTTACTCAAGGCATAAAATGGATGTGTAGCATGCTGTACATTACCAAGTTCTTGGTTTGCAGCTTTGAGACGCGTCAGCGACTTGTTATCGTGATTTTATCGCAAACTCACGTCTCCTGTCGGTTCAATGCCATTGCGGATGCGGCCAAGGTCCGCTCAAGGGGTTTAAATGAAAGATACGATCATAAAGTGCTTTTAACGCGTTATCCAGTGAAAAAAAAAAAAATAAAAATAAAAAAATGCGCCCTGGGCACGTCTTCAAACCACGCATCTTCATTTGTTTTGCTCATCCAGCCAAGGCCAATCGTCCTGAGTGTAGTTCCAATCGGAAACGAAGATCATTTTCTGTCGATTGTGAGCTGTTCAATTGGCCGTGAACAACAAAAACATCGGAACATGCCAACAAGGAGCAAAATATCAGTGTTTTTGGAATTTTTCCGCTGGGCTGGCCGTGAATGAGCTCATTATTGACTCGATTTGCTTATGAAGCTACAGCAGTTCTCCAGCGCATTCACTAGCTGTAAGGTTGCAAGTTGTACATATTTAGAAAGAGAAAGGTTTGCTGTCAAAGTTTTTAATAGCTGTTCTTTATCAACCATCTTCTCAACTACTACCGTCATTTTTGCACAGTCCGCGACAACCTACAATCCAACGCATCCGTGGCATGTTTGAGATACATCAGCGAAACCAATCTTGAGCATGCCATAGCACGAAAGTAGCAAAACGGCCCAAATTTGAGATGACTGGCACGACAGTAATTTGATCCTTGTGAAAGTTGGACCAAACTAATCTGCGAACCAAGAACGTCAAGGAGCATTGACTTTTGGACATGGTTCAATTCAGATTTCGATAGATTTGTCTATCCAAGTTGTAATTTAATCTAAATTGTGCCGTGCAATCGCAAGAATGACAGATGATATCTCCAAATAACCCTGGATCCAAGGATGCCTTGTGTCGACTATCAACTAGGTCAGACTTGGAGTCATTGGGACAAGTTTCGCACCAAAAGCTCTGCAAACAACCCCATTTACCGGTCAATCATAGTTACAAGTTGCTTACCAGGCAAAGCAGACCGCTGGAAGGTTTCGCGATGTGTCACGGTGGGCTGGAAACCCCGAGCTGGTTTCAGCTTGCAGCTGCCAATATAGCATTTGGGCGCGCTACACGCAAATCAAAAATTGGTCGTGGCCGGCCTCCAAAACAGAAATCGAAAAATCGGGTTATCAGAATTGGCCCAAATTGGCACACAAGAAACATTTCATGGTAAAACTACGGAAAATGCCCAAAAGGAGCGTGATCGATCTGCCCGTTGACGAACAATGCGCGATTTTAGATTAAACTTCAAGCGCGAATTGCAGAGGAAAACGCGTCCATCGATCCGCGCCGACGCGTGCATTAGTAAGAGAGATGTCAGATGCATGAATTGGATTAGAAGCAGACGCATCTCACGCGACGACTGACGCGGTTTATCACGCGTCGAAAAAGTCTATTGTTATTAAACCGTGTCAAAAATACCAAAAGCATCACTTTTTTTACTTATCACCAATGGCAACAAACGCAGCAATTCATTCTCTTTCTGGTGATGTGTGTTTCTCCAAGATGCAGGCATTTTTCATTGAGTTGGCTTTGAGTCGAAAATAAAGCCTCAAACGCATTTTGCGCGGGAACCAGCCGATGGACCCCCGTTTTTTATAGCATTCTTGCCGGGGAAAGAAATGTATTTACATGATGATGTGAATGGCGTGGCGATCTGAGGACCTAAATTTGACGATTTTCCGCGGATCGACTGTGCCCCTTGGAAAATTGGCCATTTTTGAACATCGTGATTGCGAGTCAGCCAGTGACCGCAGCGGCACGGGGAAGGGCTCATTCGAACCGGAAAACAAATTGGAAGCGGCCAACTTCAATACAGGATAACCTTTTATGGCGCGAGTTCATAGATAAACGATCAAAACACATTAATAGCGCTTGTATTGCTATCATCTCGGCGAAACGCTTGATTGATTGACTTTTTGCCTTGCACAGTAGACGCGTCATGAATGCCGCTTCCAAATGAATGCACGTGAGTCGTTGTACGACGACTGTGTGTATGAATCGGTATTGTCTGAAAAAGAAAAGGCTGGTCTTTTTCTGATTTCACGCTGAATTTCACCCCTTAAAGTGGACCCGTCATCGATGATGACGGGTCGCATTGCAGTCTTTTGAGATTCATTCACGTTTACAAGGTTGAAGACGACATTGCACCAAATTGCATTCTTTTCACGCCATTCCCTTTTTACCTTTTGCTTGCGCCTTACCGCAGCTTGCAGCAGTGATTTTTTTAGGTTGCATTGTTGATTTTTGGTTGCCTTGGCAACCCCAATTGCATCGAGGGGTAGGCTTTACAAAATGGGGAATGGCCCTTTGTTTACAAATTTGGGTGTATGTGCTCTTCTAGTGGATTCAATGTCATACATGCCACCAATGACAATTGCATCGAGCGGCTGTCTTGACCATGGTTATTCATGAGTGTTTTCGAAACGATTGGGGAGCCTTGGGAGTAGAAGGTACAGCTCAATAGACGATTGTAAAGGGCGGAAAGGAAAAAAATGGTGGCGATCGGGTCCAATCAATGGCCGTCACACGATTTGGCGGGGCGCCGCAGACAAGAGGAAGAAAAAAAAAAAAAAAAAGCGAGCGTGTTGGTGCCACCCCTTTTTTTCTTCTTTTCTTGCTTTTTCACTTTTTGTTTTGCGTCATTGTCACTTATTTCTTTAAAAATGGCGTACAAATCCATGGATCCGAGTGATTTTGAGGTAAGCTTGGTTGCTCCAGGGGCGACCTTGTCGCTGCTACACGTTGTTTTTGTTGCTAATCAACTGGGTTTGCTGACGTTGCCTTTTTTTCTTATACTCCTAACAAAAAGGTGGCCAATCCGCCTACCGATGGTATCTCGTCACTGTCGTTTTCGCCACAAGCCGACTTTCTCGCCGCGTCATCGTGGGACAACCAGGTAGGGTGCAGGAAACACGAGGTTTTGGACTGGCTTTTGACGCCTTTTTTGAATTTTTTTTGCCGTAGGTTCGTATCTATGAGGTGCAACCCACTGGGAACACTGTAGGCAAGGCCGCGTACAGCCACGAGGGACCCGCATTGGATGTGGTCTGGAGCAAGGTAAGTGAATCATGTCCTTCGAAATGGGTTTTAGCTGGCAAATGCGCGTTTTGCGATTGCAAATGGAACTAGAGTGTGCAAATTGGGGGCTAATGGAAGGGAAATGGCGCTGAC
Source organism: Gongronella sp. w5 (assembly GCA_001650995.1). NCBI lineage: Eukaryota > Fungi > Mucoromycota > Mucoromycetes > Mucorales > Cunninghamellaceae > Gongronella > Gongronella sp. w5. The sequence goes on from KV441910.1 coordinate 361,291, forward strand.
ACTTTCTTTTTTGATATTCTAGGACGGCACCAAGGTGGTGTCGAGTGGCGTTGACAAGGCAGCGCGCATGTTTGACCTCAGCACTGGGCAGAGCACACAGATTGCCGAGCACGCCGAAGCGATCACGAGCGTGAGGTTCCTGGATCAGGGCCAGTCCATTGTGGCCACGGGCAGTTTGGACAAGACGCTGAAATACTGGGACACGCGCTCTCCGCAGCCAATTGGTACGGTCCAGCTGCCGGAGCGCTGCTACAGCATGGACACCTTGGGCCAGCTCCTTGTCGTTGGCACGGCTGAAAAGCACATGTGTCTCTTTGATCTCAACAACCCCACCACCATCTTCAAGGTACGAAAAAAAAACACGAATTGACGAAGAAAACAAGAAAAAAATGACGAACGCCCCCTTCTTTTTTTTTCACACCCTAGCAAAACACGTCGCCCCTCAAATGGCAGACGCGCACTGTCTCATGTTTCACCAACGGCAAGGGCTATGCCATTGGCTCCATTGAGGGCCGTGTTGGCATCCAATACGTTGATGAAAAAGAGCAAAGGTAAGCCCGCGCCTCTTTTTTTTTGACGACTGAACGCGCTTTTTTGCCACCGGACGCGCTTATGACGCGCTTTGACGCGCTTTGACACGCTTTCTGACCCAACCTCGATGGTTAATCTCTTCTCTTTTAGTAAAAACTTCTCGTTCAAGTGCCATCGCGACGACACCAAGAACGTTTACGTTGTCAACGACATCAGCTTCCATCCTATCCATGGCACGTTCTCGACCTGCGGCTCTGACGGCACCGTCAGCTTTTGGGACAAGGATTGCAAGCAGCGCCTCAAGGCCTTTGGCCAATGCAATGGCCCGATCGCTTGTACTGCGTTCAATCGCACCGGCCAGATCTTTGCCTATGCCGTCAGCTATGATTGGTCAAAGGTAAAATGAGAGACAAAGAGAGAAAAGGGGAGCCGCGCACAGGCAGAAAAAAGGGAGCCCGGACAAATTCTGACTAAATACGCTTTGTTTGTATGATCAACTAGGGTTACAAGTTCGCCACACCCGCGCAAAAGATCTTTCTGCACGCCGTGCGCGACGAAGATATCAAGCCGCGCAACAAGAAGCGATAAATGCTTCCGGCCCTCCATGCATGCCGCGTCATCACGGTGCAAAACACAACCTATCTCTTTTTTTCCATGCCCCTCTTCCCTACACACCACACACACACACACACCACAAACTCACACTTCTTGTTTTCCATCCCCCAATGCACGCATTCCATTCCCCTTTTTCCTTTTTTTAAAGCTTGTTTGCCACCCTTTTTATCCATTTAGCCTTTTTTTTCCCTCTTTCCCCTTTTTCCCCTCTCCTTTGCCCTCCCATTCTGTTCTAGTACAAAGAAGAATAAAGAAAATCCTAAATTCGCATTGTTTACGCCGGGTTACACACAATAGGCTGTTGTTTGAAACCGTTTAAACTGAGATTTGCCCTTTTTCTTCTTGTGGACTCAATTTTTTTGACAATGCAGAATTGCCTCGCACAATGAGATCATCGTTGCCGACAAATCTGACATGGTCTTTGATCAAATGATTGCCCAGAATGAACAAAAAGATGACGACAATCCGGCTCTTTTTTGTTTTTTTTTTTTTGAGATGATCACGATCCTCGGACGCGATCATCTCCGGTCCCCTTGCTCCTTCTGTACTCTGGGACCGCGTCATTCACGGGGTGAGGGGGAATGGAAGAGGCTGACGCACGCCTCTTGCGATCGGAAACCGGGAATTCCCAAATAAAACAAGCTTCATCTAGCTTTTTTTCTTTACTGCCAGTCAGAGATGCAATTTTCGCCTTGTTTGGGGCGTCGGGGCACCGCAGAAACAAAAAAAAAAAAAAAGAGAGATAGAAAGCGCCCTGGCATAACTTCTTCCGAGTCCTGTGCATGACGCGCCTATGCAATTTCCCCTGATTTTTGCATGGGGTGCATGGTGGATGTGTTTTTCTCTTTTTTTTTCTTTCTCGCGTGTATGCCGCGCGGCCACACTGCAAAGGGGTAGCTGTTGCCATGGGGATCCATGAGCTGTCATGGGGGGATGGACGGACATTGGTGGGCTCGGACGTTCCCCAAACAGGGCGGAAGGGGAGAGTGGCGCACAAACGCGCCAATGCCTGACGAGCAGTGGGGCGAACGCCGACTCCAGGCCAAGTATCCAGCATGAATTTGCAGCGGGTCCTCAATTGTCGAGGACCATTCAGGAATAAGGTTCAGGCCATTAGGTACAAATACCCATTTTTGTTCAACCTTTCTCTTTTTCCACTCTTTTTTTCTTGATTTTTTTTTTGTCCATCTCACTCTATTGGTTCCCCTGTTCTTTTCCTCCAATTGCTCATGACGCTGCAAAACGTGACCGAGCAATCGTCGCTGCTGGATCGACGCCGGTCGAGCCATGCGGCCAATCACTACCACACAATGAACATTCCGGCGCCGCCGTCGTCGTTGACGCTTCCAGAGATCGACGCCAATGAGCAGCGCCAGATAAATACCAGTGCGCCGGCTACCTTTTTGACACCGTCTCTTGTGGAAACAAGCCCGCGCTATCGATTTTTTAACAAACGCTCGGGACAATATGACGATGATCGTCAAGACCTCATCAATGAAAACACAGGCGTGCGTATCTGGACGGACTCTTACACAAGCACGGGTAAAAGAAAAGAAAAAAAGCGGGGTGACAATCAGGCCATGATTTCGCCTTATTTCTCTGGATGACGCCCCAGGAAGGCCTTTTTTTTTCTCATGCTCTACTCTTTTTGTAGACTGGATCCACGATAGAATCAAGGAGGGTGTGCGGCTACGCAAGCTGCGGAACATGCAAGGGCTACGTGGTCAATGGGCCAAGGCCAAGGATGCGTCGCAGGCCTGGCTGTTGGTCTTTACGATAGGCATTGCCGTGGCCAGCGTTGCCTGGTTCATCGATGTCGTGCAAGAATGGATGTCGGATTTGAAACAAGGCTATTGCTCCACACAATGGCGCTACAATCGCCAATTCTGTTGCTGGGGCATCCCAGGTACGTATTGAAAAAGAGAGGGTCAGGCGGATTGGACCGCCCAAATGGCGCACTTAATAGGTTCATCAAAAAAAAAGGAGAACACCCGACGGATCCAGACAAACGCGGCCAATTGGATATTTATGGTCATATTTCTTTTCTTTTTTTTTTTTACACAGAACACCAAGTGTGCAGCGCGTGGAAGACATGGCCAGAGGTGTTTGAGGTCAAGGGCGAGTCGTCCACCTACTATACGGCCATGCTCGCCTACACGGTCATTGGCGTAAGCCCAAAAAAAAAAAAAAAATTGAAAAGCGAAAAATGGAAATGTGTCGCTGATCTTCGCCCTCGTCGCCCCTGTGTTTTTTTTATAGCTTGTCTTGTCCTTTTCGGCCGCGGTGCTCGTCAAATACTCTGCGGAAAAGGTGACGATTCGTGTGCCGGCGCATCCCAAGCCATTTGCAAAGTCATCCGTGTCGCACGACACCATTGCGACGCCTGCGGTGCACACGGCGCCTGACAAGGAGACCAAGGAGGAGACCAAGATGGCCTACTATAGCGCGGGCTCAGGTATCCCAGAAATCAAGGTCATCCTAGGCGGCTTTGTGATCAAGGGTTTCCTTGGCATAAAGACCCTCATTGTTAAGAGCATCGGAAATGTAAGTGGTCAGGATGGAAAGACGCCCCTTTTCAGCGGGCTCTGTGCGCCCTCCCCCCCCCCCCCCCCTCATGGCTCACGCAATTTTTTTAAAAAAAAAAAAAAGATCCTATCGACATCTGCCGGCCTCACATGTGGCAAGGAAGGCCCTTTTGTCCACCTTGCCTGCTCCATTGGCAACATTTTTTGCCGCTTCTTTCCAAAGTTCAACAAGAATGAGAGTAAGAACAAAGAGAATTGAGAAAAAAAATCCCATGACTTGCCCCACTGATGTCATCGTCTGATCAAATTAGGCAAGCGGCGAGAAATTCTGAGCGCTTCTGCCGCTGCGGGGGTCGCAGTTGCATTTGGTGCGCCAATTGGCGGCGTGCTTTTCAGGTAAGGACGGGATAACCCGAGAGCGTGGGATCCAGGGGAAGCGCAATTCGAAAAACAAAGAAAAAAATAACTCACGCTTTCAATGGCGCCATCCATAGCCTGGAAGAAGTCAGCTACTATTTCCCCATCAAGACCATGATCCGGAGCTATTGTTGTGCCGTTGTGGCCGCCTGTGTGTTGAAGGTAAAGAAAAAAAAAGATTGGCAGCCACCAGGTGACACGAAATCGCGGATGACCTCATTGTTTTTTTTTCCTTGCTGTGCACAGATTTGGGATCCCTTTGGCACCGGCAAGATCGTCTTGTATCAAGTGGTCTATGACAAGGAATATCATCTGTTTGAATTGGTGCCCTTTTTAATATGCGGCGTTTTTGCTGTAAGATCTGCCTAACCACACAAAAGATAGAGCGAGAGATGGAAACGCGTCTCATTCACGGCACGTGCCATTTTCCAGGGATTCTTTGGCGCTTTTGTGTCATATTACAACATCCGGTACCAGCATTTCCGCAAATCTTCGTCTCTCCGCAAATACCCCATTGTCGAGGTGCTTGGCATCATGCTGGTCACGGCGGTCGCGTGCTTTTGGAACCCATTCTCGAGGTAAAAATTCTGCTGCGCTTCCAAAAGTTGCCATGCTCACGATTTTTTTTTGGTGTCTTTTTTTGTTCTTTTCTGCAGAATGAGCCTCAGCGAGTTTGTGTCCAACCTGTTTTCCGAGTGCTCGCCTACCAATGACAATGGCGGGCTCTGCGCGTAAGATATATAATGCATGGATCGAAGACGACGCGCGTGATTGACCGTCTTTTTATGTTTTAGCGACTCGTCAGCGGAGATTCCGCAGCTGCTTGTGCTTTTACTTGCTGCGCTCGTGATCAAGATGGCGCTAACGGTGATCACCTTTGGCTGTGCGGTGCCTGGTGGTGTATTTTTGCCTGCATTGACGATTGGTGCGGCAACAGGCCGCATCATTGGCCTGATCATGCAATACATCACTTTGACGTACCCGCACGCTTGGCCATTCTCTGTTTGCGCACCTGACATTGCCAATGGCGGTGAATGCGTCATCCCCGGCGTGTATGCTATGGTTGGCGCCGCAGCATGCTTGGCTGGCATGACTCGAACAACAGGTAAGCTCTTTTTTTTCCATGCCCACACAGATCCCTACAGATATCTGCCCAAGCCCCACCCGTCATCCCCGTCGCACATGCATCATCATCATCATCATCACACACATCACCTGCTCTGCACCTCAGAAAAAAAAAATAGCGCACTCACCGCTTTTGTTTGCCCATTCCAGTGTCTCTTGTAGTCATCATGTTTGAATTGACGTACTCGCTCACGTACTCGGTGGTAAACAGCAACCTTTTTTTTTTCGTCTCATTGACGCGTCATGGGGGCAATGAGGTCATCTGACTCTTTTTTCTATTTTTTTTCTTTTTTACTAGCCAATTATGATTGCCGTCATGGTAAATCCGGGGATGGTCGCGTCATGGCGCCAAGACTTGCGCTCACTTTATTGTTTTTTCTTCACACTTAGGTGGCAAAATGGGTGGCGGATGCTGTTTTTATCGAGGGAATCTACGATTTGCTGATTGATCTCAAAGGTCTGCCCTATCTCGAGGCGCGCAAAGAGTACGTGCACTCTGCGACGGTGATGGACCTGTGCGAATACCTGGAAACGATCGACATTGATCAACCTATCACGGTGGGCGATTTGCGACTCAAATTGGAGGCTAATGATGCTGTGGGTCATGGCGAGGACGGTGGGTTCCCACTGCTCACCAATGGAAATCTGCTGCAAGGCTACATTGCGACGCACGAATTGACACACTGCATCGATCGCCTGACGCGCAATTACGAGGCCAGCCCCTTCATTGTCGATCATGACCTCAAGGACGTCCCCTGCTATTTCCGCCGCTTTGGCAATGCCGTTTACGACTTTAGCCAGGTCGAGGAGGTCGTCACGCCGCGCAGCTACCCGTCTTTATTATCACAAGATGGACACAGGCGCGGCATCACGCCTGTCAATGATTTTTCGCAATATGTCGACAAGGCGCCAATCACCATTAGCCAGCATGCGTCCATGGAGCTGCTCATGGAGCTATTTATCAAGCTTGGCTGCCGCTACGTGTGCGTGACAAACACGGAGGGTCATTTCGTCGGCATCATTCACAAGCGTCGGCTGTTGGCATACCTCAAAAGTTTAGAGGATCAGGAATGAGCCCCATCGCTGCTTTGTTAAAAAAAAAAAAAAAAAACTTGAATTTGCATGTGCTTTTAGATGGACAAGATTAAAAAAAAAATCTCGCGAGATTACTATACCCCATTCAATTCCGATGGAAAACATAAATGGCTTGTTTATTCGATTTTTTTTTTTGACCGTTGTGCATTTGAAACAGATATAAAAGGGGAGGAAGAGCACGCAAAAATTTAAATCATGAGAGTTTTGTTGAGGATTGAATTGCAGCCAGTTACATTTTGGAAGTTCAAAGTCTCGATGGTGACATTGTTAAAGCAATACATGAGCTGAGACAAGTTGAAACGCTCGTACTGTAATGCCAAGTTCCAATCGGGCAAATTGATGGTGCCGGTCTCCGACTCGCTAAAATTGCTGGTCTCGTTCATGTAGGAAGTGCTGTTAAGGAGACAGCCGAGCGTGCATGTTGTGAATTGCTGAATGGTTTTGGAATTGTCATACGTGTTGATGAGGTCGTTGTCATTGGTCGAATTGCTGGCGCTGGAAACTTCGTTTTGCACGTTGGGGTTGGAATTTGAAGAGCTCTGCTGCGTGGCGTTCATGCTGGCGCCGACTGTGCCATTGACGCCGACACTACCATTGACGCTACCACTGAGGCCGCCGATCAAGGCATGCAGCTCAGTCAGGGTGGAATTGAGCTCACTCACGACGCTCAGCGACGAATTGATCGCGTACATGATGCTGACGCTGTCATTGAGCTTTTGGTACGTCTCGGCCACGTCGCTGATTATGGAATTGAGGCGACTTTCCACGCCCTTGTTTTCATTTGTCAGGTTGCTCAATGCCGAGTACGTCGACAGGTATAGGCTCTGCAGCATCTGGTCCGCCTGCGTCAAATTATTGCTGTTGTTGCAGTAATTGATGATCTTGTTGTTGGGTGGCGGCGGGGGAGGCGGGTAATTGTGCTTGCCCTTCCATCCGCCCTTGCCCCATCCCTCTTTTATACCACCCTTCCAGCCGCCTTCCTTGCCAGCGTACTTCGACCCGGAGTCTTCATCTTCGAAATCGTCGTCCAGCCCCTGGTAATCGACCATATAATTGTAATCGTCGTCAATGTCCCCATAGAGCGCCACGTCATCGTCATCGTCATCGTCATCGTCGTCATCCGGATCATGGTGTTTCTTGGCCAGCACGACGCACACAAAATACGCGATAAGTGCAAGGAAAACCAGTCGCGACACGTTCTTTGTCATTTAGAATTTTCCAGATAAAAGAAAAAAGAGAGCGACACGTATTTCCGTAAATGCCATTGAACTATTATAACCCGGAAATAATCAACAATCCCATTGCGATCAGACCCTTACCGTTAAAACCCCCCCCCTCTGATCATCCGACCGCGTCGCTACTTTAGTATGTCGTCCGGGATATTTATACCGGTATATCCCTATTGTGGCAAAGGCCGTGCAACAACCAGAGACTCCGAGTCCAGGTATTCGGCACATTTTACACCATTTTAGCCTGGTTATGCAATATGCACCCAGCACTCTCCTGCCCCTGGCGTCATGTTCAGAATCCTGCCTGCATTGCAGCAGCCAAATTGCTTATAATCAACGGCATTCCAAAAAAAAAAAAAAAGAGCAACCTGCTTGCGAGGTTTAGGAGCCCCAGACAATGGAAATCGACTTTTAGTGTTTTAAGCACGCATGTTGTTGCTTTGTTATTAAAGCGCACAGCAGACAAAGGCTTATTTCCAAAACGAGAAATTCGAGGTTTCGGACTTTTTCTTCAAACCAATGCTATTTTTCAATTATGTAGATGCTTCTTCCATCCCTAAAGATGGCTCTGTGTCAATTGTTGTAGCAGCAAGCCGCAAAAAAACTTTTAGAGAAGGCTTAAGATGTTTTTCTCATATCACTTTCCATGAATTGGAGAGATGGCCGAGTTGGTCTAAGGCGCCAGGTGCCGTCAAAGGCGCCATTGCACCCAAACAACAGCCATATCAAGACGGCCGACCATATTTTTTGCTTTTTGCGCGCGAAAAAATGATTTGCCGGAGTTTTTTTTGGACTTTTTGATCTTGAACTCCCTTTTTTTTACTTTTTTTATTTTTTTTTTTTTTGTATGTAATGGCAGACCATTCTTGTCACAGGTGTGGCTCCATGGCCGAGCCGCTTGCGATGCAGTGTGCATGGTTGGCAATGAAACAATTTTTGACTTTGTTTGGCGTAAAATTGGGTGCTTGGGCATAAATTGCATTTTTTTGCTTGTCAAAGATTACATTGTCGATCAGTGTGAAGAGCAGTTCATCGCTAGCGACATGCTAGTCATTCCAGTGTTTGTGGTGGGGCCTTGAGAGGGCGAGAAAAAAAAAGTGGTATTGATGAAAAATCAAAAGTACGTACTTTTACGTGTTGCGCATTGCTTCGCTGAACCGATCTTCTCGCGAGCAGTGCATTGGATGGAGCGCACGTTTTGACGTGATACCATCACGACGCGAGGTGATACGATGCAAAAAAAAAAAAAAAAAAAAAAAAAAAAAAACCATCCGTGCTTTTTTACAAGGTGTGATCCTCCAAATGCACACCCATACATTCAGCACGTCATGGAATGAAACTTTGCCACGTGTAGCGGATCGCTACGATTCCTTTTATTTAAAATAAGCTTTCCTTTACAGGTCAAATTTGCAACTTTTGTGTTCTATGCGTCCTTTTAAAAGAATCATCTCGTCAACTTCAGCAAGCTGGCAACGTATGACATCACAAACGAACTTGAAGCACGATGGGGAGGTTGGTCCTCGGAAGTTCGGATGATGACCATCGTCGGCCATCGTTCCACACATTCAATGCTTGTGTACCTGTCTGGAGAGTCAAACCCTGAAATACATGCGTTGCATCATGCACCGCGGCACGTCTGTACCTACTGTATTAGCCTTACTGTATACCTCTCAAATTTGGCGCGCACGTTGCTTCGAGCGTAAAGTGTGTTCTGCGCGCGTTTGAAAAAAATCGATACTGTAATCACAAAAAGGCATGATTTTCATTTGCTTATTAATTTATTATGATCACACTCAAAAAATATCTTTGATCTGTTCATTTTTTTTAATTCAGTCGGGAGTCAACAGAGCCTGACGCATGGTGCTGCGCGCTGCGGTCATTATTTGAACCGTTGAAAGCTCAAACCTTAAAGCATCGCACGGTACTGCACAATACTGTATGCGTGTTTTCCGGACTTTGTAGGCTTGCTTTGCCTTCCAGAAATTTTTTTACAGCTTACCTGCCCGCCGATGAAAGTTGTGTCGCAGGATGAACTATTTTAGCTTGCGCGCAGGCGTGAGTCCATCCAATTTTTTTAAACCCGCAAAACCGCAAACACTGAATTTTTCCCTCTTTTGCATTCATCTCGCCATCTGCTTGACCGACTCCGGTCAAAAACAGCTGCATCGCATTCAACGCAAAAATTGCAACAAAAAAGCTTAAACTTCCAAACCGCTACGACCACTTTTGAAAAATTCAGGGGTCACACAGTTAAAGCCCAAAAACGGGTAAATTCGAACTCCGAGTGATCAATGCATCCCAAACAGGTATCTCCGACAAATTGCTATCAGCAGATAAAATGGCAGGTCGCCCCAACTTAAGAAAGATGTCCAAAGAATGACGCATGAACGGCGATCGACTGAGAAAAGTGCCTGCTTTGGGCAAGATTTTTTTGAAAAATTAAGGTTTGACACTTCCAAATTAAGGTGGTGGATTGATGGAATTTTTATTTTTATTATTTTTTTATTTTTTTACAGTATTTTTTTATTTTGCACATTTTTGTGCATTGGTGAGTGGACTGCAGCCTGCTGAAATGACCGATGCAAATTGTTCAAACCCAAGCTAGCGCGCTGCAAGTCATTCCATTAGATGCGTTGCCCACTTTTTGTTAGTAAATCTGAAATAAAAATCGAGGTTTGACTAGACCGGTCCAAAGCAAATCGGCGTTTAAAAATTGTCGAAAAAAGCTATTTTCTCTGTCAGTTTTGATCAGTTTGCGGTGAAACTTGTTTCATTCGACGGAGGTTCAGTAGCTGCATTTGACACGTTAAAAGCACTGCGGATTGTTTTTCCGGTTGTCGAGAAAAATGAGTTTGAAAATTAATCCAATGTTTGATTGACTTTTGCAAGCATGCAAAGTTCGTCCATCGGGCGAGCAAGCAATCGAAAATGACACCCGAGCGTGTCTCTTTTCATCGCTGCTATTTCACCGCAATCCGCAAAATATTTTGAGACTCCCTGTACTAATACTGTAAATTTGCGAAAATAAGGCTTTTTGGATTCATCTGCATAAACGACCAAGCCAACATTTGGCTTAAGATTTTTTGTAGGGAAAGATTGCCCCAAAATAACCTACTGTGCGGGTTTGAAGAGATCCTTACAGTACAGTATTACAGTAGTAGTAAGACTATATTATTGTGAAAAACGTGCAAAAATCGCCAACTTTCTAAAATTGTCGACAACGGCGGCCTCCTACCACTAGGTTTTAACGTTTCTTTAAATAAAATTGACGTGCCAAAATTACCTAATGGCTCATTTTGGAATCGACCCAGTTACGGTTTGTACAGTAGCGGTCAGCATTGCAATTGTGCAAATTCGTGAAACTACAGTAGTGTAAAGTATGTCTCAACAACGACCAGAGCGATCTCTAGTTTTATTTTTTTTTTCTGAAGAGAGGCGTTAAAAAACATACAATGCTACTGTAAGTTTGGCGGTGGTTGTTGAAGCACTATTTTACCGCGAAATGATTTTTTGAAAAACGTGTTACAGCCAAAATTTCAGCAATGTCAAGTCGTTCGCGGAACAAGCTGTTTGACCTCAGGGTTTTAATTTTTTTTCTGAAAAGAGAGGAGCCAAACCCTGTAGGTGGGAAAGTTTCGTGGCGCTGCGACGAGTCTTTGGTGGTGAAATGATTTTTTTTCGAATTCTGGATTTTTTTTCGAATTCTGGAAAAAAAAAGTTGGTCAGGTCAAAATGCATCTGGAGGGCCCTCCGCTTGAGAGATTCAAGTCCAGGGTCCAGCCAGAAAATCCAAATCCGTTTGGCAACCTACACCCGAGCGCTGTAGGAGTCATCTCATTAGGTGCATTGCCCTCGTCTTTCTAAGCAAATCAGCCATAAAAATCGGGGGTCGACCTGGCCCTTGCCGAGAAAATGGCGACAAAAGTCAAATTTTGGAAACTTGAATTTCTAGACCAATGTACCGGTAGGTCACACGCCTGTGAAACTGGCTCATTTGACAGAGAATCGAATTCTGTATCTTTTGTCATGCAAGCTTACCGTGGGGTACCTTTTCCATTCCCGCCCGAGAAAATCCGGATTGAAATGTTTGATCACGCGTTGCAAGTGTACAAAAGTCACGCATTGACTTTGCCACGCGGGGACAAAATGGCCACCAAACGCGTAGTTTTCTATACATACAAGCCTCAGTCCGCTCGAGCCATTATTTAACTCGCCACGGTCGAAAACGTGAATTTATCAATAAATGTCGAAATTCTCGTCAAGGGCCCTATCAACCTCCGGTTTTTACGACTGCTCTGAAAAGAGAAGCGCCAAAATGCCTAAAGGACAAAGTTTCAAGGGAGTGCAGTCACTTGATGGCGTGCCATATCAACTTGGAAAAATGGCGATTTTTTACGGATTTTTCAAGGGGTGCAGTCGATCATTTTCACTGATTGTCAAGTCAAGAAGATTAAAGTCACTGGAATGCCACGCCATTCACACCTTGGATAAACACACCCTCCTGTTTATAGACAGAAACGCCATAAAAACATGGGACCCATCATCTGGTTTTGATGTAAGAATGCAATTTGTTGTGTTTGAGGCCACGTTTTCCGGTCAGGGCGAATTCAATGAGGATCGGTCGTAGCACCTTGAAATGAAAACTATCAGGAAGAGCACGAGCTGGCGCATAGTAATGATGGATAATCAATGGAAACACGGTGCCCTGGCAGATTTGACAAAAATGAAAAAACCAGACCAATTTTGCCCCTTTTTCGATACGCGATCACTCGCGCTGCGGCCATCGCAAGTTCGCAACCGATCATTGCGCTCATCACATTTGTGCACCTGAAGAATTTCTTCCTGGTGGATGCGTCAGCGCGGCACTTTAACATGTTTTAACTATGCAATCTGCGTTGTCAAGAAAATCTCAAATCACGAATTGCTCGTCAACGAGCTGAGAGAACCCCTCGTTTTTAGTCATTTCCTCGGTTTCTCAATGTGACGCTGGCTTGTGTGCATGTTTGGTGACATTATGAAGATCCAAATGTTCCATTTTGGATTTGGGGGCCTGTCAGCGAACGGCGCCAATGTATCAAATAGTGTAACATAGGCGCCTTTGGAGTGGTGGTAGTCGATGCATTGAACCTATGTTTGTTGAATTTGGTGCCATAAAATTCACGATTCACTTTGACGGCATGTCGTGCAATGCGCCCATTTCTGTATTTTCGATAAAGTCGTGCATAGCTCAACGACGCTTGGACTTGCAATCGATGAAAAAGCTTATACTGTATTTGTACGTGGTTTCTGCGTCTTTTGTCACGCCAACCTACCCGGCCTCGCGTGCATTGTTGCCGAGAAAATGACATTTGAAATAATTTGAAATGGGCGATCCTGGTTTGGAAGCGTACAAATGTTGTCTGTCGCGGTCGCTTGGCAGAGGTGAAATGATGTACAGAGATTCAGCTATTAACGGTGTAAGTATCATCATTTATTGCTCAAGAGATTGTAGAAGTTGGCTGCATAATGGCTGGAAAATGCTTGAATTCGCAGGACGTACGTCTTTTTTTTTTTTTTTTTTGGCGCAGCAGTCGCCTCGCAAGTAGCAAGCGTCCCTCCCATTGATTGAAAATTCATTTGCTGTGAAATTAAGATTTTAATTGGTTTCATGCGAAAAACAAGTGCATGGGCCATTTTATTCACACACAGGGAAGCATTGGATGTGAATTGACGACGCCAATCTGTCAAGTGACAGCAGTGGGCAGGCAGGTGGAGTGGCCAGCCGAGGAGGGCGGGGCCATTGATTGGCCGACGGGGGGCTGGAAAGAAAAAAAAACAAAATTTAAGGCCGCCCCCGCCTCGAGCCTGCCCATTGATCCCTTTTTCTTGTTTATTTTTTTTTCCTTTCTACATTCACCAGCACCATGGTAAGGCCGGATCGGCTGCGCAACGAGACGAGGGTCGGGGGTGTTTACAGGTATTTTTTTTTCTGTTTTTCTCTAGTCGGCTCGTATTATTGCGCAAGTGCTCGTGTCTGTCGGCACCGTCGTGGGCCGAGCCTTCTTTGCGGCTTACAAGCAGGCGGCAGCCAGTAAGTTTGCCATTGTCGGGGACGAACAATGTCTTTGTTGACGCTATTTTGCTCGTTTTTCTTTATTTTAGACGCTGCGGCCGGTGGTGGTCCAGCAGCGGCCGCGCGCGGAAGCGGCAAGGAAGGTGTCGTGGATGCTTTGACCCGCAAGACGGGCATGTCCATGGAAGAGGCGTGCCAAATTCTCAACATCAGCAAAGATGCCGATCTGGCGCAACTGACAAAGGTAAAAAATTGACGACGATAGTCATTGTGCCATCCCATTGGTCATCCATGGGAGGGCGAGGAGGGGCGAACGAGAGAGCAATTGTGTGGATTCTTACCTTGTATTATTGCCAGAATTATGAGCATCTGTTCAACGTCAACGAGTCTGCCAAGGGTGGCTCTTTTTACCTTCAATCCAAGGTCGTGCGCGCCAAGGAGCGATTCGAGATGGAGCGTGAGGATCTTAAGGAACAGATTGTCGAGCAGCAAAAGAAGATTGAGGCCGAGCAGCAGGCACAGCAGCCCAATCCCCCCAATGACTCGCCTTCAACACCTCCTCCTTCTGCATAGACCTTTTTTTATTTTTATTTTCCTTTTTACCCTCTGAAATTTGCTGTATATTTTGCCACCCTCCCCCTTCCCCTTCACCCTTCTCATGTGCCATCCTTTTTTTGCTTTTCCATGCTTCTTTAGACGATATCAATTTTTTATTAAAAAACCATTCATTTCATGCGAATTGGACATTTGAAACATTAAAATAGGCGGGGTGAGCAGAGGCACATTTTTGAGCTGCGCTCGTTTCTCTTTTTCGTCTGTCCTTTCTTTTTTTTTTTTTTTTTTTTAT
>KV441910.1:375790-419108 GCA_001650995.1 Gongronella sp. w5
TTTGTCCTTTTTTTTTTTTTTTTTTTTTATCATGGCGAGGCCCGAATCGGCGGCTGCAGCGTCACAAGAGGGCAAAACGAGCAAGCAGAGCGCGCTGCAGCGCATGTCGATCTACGATGCGGCCAGCAGCGTTGTGGTGTCGCGCGAGCACCTGGCTGTGCTCAAACCTGTGTTGCAAGGAGACGTTGAGCACCTTTTGCAGCTGTTTGTTGCGGTAAGTTTTTATTGTAGACACAAAATGATACTGATCCGACGCTTCTCTTGGGTGCCTAGCAACCGGAGCATACGTTTGAGGCGTTTGACGCTGTGTGGGATCACCTCAAATTTGACCAAATCCATTTCGGCTGCCTGTATCGCGAAGCGCGTCCCGCGTTCATGTCCGCCTTGTTCTCGGCCACGCTGCGTAAGATCTCCTTTTATTGCTTTTTCTGTCTTTTTTTTTTTTTCAGATGGAAACTTACGCCGTGTTCGACCGTTTTTTTTTTTTTTTTTTAGATTTCTTCGCGTCCAATGTGGAAACCATGAAATTTGGCGTGATTTATGCGCTGTATTTTTTGTTCCAGTCGCAGCCTGCAGGGTGGCCGACCGAGTGCATCCGCGTGACCAGGGGTATGTGTCAATGGTTCGTCCTTTTATCTTCATTGACGCCCCCCCCTTTTTTTTTTTAGAACAATGGACATCCTTGTTCGATTTTTACATTGCGTGCGGCCAGCGCGGGTTGCGGGAGCATGCATTGGTGGCGTATGTGTTCAAGCAGCTCAAGGATGAATTAGGCGCGTTTGCGTTTGTGATGAACGAGCAAGTCGCCGACGCCAGCATCTTTGAAATCCGCGAAAAAGAGCCAGCCAACACTCTAATTGATGAATTCCACGACTTTCACGCGTCACTATTGGCCGATGATGCGGTATGTTTACTTCACAGGCCAAAAGGCATCGCGGACAAAAACATCTCATTATCCTTTTTTTTATATTTTCACAAAACAGACGACAACATGCGACAATGATGTTCTTCGTGAGCTGCAGGCGCTGAATCGCGAGTATGAGCGTGTCAAGACACAGGCGTGTGCAACGCCGGCGGCGACGCGTGTGACGCAGCAATGGCTCAAGCAGACGCTCAGTGTGGATGAGACGAATTTGAGGCAGCTGCAGCGCGTGATGCTCAAGAGCATTTTTCCTCCGCATCAAGAGGCGGCCTTTGACGCGTTCCCTGCGGCCGCGCGCCGCTTATGGCAAGACCGCGCCGACAGCGGCATCCGCGATGTCGATGTCCTGTACCGCGTCAATGACGATCTGCCTGCATCCGCCAATCCCGCACAGGCAACCACCGCGTCATCCGCGCCAGCAACAGCCACGGCCTCGGCCGCACAAACACCACCACCACCACCCGCAACGCCAAATACCGTCCAAGATCCACTCACCCCTGCGCCACCGCCAGAAACACCTCCGTTTTAGTCTTTTTTGTCACGTCGAGTGAGTTATACCCCCCCGCGCGTTTTACTTTCATTGCACCGCCCTACCCATTGCCAATCAAAAACTAAATGAAATCGGTCATTTGTGTTGTATAAAAGAGTAAAAATGAAAGAGTGCAAGGAAAATGAGAATGAATGGAAGGGAAAAGTCCACTTTTTTTTTATTCAGGGCACGAAGCAAGATAAAGGAAAAGAATCTTTATGCTTCAAAGGGAATTACAAGGAGGGCTGAGACAAAGGCGTCCAAGGGAAGGTGAGAAAAGTGCAGAAAAAGAACGAGGGATAAGAAGGGGAGGCATAGAGAAAAAAAAAAAACACGGGAAAAAAAAACACGGGGAAAAAAGCATGAGAAAAAACAGGAGGGAAAACAAAGGGGAAATGCGCAGAGAAAAGCACAGAGAAAAAGCGCACAAAGGCAACAACATAATGCACAAGGGAGAGACGAGAGAGCATTGGTGATCATTGGAGTTTGCCTTGGATGGCTTGTGCGCGTCGCACACCTGCCAGAAGATTGGCTTTGAGCTTGTCGGCACCAATGCTTGTCATACGCGCCCACCAGGTTTGGAAATCTTCCTGGCTCATTTCAGCCTTTGCCAAGTTCAAGTAAATGTTGATCACTTGAATATTCGTCGGTTCATACAGGCCGCCGCGGCATCCAGGCACGATCCGATCAAAGGAAAGCGAGTCCAAGCGGAACTTGGCGTTCGAAAAGTGACCTGTTTCCATGGGGGACGCTGCTGCACAGAAATTGCCTTTTGTCTTGGAAATGGCGCAAGTATGCTGCGCGCCGCGCGCCACGTCCACAAGCATCGCCACGTCGACATTTTTCGTGTGCGCCAATTGATAGATGGCCTTTGTCTCGGCCGAGGACAACTTGTCAGAGCGCGGCTCGGATTCCTTGCTGCTGAAAATATAGTCAATGAGAAGAATGGCGTCCTTAGGGCTGAGATCGTGGATGAATCTGAAAATAAAAAGAGTGAATGGGTGGTTCCCTTTTTTATGCATCCCTCGGTCGACTTTTTTTTTTTTTTTTTTTTTTTTTTTTTGTTTGCACCGCTCTTACTTGTTGCAGGGTAGGCAATAGCAATTCATGTTTTGAGCTGTGTAGCCTTGCTTGGGATCGACGCGCTGCATGCTTGCGCGTTGAAGCGGGCTGGCCAAATCCTTGACATGTTGCATGCGTAGGCCAGTGGCACCACACAATTCACAAGTGCCTTGCGCTGCTCGAAGGACGCTCATGATGAGCGCGTCGAATTCCGGCTTTGAGAATAGCGGTGCGATGCGGGTAACGTCGTTCTCAGTAGCCAAAGGGTGATTCTGTTTATACAATTGGCTGATTCCGTTGTTTTTGACGCGCATAGTGGTGGAGGTGTCACGGATGACAGCGCTGGAGTGGGTCGTGGTCTAAAACAAATCACGATATTAGCCATTTTTGATCCACGCGCCTTTGTGCCGTCCTTTTTTTTTTTTTTTTTTTTTTTTTTTTTTACCTTCACTAGCATCATACGCTTGTTGAGCTCGCTCGCGTTGGTTCTTGAGGCACGCCTTGCAAAAACCTCGGAAACCGTCGCCGACAGCGTCAAATTCGCTGATCGGGAGCAATTGTCGGCATTCTACACAGATCCTCTTGTCGTCCTTGACCTAGAAAAGCTGTGTGAGCCGCCAATGGCATCTCAAGATATTTTTCTTTCATCAGCTCACCTGTTTCGAGTCCTCGTATCGGCATTTATCACACATATTCAACAGCTTTCCATTCTTGTCAATGAATTTTTCTCGCTTGCGCTCTGCGAAACAGGTGGTGCATTCTAGGATGTCATTTGCCGCGTCAGCCTTGGAAAAAAAGAAGCAGGCGCGTGAGATTCTCTTTTTTTTTTCTGCGAAAATCGCGCTTACAGGGCGTCGAGCTTTGATCTCTTCACGTTTCAAACGTTTCTTTTCACGATTCTTTAGATCTTCCTCGCGGCACGATAGGCAAATCGTGTATTCTTTGCCTGTTGCGTCGACAAAGCTGGTGCGAGGCCAATCAAAACCACAATCGCCGCATTTCACAAGCGCCGAGTCGTCGCCTGCGGAAGCGCGCATCTCCGCCTTGACTGCTTCGCGTCGCTCAGCTTGGAACTGCAAAAAAAAGGAGTGCGGAATAAGCACCCAGGGAGCATCCATTGGCTTTTTTGTGTGCGTGTGTGTTTTTTTTTTTTTGGCCTGCCTTGGTGCCGTATGCGCGGCAATCTGTACAAGTGATGTAATACATTTTGACACCTTTCGTTGTTGTCCCCATGAGCTCAGGATCAACAAGCTTCCATTGGTAGCAGCCCGTGCACTGCAGGGTCTTTTCGCTGATCGTCTCGCCTAAATTGAGCTGTGCAATGGCCTTTCAAAAAAAATTAGAAATGGCATTGCGCAATCCATATTTTTTCCTACCTCCCGGGTGCGCTGAGCGTTGTCACTGGCACTGCGCTGCTTGTTCTTGTTCTACAACCAAAGAATAATAGTGCATCAGCGTGCTTGTCAGGAAGCAATTTCCGTGGACTCACGTTGCAGTCTTCACGACAGTCCTTGCACATCTTGTAAAAGTTCTTTTTGACGCTCACACCACGAGTTGTGACCTTCATAAAGTAGTCAATCGACTTGATCTTCTTGCAGCCTCTCTTGACGCCACAGCGCATGTAGGGAACGGTTTTTTCGTCGTAATCCTTTTCCCTAGGATCATTCAACAGCCTCACAAGCTAAAGAAACGTTGATCAGTGCTTTTTTTTTTTTCCAAATTCCAGGCTGTACCTCTTCCTGTTGACTTGGATGGAGCGCGTATCTGACTTGGATGGAGCGCGTATCTGTGCAAATCGAGAGAAAAATGAGCATCCGCTTTATTTTGGAGGCCACGGACGCACGTTCTTGCACATGGAGCTCTTTTTTTTTTTCGTTTCCTTGTTTTTTTTTACCTTTTTTTCCACCGGGATGCGCACGGGGTCATCATCCGCGATGACAAAAGTGCGACCGGTGGTCGGGAGAGCAGAGGCAGTGGCAGATGGATAGAATTCACCCATACGACGTTGCTTGAGGCGACGAGTGGCACCTTGGCTGGTTTCTGCTTCGTCTTCTGGTGCTATTTTCAGAAAAAAAAAGTGAGCTCCCACACTTCAAGACGCGTCCAGGGTATTTGTCCATTTCTTCTTGCTCTTTACCAGGTCGTTTAGATGTCATCTGACGTAAATCAGATCAGGGAAGCGTCTTTAGTAAAAGTAGAGAGGTAAAAAATTAGTGGAATGAAAAAAAGGTGGAAACGAAAAAAAAACAATCGGGGGGAAAGAAAAGGAAAGAGATGGAGTGAAAAATGGATGAAGCGGTCTGACCTGACCTGCTCTTTAAAACGATCGCAGCAACGCGGGTACCTTAATTAGGAATTTTGGGCAGCGGGGCGGCCATCCTTGTCCTTTTTTTCTTTGTCAATCGGCACCAAACGTGTATTTAGCCAAGAATCACGACTGTACACATACACTATCCTTTCCCGTTTGCAAAATATCCCCCTGATCAGAAACGAGCCTCAAGAAACAGTAACACCATTGTGTCAAACTCCGAAACGCGTCGTCTTGTTAGAATGGAGACGCGCCCCTGGTTCTCTGTGGCGCGTCGATCCCTTTGATAAAATTAACAAAAAGCCGACAGATCAGAAAAATGACGAATTGGACGCTAGTCGCAATGAATTTCACGACAATCGCATTGCTGCATCAAGGAAAAGGAAGAAAAAAATAAAGGGAAACTGAGCGTATGCAGAATATAATAAGAAATGGGAAGGGCCGGCCTTTTGGAACATCCAGTCGTACAAAGGGACACCAGACAAAGGAACAAAAAAAAAAAGTGGGCAGAAAAGGTCACGTATGATAGATAAGGTCAGGCTTCAGATCTTGACAAATTTTATAAAATGCACGATTACTCATGACTCAAGTAGCGCTCAAGGGTGCCGCAGGCCCCAAACGAAAGCTTTGAGTGGCGTCATCTTTTGTGGCACGCTCCGTGGGGCAATCAGCCATAAAAACCTCGTAAAAATGCAAAAAGTATGAAAAAAAGGAATTTTCAATGCAAATCGGCACTCCGGCTGTCATTTCACCACGCAATGTCACTTAAAACATTGACCGCAGACGGGGGCGGAACACAATCAAGAAAACAAAAAGGTCAAGCGTGTTGATGCAGACGAAAGCAGAAAAAATGTTTGGCATAAAACACATCGTGTTTTATATAAAAAAAGCATTATCACAAAAGGGATGGAAAGAAAAGAGAGCAATTGGGCGTGGGGGGATCAACGAGAAGGCAGCCTAATAATCACCGGCAAAAGTGTCCTTGAAAATGTTGCGGAACGATTCTTCATAGCCATTGTAGATGAGCAAGTTGGGCGAGCCCTTGCCAACGTTCGTCAGAGCACCTTTGGTGGCGAGAGAAAGGATCCAGTCCTTGATTTGCTTGGGTGTCGCGGGCTCGTCGAGCGCGCTCAAAAGATATGCAGCCAAACCAGCGACGTGTGGACTCGCCATCGATGTGCCCGAGATGGTGTTTGTGGCATACCTTGAGCCACGCCAAACCGAGAGCACGTCCTGGCCAGGGGCAAACACCTATTGAATTAAAAAAAATTGTAAAAATGTGAGCACTCGCCATTTTTCAAGGAAAACAAACAAAAACATACGTCGACACACGAGCCGTGGTTGGAGAATGAGGCAATTTCGTCAAAGAGAGTGGACGCACCGACGGTCACGGCCTTTTCAGCGCGAGCAGGCGAGTAATTGCACGCGTCCTTGTTGTCGTTGCCTGATTTCAGAGGAATTGAGCATGCAACGCGTTTTTTTCTCACTTTTTTCATATTTTACCTGCAGCGACGGCAAAAATCATGCCTGCATCGACGGCATCATTGACAGCCATGTCCAGGGACGGCGACTTGCCGCCGCCTAGAGACATGTTGGCCACTGCGCCCTTGTAAGGCTTGCCCTTTTTGGCCGCTTCGTCCGCGTCCTTGAGATGGGCCTCAGTGGCCCAATCGACGCCCTTTAGCACGTCGGACATGGAGCCCGAGCCATTGCTGCGGAGCACCTTGACGGCCACAGGGCGTGCCTGCTTGGCCACGCCGTATTTGGCGCCAGCAATGGTGCCCGCGCACTATATGTCGTAAAAAAAAAACAAGAAAAAAGAAGAGTGTCAGGGTGTGGAGGAGGGGCAATTATTTGTTTGTAGCCATGTTTTGTTATTATTACGTGTGAGCCGTGGCCATTGCCGTCTTCGTCCTCGTCACCGGCGGGGATGGTTTTTCCCCATTGTGCACGGCCCTCAAAATCGACGTGATGGATGTTGATGCCCGTGTCAATCACATACACCTTGACACCATCGCCGCCTGTGGGCTCGTGCTCGTATTTGTTAAAAGTGAGCAATGACAGGCGCTTGCGATGCGCAATGCGCGCAAGACCCCAAGGCGCGTCGCGCTGCAAATCACTTGCATAGACCGTCGAATCCTTTTCCACATACGCCACCTTTTTTTTTTTTTTTTTTTAAAAAAAAAAAACGCGATATCAGATGATGCCATGGGGGGCACGACGGGAATTTTTTTTTCTCTTTACATCCTCGGAGGAGCGGATGGCCTGGAGTGTCGCAGCATCGAATTTGCCGGCATAGCCCTTGAGCAAGGGCATATTGTAGACATGGCGCACGCCGTGGCGCGCATGTTCCTCGAGCCATGCGGCAGCGCCATTGGCCTTGACGGCGAGGCCATGAATCCAAGACGTGTGCTCCTGTAGCTTGGCGTCGTGCGTGGGCGCCTTTAGCACAATAATATACGAGTCGGCCAGGGTGTCCGCCTCCACAGGGCTGTAAAGGGGCGACACGTAGCCTTCGGTAAACGAGTGCGAGGGGACCATGGGCACCGCCGTGGCGTAGCCGGCAAACAGCAAAGCGGCAGTGATACTGGTGTACTTCATAACAAGAAAAAGAAAAAAGCAAGTAAAAAAACAAAAAACAAGAAAAATAAAGAAAAAAAAACAGTAGAAAGAAAAGCTTGGTAAAAAAAAAAAGGGCCGAGCCAAGTTTTTGAACAAAAAAGGGCAAAAAGCAATACGTGGGCCAACGGATTTTGCTTGGACTCCGCCATTTTCCCCCTTTCTTTTTCTCGCTTTTTTTTATTTTTTTTCAATTTTTTCTTATGCCGTTGCGTGAACGCGTCGCAGCGATCGAGCACGAGTCGGCACTACAGGTGAAAAAGCCAACAACGAGGTGCGACAACCAGCAAAATAGCTCAACTCTTTTTTTTTTTTTTTCCCCTCTCAATTTAGGCTTGGCAGCGGTGTCAGCGGGTGCAGCGTGGCACAGTGTGGCAGCCCCAGTGGCTGGCGGACGCTTTTAGGCACGTTGGGAGGGCGGATGGCGTCCACATTGGTGACACGGTGCTTTTATATGGAAAGAGTGGCAGTGGCAAATCTTATTTGCTGCAGCAGATCGTTGCCGACGCGGGTGGTGATCGACACGATGACCTTGAGGATGAAAAACATGGCGCGCTCATTTTGATGCTTGATCGGCCATGGACAAATATGCGTTTGCGCGCGTGCGACCATGCACTCACACCCAAAACACGCGGTGATGTGCTTGCGCTGATCCACGGGCTAGATGCATGGCTACACGCGCATCCGCACACGTCTCTGGTGCTGGTGGATGGCGAGGCAGAGTTGAAGATGGATCTGGTGGCCAAACTGGTCCAATTGCAAAGAGAATGGCCATTTGCCTTGTTTTACACCTTTGCCGCTGCGGCCGCGGGACATGCTTCGGAAGTGCCGCTACCTTATGACCTCCGTATCGATTGCTATCGACAGGACACCACGCGTGGCAACCTTGCCGTGCGCTTGCTCTCAAAACAAGGCACACTCTCCAATCCCGTCGAAATGGTTCATCCTCGCTGATCATCTCCCCTTTTAAAAAGAGATCGCTCGACCAGTCAGCGGTCTCTCTTTTTTAAAAAAAGTGACACACGTACACTCAGCACGCAGTGGCCACACGGCCGTAAAACGACGAATTGGGCCAGACGACGCGCACTTTTTCCCTTTTTCTTTTTGAAACAAGTGCGCGCGGCCGCCACCTCCTCCCCACACCCCCTTTTTCCCTCCCCCTTTGCCGTCATGCCGAACCTTGTTTCTTATTTTGGGAGAGACAACGCTCACTTTTTTTTTTTGTCCCAAGCGCCCTTTTGTCACTGATTCCCTTTTTTGTACGTTGGCAAAACAACACACTTCCCGAAAGAAATATAAAAAGCTCTTGTGTTGCGCGCCCAACATGACACACGCGCCCATCCACTGTCTCTTTTTTTTTTGTTTTTTTTCCTTGTTCTTTTTATTTTTTTTTTTCAAATTGGTCGTTTAAACGCTTTTTCAATTCCATTCTTTCTTTCCTCTCCTCTCTTTTAATCCATTCATCGACCCGTCGCTGCGCCGTTTTCCCTTTTTTTCTTTCGCGCATTTCCCCCCTTTTTTAGTCATTCATGCCGTTGGTCTCGCTAAAGAAATCGACACTCTCGCTGAAAACGGCGTTTTCAAAGCATGGTGCACGGAAGCAGGCGCCGATGCCCCCGACCACCGCCAGTGCGACGCGTCCCACGACCACCTCGCCATTTTCCGACATTGTCGTTGTCGAGACCACGTCCGCCTTGCATCCGTTACTGCATCTCAAGCTGTCGAAAAAGCAAATCACCGTAAGTTTCTCTAAAAAAAAAAAACACGCAACCCATGAAAATCGAAAACAGGCAAATGGAAAACAAAAGCATGTGTGAGGGTGGTGTGGATACATTTGCGCACAAAAGAAAAACAAGACCATGCGCTGTGTTACCAGCACGATTTTGCCCCTTTGGCCCTTTTTTTTTTTTTGCCCTTTTTGAATGCCCGCCCCGTTCCGCGTCGGCTCATGTGCCCTCTTTTTTTTTCTTTGATAGCTTTTCACCATCATTGTGGAGCAAGAGCATCAGCACGTGTCGCTTGTGCGGTACATGGATGATTTCGTCGAATTTGATGCGCTTTTGCGAGCGCATTATGCGGCTGCAGCGCCTGTGCTGCCGTCCCAGTCGGCCGAGCCCGGCAAGCCATTGCTGATGAAGCTGCGGTTCCTTTTGACAAAGTGGAAGCCAAGGCGATGCATGGGACCCAAGCTGGAGGCGTATTTGTGGGAATGTGCATCCCATCCATTGACGGGCATGTCGACACTTTTGCGTGACTTTTTGGCGCCGCAGCGCGATGACGACGTGGTCATCAGCAAAGCCGATATGCATTGCATGGTGCAGCAGCATGCGCTCAAATTGGATTACTTGGCCACACGCCCTTTACCGCCATTGCCCGAGCGCGGCCACAGCGCCATTCCCGAGGAATCCGGTCTCAACGAACCGGAAGAAGACGACGACGATCTCGCCGCGTCGCCCTGGCTCCAGGTCGACCAAGGCGCGCGATCTCTCTCGGCCATGTTCCCGCTTCCGCCATCCGAGCCCACCACCCTCGTGTCCGCCACAGACGCAGCCACACACATGATCTCCATGCCATCTCTGCCGTCGCTGCCTTCGACGCTCACGTGCTTCCAGGGCCTGCCATCCATGGCCGCCGCACAAGCACCACCGGTCACCGCCCTCAAACCACTCAAAACGGTACAAAAGACCCAATTGGCAGGCCGATCCGGCAAAATGACCCTCGACGACCTTCAATTGCTCAAGGTCCTGGGCAAGGGGTGCATGGGCAAGGTAAAAAATAAAGCAAAAAAAACGAAATGAATGGACGGAAAAAGAGGCAAAAATGACAAAAATGAACCAATTGTCGCTCATTTCTCTTCCTTTTCAAAAAAAAGGTGATTCTCGTTCGCCACCACGCAACATCACGGTTGTATGCAATGAAGGCTATCAGCAAGAAATGGGTGATTACGCAGCGCGAGAGTGAACACACGCGCATGGAACGCGATATCCTTACAAAAGTGGCCAAGACACAACACCCATTCATCATCAAGTTGCACTGCTCGTTCCAAAACGCCAACCAGCTCTTCCTCATCATGGATTACCACGTCGGCAGTGACCTTGCCACGCAACTCCAGCTCAATTTCTATTTCAATGCCTATCGGTGCCGATTTTATGCCGCCGAGATCCTCATGGGGCTCCAGGAGTTGCATCGCCTCGGCATCCTCTACCGGTAAAAAAAAAAGAACGCTAGAAAAAAAAGGGGTCCTGATTTTTCCCATTTCCCGTTTTTTCCCCTATTTTTCTCATGATTTAGTGATCTCAAGCCTGAAAACGTGCTTTTGGCGGCGGATGGGCACGTGGTGTTGACGGATTTCGGGTTTTCCAAGCTGTTTGGCTCGGGCGCGTCGGACCAAGAGGAGATGATGCGCGCTGGCGCGGGTTCGCCGCCGACAACGACGACTTTTTGCGGGACGCCCGAGTACATGGCGCCCGAGGTGTGGATCAACGAGCCATACACGTTTGCGTCCGACTATTGGAGCCTTGGCGTGCTTATTTACGAGATGCACGTTGGGTACACGCCGTTTGGCGGTGATACCGACGACGATGTGTACCGCCGAGCCCTGCAGGATCCATTAGAGATCCCTACGACCATGAGTCCCGAAGCGGCCGACCTCATCTATGGTCTGCTTCAACGCGACCCGCACCAGCGCCTCGGCTGCGCACACTTTTTCTACGACGGATTGGACGGCATCGAGGCCATTCGCGCACACGCCTACTTTGATGGCATCGATTGGGACGATGTCTATCACAAGCGCCTACCAGCACCCTTTGTGCCACGCCTAAAGTCAGAAACAGACGTCAGCCACTTTGATCCCGACTTTGTCAAATTGTCGCCACGCCTATCTTCTCATTGCCACGATTGGCGTCCTCATGATGATGACGATGATGACCAAGATGTTGACAATGTCCACCCTCTGGGCGACAATGACGACGATATTGACAGCCTCGCGCCCTTGGACGACGACTATGTGGATGACACCACGCGTCGCTGGAAGCCATTGACCGATTCCACGTGTCTCGACGACCAATTCGTCGGTTACTCGTTTGTCAATGAGACAACATGCAACGAGGACACCGACTCGCTGCTGGACGACGAGGTCGACGATGCGCTGCACCATCAACAGCAGCAGGATAAGCTTGATGCCTCCATTCCTCCACCCATGGAGGCAAATCACCCGCACCACGACGCAAACAGACTCACACCACCTGCTCAGAGACTCGCCTACTCGCGATTCAAAGAGCGACACCATCAACCTACACGCATCTCGTCCTCCTTTACTCTTGACTCTTTAGAAGACACCGACGACGTCGTCTGGATCCAATGATCCTCCTCCTTTTTTTAAATACTTTCCCTGATACCTTGTACACTTTTTTCTTCCTCTCTTTGTTTCTTTCTTTGTACTATGCTTCAATAAATCTTTTTTTCTGCATCAATCGCTCAATTTTTATCGCGTTTTAACAAAATAAGGATAAAGTCACGCCAAATTGACGCTCCTATTGTATTTTGTGGCGATGAGGGTCGGATTCATGCAAGACCAGAGAACAAAGGTACCGTGTAAACGCGTTCGCAATGCTTGGTTGCTCGTTATAGAGCGCGGATTTCGCTATTAAACCTACTTTTTTTCTCAAATCTCTCGCGATTACCCGACAAGGGAACGGATGCGCCTGGAAAAGAGCCCATTTGAAAGAGAAAAAAGAGCAGTTTCTGACAAAATAATGAGCCTCCTGGTGATAAAGTAATGATATTTCTATGAAAATCGCAAATAAACCATTTTATTTGTATTTTGCTCGATTGTCGACGAACTTTTGGCAAACAATAATTATCTGCTCGTTGAATCGATTCTTCCAGGCTCTCCCGTTCAAATGAGTCTGCCCCGGGAGACTTGTGGCTGCTGGTAGGCGCGTTACGACGATTTTCAAAACCGCGACTTTTCCAAGGGATATAGTCGAGGATTTGAAAAAGAAGAAGTTTTGGTCATCCGATCGCCACGCCACACTGCTAACAGGATAAAAGTCACCCGAATAACCGATAAAAATGCAGTAAAAAATAGAGGTCCGTTGCATGGTTTCCGCGAAAAATGCGTTTGAGGTCTTATTTTCGACCCAAGGGTGAACTAGATGAAAAATGCATAAATCTAGAAGAAATACACATTGACAGAAAGAGCACGGTTCGCTTTGTACGTGGACATCGGTGATCAGTGAAAAAGTGACTTTTTGGCAAAAACTAACGCGCGACAAAGATGATTATGAATTTTGACGCGTCGAAAAAGCGCGTCAGTTTGGTTATTCCTGCTTCGTTTTTGGCATCAAGTCTATGCACCTAGACCATCTCTTGCCGATAGACGCGTCAGCGAGACTCTATGACACGTTTTCCCCGTGGAATTCGCGGTTGAAATTTAATCTAAAATCGCTCATTGCTCGTCACCGAGCTGGTGGATTGCCTTTTTTTTTTTTTTTTTTTTTTTTTTTTTGGTTTTGCAATGCAGCCATTCTTGTGTGCATGTTTGGCGTCATTCTGCGAACCAACTTTTCCTATTTTTGTTTTGGTGGCTCGTCAGGGCTCATTTTTGATTTGCCTGTTGCGCGCTCCCATTCACTTTTTGCCTTGGCTAACCGAGGCCCTAGGAGTTTGTACCATACTCTTTCTCGTTGCAATAAATTTCGTGGCGCCAAAATACGCCTTGTTGCTAGTTATCAAGGCAATCTAAGCAAAATGACCATTTTGGCAATTTTGAGGACGGTTGGGGCTCTAATAGATGTCAAACTTTGAACACAGTGTGCTTTGCATTTAGAAACCAAGGAAATGCAATTTGGGCGACTATTGGTTAAGTCGACCCAACTTGAGTTGTTTTGCCTTTTTCATCGTGTTGAATCGGTCGCTTGTGATCAAAATCACGATCCATAGTGCATGGCGCGTGCTCTTGTGGTCAAATGTATCTACTTCAACTGGTTCTGGCGTAAAATCGAACATTGTGAATTTGTCGCTCTGATTCAAGGCTACGTTGATGAAAATTGGCCACAGCACCTTGAAATGCGTATCACCAGAAAGAACGCGACCTGTTGCATTACGTGAACATTGGTGATTATTAAAAAAAAAGAGCGTCAGCCTAATCTAGACGACAACAAAACACCCAAGACAGCATAAAAAGGACAGAAAAGATTTCTTTTTGTTTAATGCATCACAAAAAAAAAGTGTGTATATGACAGAGAGATGTGGAGAGGAGAAAAAGGGGGGTTGAAGTGAGGGGTGAAGCGAGTTGCCTTAGAACAGCTCAGCGTTGGCAGGGAATTCAAAGACAACGTCCTTGCCGGTCAACTTGCGGTAGACGGCCGAGAAGGTGGAGAGCTTGTACTCGAGCGAGGTCTGGTCCTTGGTGTCCAAGAAGCACTTGATGGTCTTGGAGCCATCGACCTTGACGCGGGTGCGCTTGCCGACAATCTCGGTGGGGTAGACGAGGTCCTCCAAGATGGCGTCGTGGACGGCCGTCAAGGTGCGCGTGCGGGGACGGGGCTGCTTGGGGTTCTCGCGGCGGCTGGGCTTCTTCAAGATGCGGCGCTGCGAAACAAACACGACGTGGCGGTCAGAGAACTTCTTCTCCAACTCACGGGTCAAGCGCTGCTGGATCTTGTTGAAGGCCTTTTGCTGGGGCACGGGCACAAAGATGACAATGGCTTGCTTGCCAGCACCGAGCTCAACCTAAATCATCCAAAAAAAAAGGGTCGTGTTGGTCGTCATGGGCAACAGGCAATGGGGATCCATTGAAAAATTACCTCCTTGGCACCGGTGATGGTGAGGGGACGGAGATCCTTCTTCAACTCGGGGACAGAGTTCTCGAGGTCCAAGATAGCTTGGCCGATGGTGATCTCGAATTGATCGATAGGCTTGGCACCAGCCATTTTCACAATCTTGCTAGCCATGTTCTACAAGAAAAAAAAAGATCATGAGCACTCCTAATTCGTCTGAAAAGAGGATATGTGTATTGTGCGCAAGATGAAACGAAGCGTCATGGCCAATATGGCATTGGATAGATCGATGCGAGCGCGGATAAATGCAAAAAGCAATGGTGTCGTCGGATGGATGGATAGATAAATGGATGGATGGTGTTGGGAATCAGCGAGGGATGGATGCGTTGCTATCTCAAATGATCCAAGGAATCCATCCATCCTCAGGACGAGGTGCATCCATCCTCGTTTCCAATGTATCTGTATCGTGAATGGCTGTCGATCGATCCATTGCACAAGGCTCATGGCGCCATTCGTTTCATCATGCTTACACGTAGGGGTCGGATACGTACAATAAGTAAAAGAGAAAGAAAAAAAGGTCAAGGCCAGCGGCCTCACGTCCTCAAGACTTACCAAAAATCCCAGCTCCGGTCCGGGCACCGCTCTGTCCGGGCCATGGCCCTCGCAAGGCGGCGAATCAAATCTCGTCCTCTCCCTTTTATGCTCATGCTGCGCCGTCTCACATCCAAAAAAAAGTGTAGAGACAAATGCAAATGGATTTTTTTTTTAAAAAAAAAATATGAATGTAATTAAAAAATTGTATAGAAGAGACAAATGCAAATGGATTTTTTTTTTAAAAAAAAAATGAATGTAATTAAAAAATTGTATAGAAATCACAGCTCAATTGCGACCAAAGTGTTTTTTGAAGAAAGGATGGTGCGATTTTGCGGGGCCACCGCCGCGGCTGGTGAATTGGCCACCGGCATTGCGCGCGTACTCCATGTACGCCATGTTGTCGCCGCCGGCAAGCGTCTTGGACGTCGTTACTTGGCGCCTGACAAGTCCATTCATGTTTTTGCTAGCCACACGCTTGTCCGTGATCGCGCCCACATCGTCCGTGACATCCAGGTCCTCATCCTTCATCTCAGACTGCAAAAAAAAAAAGTGTGAATGGGGGCCACGCGCGCTTTTCTTTTTTTTTTTTTTTTTTTTTTTTGTTACCTCGTTGGCGAGCAACACAGACTTCAAGAGGTCCATCTGTTCTTGGTGCGTCCTAAAGACCAAATCCTCGTCTGCCTCCATGCCCTCCAGGTTGGTGATGACCTTGAACGCGTAGCCTTGATCGATGAGGAATTGCTGGCGCTTGGTCGAATAGTACATTTCTTGTGTATCTCTGGACACCAGCGAATAGAAAAAGGCATTGAAGCCCTCATCATTACGGCGCTTGGCACGCAGAATGCGGCCAAGGCGCTGTGCTTCTTGGCGGCGCGAGCCATAATGCGACGAGATCTGGATCAGGCACGTGGCCTCGGGCAAATCAATGCTCGTGTCGCCAACCTTGGAGAGGAAGATGGTGCTGACAGCCGGGTTATATTGGAAGTTTTGCAAGATGCGCATGCGCTCCTGCTGGCCAGTGCCACCGTAAATGTACGGTTTGTTCAGCTTCCTGGCATATTCCTACGTTGAAAAAAAAGAGGCATAAACACGAATTCGAGAGACAAATGGGAGCAAGCTTACCACCAGCGCGTAGACATTGTCGGAAAAGACAATGATCTTGTCGCCGCGGGCCTCGTGATACTTTATCAGGTATTGGCATGCCTGGAATTTTTTGGGATTCATGACGTAGAGCAACGTGCGCTTGCGATTGTTCTCGTACAGGTATTCCTTGTAAAACTCGGGTGTCATGGAGCACCACACCTCGGCACACTGGTTAAAATAAAATACCGTCAGCACGTCGCGACACGCTTTTTAAAATCACTCGTCTTTTACCTGGACATTGGCAATGTGGCCCTTGTTGGCCAGATCGAGCCAATTGGCCTCGTACAACTTGGGACCGATCAAAAAGTTCAAGTCGTCGATTTTTTCGTCCTCACGCACAAGCGTCGCTAATCAAAAAATGTCAAAAAGCCATCCATTTTCATTTTTTTTTTTCATTTTTACCCGTCAAGCCAAGCTTGGCGTGCGCGGCAATGGTGGTGACGACGGTACGGAACATGTTGGCAGGCACGACGTGCACCTCGTCGAGGAGCAAAAAGCCCCACTCGCGCGATTCGAGGAATTCCATCATCTTTTGTGCGTCGTACGAGCGCTTGCGCTTGTTGGCCACCATCGAGTACGTCGAAATCACAATGCCTGCGGCGCCGGCAAACTAGGAAAACACGCGCAGTGAGCACGTGCTCTTTGTGCTCCTGTACATGACCATGTCACGGTGCCGCAGCCTCCCCTTGCTTTACCTTTTCTTTGCAATCGGACGTGAACACGGCGATCTGGCTCTCCTTGATATTGCTCCACTGCAGGAATTGCTGCTTCCATTGCATGACGGACACTCTAACAAGTCAACAAAAAAAAAAAAAGAATGAGACACAACCTCGCTTTACAAAAAAAAAGCACCGATTTACGAGGATGTGCACAGAACAAGGGCCGACTTTCGGATGGTAGCGGCGGCGGTGATGCCGACAAGGGTCTTGCCAGCACCGCATGGCAACACGATGATGCCCGAGCGCGCGCGACCATTACCAAACATTTTGGAAAGCGACTTTTCTTGATAAGGACGAATGACCGTCGTGGGCTTGAGGTCAATTTCCAGGTTGGCGTTGATGGTATCGTTGCGGAAATCGTATTCCTCCAGCATTGGGTAGTCAATGTCATTGCAGCGCTTTTTGATGATCTAAAAAAGCAAAAAAAAAAAAAAAAAAAAAAAAAAAACCCCCAAAAAAAACCACGGCTTAGAAACTTTTTTTTTTCGAGCGTACCTCAACGTAGTCTGGTGCGATTTCAAACGAATGGACCTGGTCGCCCTCAATATCGTCGTCGTCATCGTCATCGTCCTTGTCAATGTGCACGACAGCACCAAAGAGGCCGTCATCATCTTCTTGCTCCTTTTTGGCATCGCCATTGGCTGGCGCAGCGGGATCTTGCTTTTTCGTGCCGGGTATCATGAGGTCCTTATTGGTGGGCTTGCTGCTCACAAGGAGCGCGGCATTGCCTGGCTTGTTCTTGCCGTTTTGCTGCGCTTGCATCACAGACGGCGGGCCGCTGATGATGACGTCATTGTCGTCGCGGACGACACGGCCAGGGCTGATGACGGCGTCCTTTAGCAGCATCTGCAGGGTCTCTGGGTGCGACGATTCGACATAGTAGCGATTGTGCTTGAGAACAAGCTTGACCTTGCCGTACGACAGCGTGCACGACCGAATAAATTGCACAATTGCGTCGGGCACAGGCACTTTGCTTAGACGATTCAGCACCTCGATGATGTCCTCGGTCTCGAGACCGACAGACACAGCCGCATACAACGAATACGGTGTCAATCGGTATTCCTGGACGTGCGTCGGTCTAAAAAAAAAAAAAAAGGCAAAAGTGAGCCAATTTTGCCCTCATCCCCTATCTCCTATCCCCATTGCTGAACGTACCTGCTCACTGGTTCACTGATCGCCACCAAAAAGTCCTGAGCTTGCTCGGCAATGGGGGAAAAGCCCTCGAGGATGATGTGGCCGTCCTCGGGGCTGATCCACAGCGGGCGCGAGCTGTGGTCAGGCTTGAGAGGCAGGTAGGTATAATCCTCTTTGCCGAAAATGTGCGACAGAGGGTCGTGCTCGCCAGACGCTCGCTGGTTAAGCGACGCAATTTCCAAATTCGCGTTCTTCGGCACTAAAGAACATAATGAGTCAGCAAAAGGAGCCCTTGCCATGTCCCTTGCCATTGCCCTCGCCCCCTTTTTACCGTTCAATCGAAGCTGAAGGCTGGCATCCAGCTGGACATCGTCGTCCTCATCGTCTGTCTGCGTGTCTGTCAAAAGGAAAAAGTGTGAAAAAAGTGTAATGATCGGATCGTTTAACCACTTGCCTTCAATCTTTCTTTTGCCCATGCCGAATACTGCTAAGAAGAAGAACAGAAAAAGTGACAAAAAAACATGTTGGCCGATTTTAGGCCTCCCTGCCGCAGGCGTAAAGATTTAAACTGCGCTCACACGCACCGTTCCACTTCTTTTTTTTTTTGTCCTTTCCTGTTTTGCTTCCTTCATGAACACTGACACGACGACGCCGTCGGCCAAGCCTACTGTCAAGAGGTCGCTGGGCAATGCTATCCTTGTAAATCCCACGCAGGAAAAGAACCCAGTTTTGCACTGCGTGCGAAACGTCCCCTACGAGTTTGACGGCTCCCTCAAGGCCGACTATGTCGTCGGTGCCACCACGGGCGTCCTATATCTCAGGCAAGGCATCAAAAAGCGAGACAAACGAGCGCATCAATGGGGGCAAAAATGAACCATTTGCATGAAAATGTGCTAACGCTTGCCTTTTTTTTTCATGTAGTCTGCGGTACCACCGGTTGTATCCAAACTACATTTATGGGCGCATGGCCGCGCTCAAGAGCATGTACGTGTTGCGCGTGCTGATGGTGCTCGTGGACACGGATGATCATTATGCGGCGCTGCGTGAGCTGAATCTTGCCGCCATCAGCCATCAATTCACGCTGATGCTTAGCTGGAGTCACGACGAGACTGCGCGGTACCTTGAGACATACAAGGCGTTTGAAAACAAGCCCGACGACCTGATCCGCGAGAAGCCCACCGACGACACCGATTATTACGCCACCATGTCCGATACCCTCACGAACATCAACTCCGTGAACAAAACCGACGCGCTTACCCTCATGTCTACCTTTGGTTCCTTTGCAGCCATGGCACAGGCAGACGCCGATCAGCTTGGTCTGTGCCCAGGCTTTGGCGAGCGCAAAGTCCAGCGATTCCAAAAGGCATTTACACAGCCATTCCTCATTCACCAGGACACAAAACGTGCTTCTGATGCCCCCGCGCCGTCGTAAATCATCTTAATAAACCCGTGATGCATGCATGACGCGTTGCTGCGTGCGCTGAGCGTTTGTGTGATAATGTAAAAAAAATGTCCATTTTTACCATTTCTTTCTTGTTTTTCCGCTCATCATGTCGCGAATGTAAGATATCTGCAACTTACGACACGAGCGCACGGCGATCGTGCGCTGCAAAATTAAAAAGATTTCTCCCCAGCTCCCCTCCTCCTGGAGCATGGGCAGCCTGTTTTTCATCAGACTTTGCCGGCTTGTTGTGTCATGTGCATCCAGAATTTTTTTTACAGCCTACCTGCCCACCGATGAAAATTGCGTCACGGCACGGACTGCAGCCCATTGCTCACGACGCGTGGTGCGCCCGATTTTTTTTGAGCCTGCAAATTCCAAAAACCTTCAATTTGCCCAGTTTAGCATTTATCTCGTCATCTGCATGGTCGACCCACTCAAAAATACCTGCATCGCATTCAGCGCAAAAGTTGCAACAAAAAAGCTTAAACCCCCAAAGCGCTACGACAACTTTTGAATACTGTATTCAGGGGTCACTCAGGGACACATTTCAATCTCAGAAAGTGCCAATTTTGGGAAATTTCGAACTCCGGGCGATCAATGCGTCTCAAACAGGTAACTCCGACGATTTGCTATTGGCAGACAAAATGGAATGTCGCCTCAACTTTATTTATACAGTATGATATCATAAGAAAAATACAGTAATGCTCAAAGAGTAACGCATGAACGCCGATCGACTGAGAAAAGTGCCTACTTTGGTCAAGATTTTTTTCTCCAAACAGTACAGTAAAACGATGATTTGTACCTGAATTGACCTGAAACCGACGACCTGACATGAATCACACCTGAATACGGTAATAGCTGAATTGAACTGAAATGATTGACGCATTGACCTGAAAACTGAAGACTCACTGAATTTAATTCAGGCATTTCGGTCGGTTTCAGGCTAAATTCTACAGGTTGATTTTGTAATGTTCACTTGTTCAGGTTGGATCTGCAATTTTCAGGTCATCATCAAAGCGGCTACGTACCTATGAGGCTGTTGCCCGGGTTGCTTGATCGCGATTCAGGTGTGAACCTGAAACCTGATTTGTTATTTTTTCGACCTGAACTTACCGTAAGCAAAATTTCCTCGGGTTGCCATCCCCGTGTCTACTGTAGCATCGGGTTTTGTGCCTTTGTCGGGCGGGGGTACTGTAAATGCATGATGACACCCGAGTGCGTCTCCTCATTCTACTCGTGCAATTTTTACATATTTAGTAGAGTCCGCCAATCGAACAGCAATTTACAGTATGATACGTAGTGCGCCCGCGTTGTTGAAATTGTGAATTCATGGCAAAGGCGATCGGCCAAAAACATTTGTAAATCCCAAATTTTTTTGTCCATTGCTTGTCCCGGTGTCATTTTCCGATAAAAAAAAATGGGGGGTGACGAAGTGGGGCAATCCCCCTAATAGTTCGCCACCCCCTGTGGTGGAGAGCTATGATTTCTGTGGCCCCACTCATCCAATCGACCTAATACTATCAAGAGTTTATCAAAAGTCTACCTGTGCCACAAACATACATGGAATTCTGACCGTCCTCCAAAACGTCAAATTTCTTGCCAACGACCTAATACTGTTCTACTGTACAGTATATATAGTGTTTAGTGTATACTATACTGTACCTGCCGGCCCTTCTTCATTACCAACAATGTAAAGGCGCTCCTGCCCGGTTGTTCCCCCCAAAAAAGGGGAACAAATGACAAGAGTGATCTGCAAAAGCACACATGTATTCAATCAACCAAGCAAAACTTGTGCACCATGATGATGATATCATTGACAAAAAAGCGATGATCCTCTGGTCCATTGTTAAAATATCTTACAGTACAAGCCTTCGGCCCTTCGCCTATAAATTAGGTCCACTCAAGCTCATGCTGCACTTCTTGTAACCTTTTTTTTTTTTACTCGCCACCACCACTTTTCTTTTTGTCCCATTTCCTCTTTTTTTTTTTTGCACGATGAGGCACAGAAAGCAAAACGGTAATGACCACTTTTGTATGAGCTGCATCTTGATTTACGCCGATTTTTTTCTTTCTGCGCAACAGGGACCGCTTCACTGCCCAAGAAGCAAATTGGCTTGAACCAATATTTGCAACAAAATCATCAATCACCGACGATACAAATGGACTTTTCGCTCCCCGACCCATTTGCAGAAGAGGTACAGCATTCAATCACAAAAGTTCATGGTTTCCTCATAATATATTGTTTTAAAGTTTGCAGAGAATGTCTCTCATAAACGAAAACGAAAACACTCGCGCGGACAACCAAGGTAAATAGAGAAGAGTAGACGCAGGTTTTTTGATGGAAGATGCTCTTTATTCGGAGATGCTCTGTGAGAAAAGGGGTTCATTGTAGATGCAAAGTAGATGTTCATTGAAACGCGTGGCACTCATTCTTTTTTTTTTTTTGGCCGAAATAGCCTCGCAGACAGCTTTGAGCGCGAGCAGCACTGGGGTTCATTTCATGGGCCACGACAGCAAAGACACAAATGATGAAACAGCAGCCGCCCAGGTGATATACAACATGGTACGTGACAATCAAAAAAAAAAGTAGACAATGAAGCCATGTTCCTCATTTTTTATCATACGCGCTGACCTGGCTTTTTTATTGCTTTAATAGGAAACGACAGACTTGGTGCGACGATTGAATGATGCCAGCGACACAAAATACACACATTTGAAGGTGAAAAACATGAAGTGCGGTACAACAAGATATGGCTGTCGCAAGGTGCTTCCAATCGACAATTTCTGCGTGTGACAACAAGCAAAGGACACACCAAAAGGCGTGCTTTTGTGACTTGTGACGGCTGCAGAGCAAAATCACGCGTAAGTATTTTTTTTTCAAAAACATCGTCAATCCGCTCATGGCACTTTTTTTTTAAATTTTAGACGAATGAAAAAGAAAAACGTGGATGTTACAACGACGACCTGCAGCACACAAGAAAGGTATGACATTCAATCAGAAAAAAAAACAAAGGGCCATCCAAAAAAAAAAAAAAAAGCGGAAAAGGCTGAAAAAGGGGGCACACTGAAACAATAAGCAAGAAATTTATGCGCGTCCTCACAACTTCCTTTTTTAAAAAGGTCATTCGTCTGCTCAATCAGGGAAAGCGCGTCCCTGAAAAGCAGTTGCGCTGCACAAAATGTCTGAAAATGCGCAACATCTTGCAAAGTCCCGCAAATCCCGACGAGTCACATCTGACAGGCTGCACCTCCAGAGGCATGTTCTTTTACTTTGTCACCTGTACAATGTGCCGAGATCAAGATGCAGCTGTAAGCAGGAAAGTAGCTAAAATTCAGTGGGTTCTCAATCTATATTTTTGTCTTTATTAGAAAAACAGCAGCCGCAGCGTGCGATTGGATAAATTGAGAAATGCTGATGCATGCGAAGATGCGAACACGCCATATGAATGCCCTCAGTGCAGCTACACGTACCCTCTCTCATCATACAGAATCATGGACAACGGAAAAAGGGCCGAAAGCTGCAATGAATGCCATGTAAAACACGAAAATCAACAAGTCTTCAAGACAGCAATGGCGAAAACCATCCGTGAACGTCGAAACGAGGTAAGGCTCTTTTTGCGCTTACTTGCCAAGACTAAATAAATTTTTATGTCATAGATGGACGACCACTGGGACTGCATTCGCTGCTTTCGCAATTTTCCACGCGCAAACTTTATAAGCTCAAGCGAGCAATTCATGGATAAACCCAACGACTATTGCAATTTCTGCCGCTTGGATCAAGGTCGCCAAGTATGACACTCTGACAATGAAAAAAAAAATGAGAAAAAGAGTCGTGGCTCACGCTTTTAAATACAGAATATTCCTGGCAAAAAACTCTGCATGCGCTGCAAGACACAAGTCGATGAGGATTACTTTAATAATCCCAACTCGTCGATATGCATTCACTGCCTTGAATGGCACAGCGAATATAACGACAAAAATCGAGAATTTGGACGTGTAAGAACCAAAATACTCTGCTCGTTTATCATAATCTTCATTTTTTTCTTTTTTTATTTTTTTTTTTTTGTTAGAGTGCGTGTCATTCAGACTATGTCGTGCGCATAACAGCCAGTTCTATGATGTTTAAAAATAAGCAAATCCGTGCAGAGCTCAAGGAAAAGCATCCAAATGTTGCTGACGCTGATCTTGACGCCATTGCACCTGTTGTGAATCGCAAGGACTGCATGGATATGATTGAAAACCTCCTGGCGGCGACGGGTGGCGTATGCGAGCTCTGTGGAGTCCAAGATCTACGTTTTCAGCTTATCGA
Organism: Gongronella sp. w5; assembly: GCA_001650995.1. NCBI lineage: Eukaryota > Fungi > Mucoromycota > Mucoromycetes > Mucorales > Cunninghamellaceae > Gongronella > Gongronella sp. w5. The sequence goes on from KV441910.1 coordinate 399,356, forward strand.
GGATATTGGTTATCTGAATCGCGCTTCCGTTCAGCGCATCAGCTCGTCTCGTGGATACATGGCTTCCAACATCAATTTGTATTGCACCACGTGCAACGCGTAAGCGGATTCAGCCGGAGCCTTGACAAAAAAAAAAAAAAAAAAAAAAAGGAAACTACGGCATGACATTGTCTATTCTTTTTCTTTTTTTTGTATTTTACGCAGATTTATCAGCAACTTTGACATGCAGGATGCATCCAATCTCATTGACCATGTTTTTGGCAATCAAGACAACACTGAAGGTGATGGCCATCTACACGACAAGGAATACCAAGCATTGATCCACAGAGCGAGTGGCAAAAACATTGATCCTGCAGTGCTCATTCAGGCAGCCCAGGCTAGCCGCCATCGGTGCGCTCTGTCAAAGAGCAAAGGCACATTTGTCAATCTCCCGGAGCTTGATGTGCGCACAAGCTGCTCGCGTCGCTTTGAGCGCAGTTGCCCCTATCGCATTGATGGTCTGACCTTTGATCGCATCATCCCAGGAGCTCACGATGGCCTGTACGTATTGGAAAATATCCAAGTTATCAACGGATTTCTCAATCTGGCTAAAAAAGACATGCCAAATTCCGAATTTCTGGTCTGGTTCCACCGCCTAAAGAACCTTGGCGCTTTGAAGCTCAAATACAACTTGCAAATGGGCGCTGCAAGGGCAGCAAGCTTGAATTGAGGCATCTTTTAATTGATCTACCTGACAATCTTTCTTTTTTTTTTTTTTTCAAGGGACTTCAACTGTCCCTCAAAATATTGTATTATATCATTCCCTTATGCAATATTCCTTTCCCCGAACCCTCTTGCTCAAAAAATAAAAATAAAATTGATAGTCTTAACAAAATGGCTTCCGGCGTTCGTAGCACGAGCATCAAAAGTACAAAGTAGATAGGTTCTTACTTGTGAACTTTTGCAATTCTCGACTTTTCTCGATTTTTTTTTCACATTCAAACTACAATCTCTGGCAAATCTCGCCCGCAAGTTTGGCACGCGTCACTTAATGCGGCATCTCTCAATTCGCAAAAAAAAAAAAGTCGAAGTTCGCCAATTCAAAGCAATGCTGGCTCCGATGTGCTTCCATCAAATTTGGATCATTTTTTCTCATACTGACCTCCTCAAATAAGCAAATAGATTCACGCACCTTGATTAACAATCCGTTTGGAACATCAATCGATCACTTTATCAGCTGAAAAGTTCAAGAACACCGGTTATTTTTGACAAAAGTCGACAGAAATCAAGAAAAAATGGAGCAGACTCGATTTAGTAAGGGTACCGGCTGCGAGAGTGTCCTTGTCGTGAAATATAAAATACAACATGGCGATCGCACGCGGCAATGTGGGTAAAAAGTGGCAAATCGGGAGGATTGCGAATTTTATTCCACTTTGTGCGCGTTTGAGTCACGCTCAACAATCAGTTGGATATCCGGCTGTCACCAATTTGGTGCCGTCCGTGGTGTTCAACAAGCAGGGTTCATGAATTATGACATCTTACTAGGCATTTTTTTTTTCGATTTGTGAAAATTGCATCAAACGAAGCACAATAGGTGGCAATAGGTATGGTTGAGTAAGATCCAAAGCGTGTGGGGCCCATCCTTGTGTAACCATTTCGATTCAAAAAAGGAAATGGCCAAAATCAAAAAAAAGGCTGTCACGGCCGGTGGTGGCCGGCCCGCCAACCACAACAATAAAACAGAGGGGGCCCAAAGCCTGGAGATTGTTTTTCTTTTTTTTTTTCCTTAGTCAAGAAGAAGCTTTCGCCTCCCCCCTCTCTCCCCACTCTTCTCCTTTTTTTTTTTATTATGGCTTTTGCCTCTCGTTTGTTCGCTCGCCGCTTGGCCACGGCCCGCCCCTCGCTTTTTAACGGCAAGCTCGCTGCCCAGAAGCCCATGGCCTGGCGCTCGATGGCCACGGCCGTCAATCAGCAAGCCCAGCCCGCCGTCACGACTATCACCGAGGACGAAGATCGCGAATTCGGCTCGGGTAAGCGCAAAAATAGCCATTGGAGACGACGAATACTTATTTTGCCTTTTTAATAGCTCTTGAAGGCGAGGAGGAGACCAAGTTGCGCAATTTTACGTAGGATTTTGCATGGTTTTACTGTCGTTTTGTCACTCATTGCTCGATTTTTTTTTTTTTTTCGGTTTTAGCGTCAATTTTGGCCCTCAGCATCCTGCCGCCCACGGCGTGCTCCGTCTCATTCTTGAATTGAACGGCGAAGAGATTGTTCGCGCCGATCCTCACATTGGTCTGCTTCATCGCGGCACGGAAAAGCTTATTGAGGTAGGTTTATTCACAAAAAGCCCAGAAAATCGCAAATCAAGATACTAATTCTTGGTCTTTTCGTTGTTTATCTAGTATAAGAGTAAGTGAAAACGATTGAAACACAAATACGGTGAAAATCCATTTTTTTCTGTAAGACCGCTCATTGTCGCTCATTGTTTTTTGCTCTAAAAGCGTATCTCCAAGCTTTGCCCTATTTCGACCGCCTGGACTACGTCTCGATGATGACGAACGAGCAGGCCTACTCTCTCGCTGTCGAGAAGTTGCTGAACATCGAGGTCCCTGAGCGCGCGAAATACATCCGTACGCTGTTTGGCGAAATTACGCGTATTTTGAACCACATCATGTCGGTCACGTCTCACGCCATGGACGTTGGTGCCTTGACGCCCTTTTTGTGGATGTTTGAGGAGCGTGAGAAGCTGATGGAGGTAAGGACACTGAACCGATTAACTTGCAAAATACGCGTCAATGGCTCATTTTCTCGTTTTTCTCGTTTTTTTTTTTTTCTTTTTACTTAGTTCTATGAGCGTGTCTCTGGTGCTCGTCTGCACACAGCGTATGTGCGCCCCGGCGGTGTCGCTCTTGATCTCCCCCACGGTCTTTTGGATGACATCCAAGACTGGGCGATGCAATACGGCGACCGCATTGACGAGATGGAAGAGATGCTTTCTGGCAACCGCATCTGGCGTGTGCGTACCGAGAACATTGGTGTTGTGACTGTCCAGGAAGCGCAAGACTGGGGTTTCTCTGGCGTGCTTGTGCGCGGCTCGGGCATCAAGTTCGACATTCGCAAGAACGCGCCTTACGACGCGTACGACAAGGTCGAATTTGACGTGCCCATTGGCCAGAACGGCGACTGCTTTGACCGCTACTTGTGCCGCACTGAGGAGATGCGCCAATCGCTGCGCATCATCTCGCAATGTATCAACCAGATCCCCGAGGGACCCATCAAGGTCGACGACTGGAAGATTGCGCCTCCTCCCCGCGCCGCCATGAAGGAAAACATGGAAGCGCTCATTCACCACTTTAAGCTGTACTCGGAGGGCTACTCGGTTCCCGCCGGCGACACTTACACTGTCATTGAGGCCCCCAAGGGCGAGTTTGGCGTCTACCTCGTCTCGGACGGCTCCAACCGCCCTTACCGCTGCAAGATCAAGGCCCCCGGCTTTGCTCACTTGCAGGGCTCCGACTTTATGTCGCGTGGCCACTTGCTTCCCGACATGGTCGCCCTCATTGGCACCATGGTAAAACCAAAAAAAATTGCAAACAAATGGAAGGAACGGATCAACTCACTCTTTTTCTTGCTTTTCTTACGCGCAGGATATCGTGTTTGGTGAAGTCGATCGATAGATTCATCATCCCCCACTCTCGTTTCATCCTGTGTTCCTCGCTTTTCAATCCCCCACCACCTTTTTTTTTTCTCCCACTACGTGTTTAGATCATGCTTCAAACAGACATATATCTCAAAATTTTTCATTAAATCCTTGTCTCCCCTTCCCAATTGCTTGTTGCAAGCTATGTATTGCAAATCTTGAAAAAAAGGACACAAATGCCGAAAAACGGACTAAGCCCTGGCGGCCGCGTAGCGCGTTGTCTTTTTGTGCACCCATTGGCGGGGTATTTAATCCGTATGCAAGAAAGCGCTATCTCTTTTGTTGCCTCACTCTCACACTTTTTTTTTTTTTTTTTTTTTTTTTTTTTAATTATGACCAACGATTATGGTTTTGCCACCAAGGCCGTGCACAGTGGCTACAGGAGCACCAATGACCAATGCGCGATTGTGCAGCCGATCACGCTGTCTACGAATTTCAAGTTTGCGGACGTGGACAAGCCCAACGTAAGCGACCTTTGAGCAAACACACAAAAAAGTGGCGTGGGAGCTGATGGCGCGAGGTTGCTTTTGCAGGATTTTGCCTACTCGCGCGTGGACAATCCCAATCGCCAGGCATTGGAGACGGCGATTGCTGATCTCGAGGGCGGGGCGCACGCGGTGGCATTTTCATCCGGGATGGGCGCGATCACGTCGGTTTTGTCACTTTTGGATGCGGGCGACCATGTGATTTCCATGAATGACGTGTATTCGGGCACGAATTTGATGCTGTCCAAGATCGTGCCCAAGAAAAAGATTCAAGTGACTTTTGTGGACTTGCGCGACACGGATGCCATCGTGTCCCACTTTCAATCCAACACCAAGGTAAGGTCTCAGCGCGGTATCAGGGGCAGACAACGTGGATGTGTGTTTGTTTGTTTTTTACCGACAATACCGTGTACGTGAGAAAAAAAAAGGAATTGACTACGCCATCTTTTTAATTTTTTGGTCAGATGGTGTGGATCGAGTCACCGACAAATCCGACGATTCGGCTTGTGGACATTGCGGCTGTTGCTGTGCACGCGCACGCACACGGCGCGCTTCTTGTCGTGGACAGCACATTCCTGACGCCTTACTTCCAACGTGCGCTGCCTCTTGGCGCGGATGTTGTGGTGCATTCGGCGACCAAGTTTCTCAACGGGCATTCCGACGTTGTGCTTGGTCTTGCCGTGACAAACAACGCGCATGTGAATGAGCAATTGCGGGACATTCAATTCCTTGCAGGTGCGGTGCCATCACCTTTTGACTGCTACCTTGCGCGGCGCGGCATGATGACGCTGCCGTTGCGCATGGAGCAGCACGCGCGCAACGCACAAGCGCTCGCGACATTCCTGGACGCGCACGACCGCGTCGATGCCGTGATTTATCCGGGCCATGCATCGCATCCACAGCACGAACTTGCCAAAAAACAACAATCTGGCTTTGGCGGCATGCTCGCCTTCCGCCTGCGCTCCGAGCCGGACCTCGCCAGGATGCTCGAGAGATTGCAGCTCATTGAGCTCGCCGAATCACTCGGCGGCGTCCACACGCTTGTTCAGATCCCCGCCACAATGACCCATGTCAATGTCAACGAAGACCAAAGAAACGCACTGGGCATCACAAGCACCCTTGTGCGCATGTCCGTCGGTATCGAGGACATCAAGGATCTCATCAAGGACCTCGCACAGGCTCTTGCTGATTGAGCCCGACCGCAGCAAATTAGGGGACGAAAAAAGGGGAGTCGCTTTTTCTCTTTATATTTCCTTCTCCGTGCCGGACCCACAAGTCACTTGCTTAATTCAGCCATTAAACCCCGCGCTCCGATGCGTATTTTTATTGAACCTTACCCACGCACGCTATGTCAAATTCCAGATGCCATGTTGTATTTTTTTTTCTTCAATGACGTCTGAGCCGAAAGTAGTGCCAAACGATACCTGGGGTTGTCTTAGTCACCCAACGCGGGCTCCATATCTTCAAAGAGCTCTCGTGGGTCGGTGAATCCTAAATTGATTGGCATCAAAAAGAGAAAAAAAAAAAAAAGGAAAATGAAAAAAAGTTCTGAATTTCTGTGTTGAAGACGGGGCATTTGGCACATTGGCATGGTCATCGCAAACAACATGGTACTCATCCACATTCACGCTCCATTTATTTTGTTTCTTTTTGAGCGACTGTTTTATGAAAAAAAAAGAACGAAAATCGTGATTGCGACGTCATCTGGTGGTTAGAGAGCAACCAAACAAACAGGCTTTTATTATGTCGTGTGCAACGGATGTCTTCAAAGAGTCGATGGCTGGTGCTCTGTAAAGTATCGCGGGCTGGTGCTTGCAGTGCGTGTGATTATGCCTGAAAATTTAAAAATCGCTTAAAGGTGGGCAATTCGTCACTGCATCGTTCTGGAAACGCGTCGAAACGTGAAAATTCCACCAAGAAATCCGAGTAAACTACAACTTGAAGTCGTCACAAGCCATTGGAGCGGTGTCACACACAAAACAAAAAATGAGCCTTCCCGAGTACCTGAGAAGAAATTGAAAAAATAGTCTCCAGAATGCCACCAAACTTGCACAGAAGATGAAGCGCATGGAGAAACCACGAAAAACAACAAAAAGAGGTGGGATCCATCTACCCAATGGTGAGCAATGGCCGATTTTGGGTTTTAATTCAACCGCGATTTGCACGGGAAAAACGCGCTCATAGAGCCGTGCCGACGCCTCTGCTAGCAAGCGGCACTCCAGATGGCACAGACTGATAAGGAACAGGCGCGCGTCACTCGACCCTTGACGCGGTTTATCACGCGTCGAAAAATCATATTGGTTTTCAAACCGTGTTAAAAGGGCCAAAAAATCACTTTTTTCACGGATCACCCATGTCCTCGTACGCAGCTAGCCATGCTCATTCTGATGGTGCATGTTTCATGACTTTGTGGCCAATATTCATCAACTTCACCTTGAGGCGAAAAAAAGAAGAAAATTGCAGTTTACGCGAAAACCTGTCAATGGTCTCCGGGGGTTTATTCGATCTCTCTTGGTGAATCAAAGTGTGTTTACAATGTGGTTGAATGGCGTGATGATCTGGGGACAAAACTTCTCTCCATTTCAAACCCTCGACTGTAATCCTAGGAAAATCCACGATTTTTGTAAACGGCGATTGCGCACGATCTAGCCAGCACATTGGCCTGAGAGTGGGCTCATTTGAACGAGAGCGCTTGACATTGTCGAATCAAAGAATTTTTGGCAGCAAGCGCATATTTTTGGTGATTTTGTCTTATAAAATGAATTAAATGGTTGCTTTTTGGCGATACGTTGTGAGATTACCACCGAGCCGTTTCGCGAGATTGTATCGTTCCCTTGAAGCCATTGCACTAATACATTTAAGGGCCATAGCTTGTATTGTATGTTGCTGTACTCGCCGAATAACTATTGTAAAGGCGAAAATGCGATACCTTTTAATTTTTAGTACCCCAGGAACGGTGCTTGTCAAACGCGCCAGAGACGTCAACGACGCGCCGGGAGCGCCAAAGAGAAGGGCTAAACGCGTGATTTCGCCGTGTGACCAATGCAAATGCTTCGGATGGCCTTGGCGCGGAGTGATTTTACCTGTTGTTTGAAGTTCCATGACAAGACAACAGGCGGACATGTTTCGGAGTGGAAATCAGAGCATTGTGAAGAGCAACATGATGTCATTAATCACAGGGACGACAGGATCGCATTCAGTGCATTTTTTGTTATTTACGCGTTGAATTTTGCCTGTGATCCTTGTAAGACGCTTTGAAGTGATCTGATTCATCATGAATGCATTGTTGCTTGATCCATTGCGCGCGACAAATACCTGTAATCGGGACCAAGCGGGATCAAAAAGGGCGCGCAGATCACAAAAATACCGTTATCATACGGGACTCAAGCTGGCCGTTTTGATGCTGTGCACGCTCCCGTGACACGTGTCTCCGTATCCAGTTGCTACTCAATGGGCATTTGAAGGGTAATTGAGGGCGGGGGTGTATCGCAAGAAATTACACATGATGTGATCGGCGTCCCATTTCCCCACCTTTTTGTTGTAATGTGAGTGCAGGAACTCAAACCTTATTTCTCCTTTTTTTCTTCTTTTCTCTATTTCTTCTCATTACTTTTTCGTTTCTTTTCTTCGCTTTTTTCTTCATGGTGCTGCCCAAAACCGGCACTCTTGTGGCAGAGGGCGCCTTTATTGACAAACAAGCGCTGACTATCGAGTTGGACGGCGACGGTGCGACGTCCCCGTTCTTTGCGGGCGACGCCATTCAAGGTACGAACCCCTTACAGGACTTTGACGCGCTTTGCTCATCGGCTATGTTGCTGTCACACGCATCATTTTGGCTATTTTGGCTGTTTTGGTTGTTTTTCTAGGCAAAATTGTGGCACCTGGTGCTGTGGCCGCGGCGTCGCGCGTCGCGGTAGCGCTGTCGTGCACGTATCGCGACAGCGAGTCCAAGACGACGCTGTTCAAGCTGCTTGTGTCGCCCAGCCCCGTGATCCAGGCCAACGAGACGTCTGTCGGCTTTTGTCTGCCATTGCCATCGAATCTGCCCTGCACAATGAACGATTCGGTAAGAAAAACAAGGAAGACGGGTGTGAAACTAGGGATAAAGAGATTTACTCTATGGTGTAGTCCTTGCCGGGCGCTGTGACGTACAAGATCAAGGCGATGCAGGAGGTGCCGTCCTTGCCCCTCTGTTTGCAGCCCAAGGCGTCGGTGCCATTGACGATCCTCGACCACATCAGCAGCACGAGCAATGCCTACCAGTCGCCCATTAGCAATGAAAAGGAGATCAAATTCACAACAGACAAAGATCTCACCACCAAGGAGAAAAAGTGGACAAAAGGTGCGACGCTGCCCGTGTCTGCCAAACTCTCGCTGCCACATTCGTGCTTTCTTCCAGGTACAATCAGGAAAAAAAAAGGATTGGGCCACTCTGTCTTTTTTTTTTCTTACAAATTCTGCTTTTCTCCATTAAAATAGGGCACAGCATACCCATTAGCTTGGTTGTTCAGCACGTGGTGCCTGTGAAGCACATGCAGGGCGTGCAATTGCACCTTGAGCGGCTCGTGGTTGTGCTGCGGCCTGGCGGGGAGCGGTCAATGGATAGCCAATTGGTGTCACATGCAACGCTTCCCTTGATTTGTGACGTTGACGCGTCGCGTGCGTCGATCCACACGCGTCTTGCGGTACCCGAGGCCACGATCGCGTCGACATTGCATGCGAGTGCACCAATGCAGGTGTCGTACCGTGTCCGAGCTGCGATTACCGTGGATCCGTCGCAATTGGTAGAAGACGGCTGTTCGCCAGTGCGCAAGCGCGACCAGGTAAAGTCATGGGGCAAGCGGCTCGTGGTGCTGGCCAATGACGATGGCGACGATGGGGCGGCGCCCGCCAATGCGCTTTTTGGCAATGTGATTGACCTGGAGCTGCCTATTGTCATTGGTACGACGGAAAACGCGGCGCTGCAACCGAACGATGACAATGACGACGAAAACGACAACGAAAAACAACAGCCTCATCGTGTCCATTCTGTCGTCACGCCATCAACGCATTTTTTGACTGAAAATTGGGATAAAAAGGATAAAAAGCAGCTGTTCTTCCTGGAAGATCGCGCTTCGGCGCACTCACCGCCGCAATTGCCTGCGCGACCGCGATCGACACTTGGCTTGTCGCACCAGGCAAGCTCGCCTGCCCTGTTTGCCGTGGAAAAGCACTACAAGCCGCCACTGCCACCACGCTCCGTGACAGACCCATTTGCTCTGGCCAATTTGCAAGCATGGACTCTCGTCGAGCCGTCTGCACCAGATATCCACGACTTTGACACCAAATCTTAGTGATTAAAATCGAAAAAGGAAAAAAATGGCGCAAAATGGGTAAAAAAAAAAAGGGGCAATTGGCAAATGCTCGCCTTGGCGCTTGGATGAAACCTAGCATGAAAAAAGGCGGAGTCCATGGCGCTCCGCTCAGCCCAGTCCTCATTTGGGGAAAATAAAAGTCGCCTCGGCTTACACTTTCTCCCTGTTTCCCTCCTTTTTTTTCTTCTATACCCATTTCTTTTTTGTTTTTTTCATTTTTTTGCCCCTCTCGTTCTCTCTCTTTTTCTTTCGCCTGTTTTCTCTCTTTTTTCCATGTCACAAGACGCGCCCACACAAGACCATGCCTCTGAGGTGGACGAAAGTCAGAGTGCGGGGCACGGCAGCACGGGGTTTGCCTTGGCAGGCGACGACCTTGAGCAGCAGCAGCCTCTTCTTGGTCATGGCCAAGACAACGGGGACGACAATGACGACGACGGCGACGAACATGAGCGGACACATCGGATTCAAGCGTCTGCGACGCCGTCCATGATGTCGCGGTCGGCGTCGACCGAGAGCTTTGTGAGCACGCAATCTGCGCCGCCTCCGTACGAGCTTTACCCACCGGCCAGGACGTGGACGGGGCGGATATACAATTGGGTGCGGCAATTGCCCAGGTTTGCGACACACCAGGCGATTTATTTGCCGACAATGGGCAGCCGACGGCGGCGCCGGCGCAGGCACGCGCACACGCAACATTCACAAGGCGAGCAAGCGCCGTATAATCATCAGCCGCTGCCATCGACAGCGACATCGTCCTTGTCGTCCACATCCATCGATTCCATCGCGTCCAATGCGTACAGCTACTATCAGCAGTGGGTCACGCGCGTTCAAGCCTTACCAAAGTACCCATTGCCATCTTCCGTGGCCCGTTACAGGCCATTGCTCGTGTGCCTGTGCATCTTGGCCTTGTTGTTGTGCTCATTTTTGCTCTTTTGTGCCATCTTCTTTGCTCCCATGGACCTGCCGCCACCCGTCATCCCTGACCAGATGCTTGTTCCGGGTTCCGCTGCACGCATCCTCACCCAAAACATCATCATGCGCCCGCCAGGCATCAAGAACAATTGGTCCGACTACAAGGACCAGCGAATTGATTATTTGATCGAGCACATTTTCCCGCATTACGACATCATCTGCCTCCAAGAGGCCTTTGCCTTTGCGACGAGGCGCAAGGACAAGCTCATTAAGGAGGCACGACTCCGTTATGGCTTCAATTACCACGTCGAATCGCCTCGAAAATACCCCTGGAACATTGGCATCGACGGCGGCCTCCTCATCCTCTCAAAGTACCCCATCCTTCAGGCCGATGTCATCCAGTACCCACGCGGCAAGCACAGCGACTGGTAAAAAGAGATAAAAAGAAAAAAACGTGCTCTTTATTAAAAAAAAAATGGACTCATTTTTTCCCAATTCTTCAACCTAGGCTATCGCTCAAGGGCGCGCTGCATGCCAAGATCCAAGTGAGCGCGTCGTCGTCTTTCCATCTGTATACCACGCACACGCAAGCGTCGTACGATTTGAACAATGTGATCAATCCGGACGACACGCGCATCCGCTTGTCTCAATTTGCGCAATTGCATGAGTTCATTAGCGCGACGGCACGCGCCGACGACGCACCGATCATGGTGCTTGGTGATTTAAACGTGGACGCGGCGGTGCATCACGCGGATCTGCCGCCCACTCATCATTCCAAGGAGAGCTCCGTGCACTACACATGGATGACGCAGGTGCTCAAGGGCGTGGGCGTGCCTGCGCGCGAGGTTGGCGGCGACGAAGACGACAATGACATCATTTACCAACACGACTGGCGACTGCTGGACCTCGTGGACAAGGTGTACGCTGAGTATGGCTATCACCCCGTGACGTTTGGCGACATTGACATTCTCCAGGACCCCACGCGCCTCGTCCCCGGCGAAACCATCCTCACCGACCACGACCAGCTCATGACCATGCAGAGCATCGATCGCCTGTATTGGTCTGCGCGCAACACCACCGCATTGACCGTCATGCACGCCGTCGTCGAGCCAAACAAGGTCAGGGACAACAAGGACTTGTCCGACAATGACCGCGCCGCCATTGACTTTACCCAGATTTCAGGTAAGAAAAAAAAAAAAGGATAAGAAAGAGAGGAGAAAAATGAAAAATAAAGGGGGAGACGGTGGCGGGAAAAGCGCGGGCAACGGCCCTTTTTGGCTCCATTCGTTGCAAAAATCTCACGATTTGCCCCTATTTGCCATTTTCGCAATGTAGATCACTATGGTCTCAAATGTCAGTTGGCGCTCTCTTGATGCTCCAAGCCAAATTATCGGCCCCTCCAGTGGCGCGCCTCTTTGTACCATAGAATTCATTTGTTTCTCGCTCTCTTTTTATTTTCTTTCTATTCCTTTTTCTCTTGCTCGGAAGGGTTTCTTGTTTCTTTTCGTCTCTCGTCGTCTTTTTTTTTTTCATTGGAAAATAAATCGCAGGTTGTCAAACTCTGAATGGAGGATCCCTGAATCTTCGCTGCTCGGCCATATGCGCCTGGATTAAAGTTGACCGCGGGCTGGCCGGGGCAAAAGGGAAATAAAATGTCCCCAAATTCGCCGAGAGACCCTTTTTGCCTTGTTTTGGCACTGATTGGGTGGAGCCAGAAAAAGCAATAGGTCCTTGCGCGAAAAAAAAAAAGATTATAAAAAGGGGCTAGGACGCAGAAAAAAGTAAAATAAAAAAACTCACACAACACTCTTGTCTTTACATTTATCATGACTCAAACATTGACCATTACCAAGTACGAGGTGCTGGATGTGCGTTTCCCCACGTCCAAGCACTTGGACGGCTCGGACGCCATGAACAAGGACCCCGATTACTCTGCTGCCTATGTGATTTTGTACACGGATGGCGCCCTGGAGGGCCACGGCATGACGTTTACATGTGGCCGTGGTACCGAAGTGTGCTGCTCAGCAATTGAAGCGCTCGCATCCAAGTTTGTTGGCAAGACCCTTGCGGAATTGACACAAGATATGCGCGCTACGCACCGAATCTGCACGGGCGACTCTCAATTGCGCTGGATCGGCCCCGAAAAGGGCGCGATCCACCTTGCCACGGCCGCCGTCATCAATGCCGTGTGGGATTTGTGGGCCAAGCACGAGAAGAAGCCCCTCTGGAAGCTCATTACCGACATGACCCCGGAACAAGTCGTCGCCTGCATTGATTTCCGCTACATCACCGATGCCCTGACCCCCGACGAGGCCCTGGAAATCCTCAAGGCCAATGAGCCCACCAAGCATGAGCGCGAAAAGATCATGCTCGAACAGGGTTACCCCGCATACACCACTTCCGCTGGCTGGCTTGGTAAGTTCGTGAGAAAAAAAAAAGGAAAAAAAAAAGATGAAACGCGGTCGGACCCCGCTCGACGCTAGTTTGAGACTCACACGGACCATTTTTTTTCTTTTCTTTTTCTTTTCTTTTTACAGGCTACAGCGACGACAAGGTGCGTCGTTTGATCAAGGAGGCGCGTGAACAAGGTTTCAATGTGTTCAAGCAAAAGGTTGGCTCGGATCGCGAGCAAGACATCCGCCGTGCGCGTCTGATTCGTGAAGAAATTGGCGACGATGCGACGCTGATGGTCGATGCCAACCAGGTGTGGGATGTGCAAGAGGCCATTGACTGGATGAAGGATCTTTTGCCTTTCAAGCCCCTTTTCATCGAGGAGCCCACATCGCCCGATGATGTCTTGGGCCACGCGACGATCCGCAAGGCGCTGTACCCGCACACCAAGGTGGCCACCGGCGAACATATCCAAAATCGCATCATCTTCAAGCAATTGTTCCAGGCCGGCGCCATCGACTATTGCCAGATTGACTCGTGCCGCGTTGGTGGTGTCAATGAAATCTTGTCCATTCTCCTCATGGCCAAAAAGTTCAATGTGCCTGTCGTCCCCCACGCCGGCGGCGTTGGTCTCTGCGAATACGTCCAGCATTTGTCGCTCATCGATTATATCCTCGTGTCCGCCACTCTCGAAGATCGCATGCTCGAATACGTTGACCACCTCCATGAGCACTTTTTGGAGCCTGTCATCATGAAGGATGGCCGCTATGTCGCGCCCCTCGCCCCCGGCTACAGCATTGAAATGAAGCGCGAGTCCCTGGATGCTTACACTTTCCCCACTGGCTCCCAACACCAGGTGTAAAAAAATCGCGCAAAAGATCAGCCATTTAGAATAAATTGTGTATTTTTATTGTTGAAATGACCGCAATTGGCCTGGGACAAGGCCCACGGAGGGAATAATCGCGTCTAAATAGCGGGAAAAAAGTGAAAAAGTGAGGGGGGGGGGGAGAAATCGAAAAATGACAGCATTTGACAAGTCGCCTGGCTTGATTTTGGCAAGCGCAGCAAATGTTGGCTTTTTCATGATGGAGACGATGTTGCGTGGTGGTGACAGAAATGATCAAGATTGAAGCGAGAGTGGGTGATTTTTTTCTAACAAAAACGTGGAGCAGGGCTTTATCACAAAAAAAAGCCGAGGGTGGCCAGGGCAAGTTTTGTGCAAACAACGACAAAAGTGGAGGTGGCGAGAAACGGGTGGAATGGCGAGAAAATAAAACGTGGCGAGAAAATATAAAAAAAGTGGCGAGAAAGCAGGAAAAAGGAGACCCTTTTTTACAATTCCATGGTCTTTTGCTGGCCCAATTCCCATCGCCACTCGGGCTTGGTCATGGAGGCATCACGGTAGATGCGCTTGGCGAGGACACCTTGGTTCTCGAGGTTGTTCAAAATGCGCTTTTTCATGTGGCTCTTGGACACGAGCAATTGCTCGTACGCGGGAATGTGCTTGGCAAGCGCATTGGTCGTCATGGGGCCATGCTGAGAGAGAAGGTGCTTAATGACTTTGCCGCCGGTATTCATGGTGGAGGATATGTTGTGTGTTGAAGAAGAAAAAGAGGCGAAAGAGATGGTCAAGGGCCAGAAGTTCAAAAAAAAAGTGGCTTTTTCGGGCATTACCAAATTCGGCCGCGGCCTGCCAAAATCTGCATACATTTTTTGGTGGCCCCCTGGCTCTCGCCATCTGGGGTGGCAGACACACTTCTTTTTCTTGCTTTTTTCTCTTTTTCTTCCTTTACACCATGTTGCGTTCCGCTGCTCGCACCGGTCTCGCTCGCTTGGCGGCGACCACCAAGAACTCTGCTCGTCCCTCTTCGGCGTCACTGTCGCGCGTGTTGGTAAGACACTTCCCGGGAAAAAAAATATTAAAAGAAGGCACTTTCTCACTTTTTTTCGTTTCAAGAACACTGCTCGCCCTGGTTCGGCGTCTGCGGCTTCCCGCCAGCTGTGGCAGCCTGTGGCCCAATACTCGACGGACGCCACGTCCAGCAAGGACGACGAAAAGGAGGTTGTCACGGGCGAAGAGCAAGTCTACGAGTTTAAAACCGAAACCAAGCGCTTGCTCGATATCGTGGCCAACTCGCTGTACTCTGAAAAAGAGGTAAAAAAAAAAAAAGCCTTCCCCTTTTTCACTACCAAGGCCTCACGCGTTTGGCCCCGCCCATTTTCTAGATCTTTGTGCGCGAACTGATTTCAAACGCGGCAGATGCGCTTGAAAAGCTGCGCCATTTGCAGGCGACGGAGAATGTGGACACGGGCAAGCCCCTCGAGATCCGCATTTCGCTTGACCAGGACAAGCGACAATTTGTGATTCAGGACCACGGCATTGGCATGACCCTCGACGAATTGAACGATCATCTCGGCACCATTGCGCGCTCCGGCTCCAAGAGCTTCCTCGACAAGCTGGACAAGGATGCCTCGGGCTCGCGCGAGAACATCATCGGCCAATTTGGTGTCGGCTTTTACTCGACGGTAAAGCCTGGGTGATTTTTTTTTTCAAAATGGCTCTGTTTTGCTCATTTTTTGTTGTTGTGTGTTGATTAGTTTATGGTTGGCGAGCGCATCAAGGTGTACACGAAGTCGGCCAAGCCTGGTTCCAAGGGCTACTGCTGGACGACAGATGGCCAGGGCTCGTACAGCGTTGCCGAAGCCGACAATGTCGCTGTTGGCACCAAGATTGTCATTGAGCTGCGCGAGGACTGCAAGGCGTTTGCCACGCAATTGGAGGTAGATGCCATCATCAAAAAGTACTCAAAGTAAGTGTCAGGGAAGGAAAAAGGCAAGAGGGGAGGCGACGCAAATGTGTTTCGCATTTTTTTAATTTTTTTCCACAGCTTTGTCGGTTTTCCCATTTATTTGAACGATGGCGAGGTGAACACGGTGGAGCCATTGTGGACAAAGAACAAGAATGAGGTTACTGCAGAGCAGCACAAGCAATTCTACCGATTTATTGCGAATGCATGGGACGATCCTCAATACACGATGCATTTCAAGACGGACGCGCCCATTTCAATCTCATCGGTCGTGTACGTGCCTGAGCGGCACATGGAGATGCTCGGCGAGCGCCAGGAGCCCGGTGTGTCGTTGTACTCGCGCAAAGTGCTGATCCAGCCCAAGTCGCGCGGCCTTTTGCCCGATTACTTGCGCTTTTTGAAGGGTGTGGTCGATTCCGAGGACATCCCGCTCAATGTGTCGCGCGAGCTTCTCCAGGACAACATCCTGGCGCGCCTGCGTAACCTCATGACGTCGCGCGTGCTCAAATGGCTCGACTCGGAGGCCAAAAAGGACACGAAAAAGTATAACAACTTCTTTTTGGACTTTGGCCACTTCCTCAAGGAGGGTGCGTGCACGGACCACATGCACAAGCGCGACCTTGCCAAGCTGCTGCGCTTTGAGAGCTCGAAAACGACGTCTGGCGAGCTCACGAGCCTCGAGGATTACCAAGAGCGCAAAAAGGACAAGCAAGAGGCTATTTATTACCTGTTGACGCCCAAGCGCCGCTATGCCGAGGAGTCGCCCTACACGGAGATGTTCAAGACCAATGATGTTGAATTGTTGTACTTGTACGACACCGTCGACGAGTTTGTCGTGAACCACCTCAAGGAATTCCAGGGCATCAAACTCATTGCCGCCGACTCGCCCGAGGCTGCCGCCGACCCGCTCCTTCAGCAGCAGTCCGCCGACGCGTCGCAGGCGTCGCTCTCGGACGCGGATGCCAAGGAACTCGCGCAATGGATGGAAAAGACGCTCGGTGCCGACGCCGTCAAGCAAGTCGACGTGTCGCGCCGTCTGGCCACCTTCCCTGCCATCGGTAAGACCATTCAAAAATTGGGGAGGGGGGAATGCGCCATTAGACCCATCTTTTTCTCATCTTTTTCTCATCTTTTTCTCTCTTTTACTCACGTTTTCTCAGTTTTGGAGCACGAGAGCCCCGCGATGCGCAAGATGATGCAGATGATGCAGGGTTCGGCCAAGCTGGACGAGGTGCCTCCATCGCCGTCGCGTCTTGAAATCAACCCGGATCACGCCGTCATGCGCGGTCTGCATCAAATCCGCGACCAGGATCCTGAATTGGCCAAGATGGTCGCGGAACAGGTGTATGACAATGCGCTGTGTGCCGCCGGCGTCTTGGACGACCCTCGCTCCATGGTCCAGCGCCTTAATCGCTTGCTGGAGATCAGCATGAACAAGACCGTCGAGCAGGACAAGAAGGTGCAAGCTTAATTGGCATCGTTTTTCGCTCTTTTTTTTTTTTTTTTTTTTTTTTCTCCACGCGCCGTGCATATCCCATCTCCCGAATCCTCCAATCCTCCAATAGACAATGTGAATACAAACTCAGTAAAAGTACATATCATATCCTTTTTATTTTAAAAAGATGCGTAATGTGTTTTTCACGTCGCGGACCCTGTTACAGCCGCTTATGCCGTGGGCGACGCCTGTGGCTGGCTGCTGCTGCTGCTGCTATTGTCGTTCTTGTTGGCCTAGGATTTTCAAAAAAAAATGAATTTTATGTCCAAATGAAGCGATTCAAAAGGCTTACCTGAGTGCCTGCTATGGAGCCTGGAGAATGGAAAAAAAAAAGTAAGATACGCGTCAGCCCACGATCTCGAGTTTTCGCGCCTCCTACCAATGATGACGGCCAGGATGACGATCACCGTGAGCGCAATGATGATTTTCCACTTGCAATCCTTCCACCACATTCGCTTGCGCACCTGATTGGCGCCTCGGCGGAATTGTGACGACGTCGCATTCAGATCCTCTATAAAAGTGGATAAGGAATCAAATAAAAAATATCCCTTTTTTAATTTTTACCTGTTTTGTTTTGCAAATCGTCCAAGCGCTCGCCGCGATTCATGGCCTTGTCAATGTTTTGCTGCATGATGTTGACGACATCGTCGACTTGCTGCTGCACGTGAGCAGTTTTACTTCCACCGGGCTGCTGCGGCGAATTGGGAACATATGGATCGTATGGCGTGGACCTACAAGAAGCGTGGCAATGATGAGTGAGCGTGTTTTTGGACGCATTGTAATCTCAATTCCTGCTGAAAGCTTACATGGTGTGTTAAAACAAAAGAGAAAAAAGGGTGAAGAAAAAAAGAAACCTATTTGCCAAATTCCTTTGTCACTTTATTCATTCTGACGTTCGCATGGCATCACAATGGGCGTCTCACTGACACAGGGGTGCCATTGTTGCAAATCCCCCGCTCTTGCATTGTGATTGGTGTCACCTGCCGGACCTCGGAGCTGCCTGGCGGACCAAAGTTTTTTTTTTTTCTTTCCCAAAGGATCACGGTCTTTTTTGCCTCTTCTCTTCCGTCCAAAAGCTCTTTTATTGTTTTGTCTTTTTTTTTTTCTTGCCTTTTCATACATCACCTGTGGATCTAGTCATTGGTTTTTGTATAATACCCCTTCCCATTTCCTCTCTTTTCTTTTCTTTTTGTATTTTATAACGTTGTCGACGTTTTTTTTCTTTTATATTAAATTTGGTTTGAAATTTTGTGGACCCTCCTCATCTCATGGAAGCCATTCGACAGTCATTTCACTCTGCGCTGGATGAATTGACGTTTAACAGCAAGCCGATCATCACCGCGCTGACGATTCGTGCCAAAGAAGGTCAAGCGGCCTCCAATGCCATTGTCCGGGAAATCGAGCAGCGCATCCGTATGGTAAGTCGATATTTGAATCCATTCAGAAAGGAGGTTTGGCATTTGGCAAAAGGAGGGAGGCGAGGGCCTGGGCTCGATTGCTTCATCTTTCTAGGGTGTGCATGGCTAAGATGAGATAAAAAGAGACAGTGCGCGTTGCACACACAAGCACACACACAGACACCATGGATGCGACCTGGGTGCCATTTTGATGTGATCTTTTTGCATTGCCACGCCAGCAATTGCTCGTCAAATCGCCTTGACAGGCCCCCGGCGTGTGCATCCCTCTCTTTCTCTTCTTTTTCATCTCGACCTGCACACCCAAAAGCTGCATTGATGCCTGGTGTCTCTGTCTCTCTCTTCTATCTCTCTCGTGGTGTGAGTGTGTGTGCCCATGTGGCCTCTGTTGAACTTGCTTATATCAATAAAATGAATATACCCTTCAATCTTGGGATTGGATCTAGCCAGCCCCACCTCAACCTCCAACCAATTCCTCCTCCTTCCTTTACTATCTCTCTCTCTCCTCTCTCCTCTCTCCTCTCTCCTCTCTCCTCTCCACCTCAAGGCAAATGGAATGGCTGACACTCCTCTCTCTCTATTTTTTTTCTTTTAAACTGTAGAATTCCCCTGACCAGAAGCTGCCCATCTTGTACCTGATTGACTCGATATGCAAAAACGTGGGCGGGATGTACATTACACATTTCTCGCGCAACATTGTGTCCGTGTTTATTGATTCGTATGCGCTTGTGGATGCCGGCACGCAAAAGAGCTTTGAGCGCCTGCTGCACACGTGGAAGAACGGCATGCCCAACGGCGGGCCCGTTTTTGCACGCCACATCATCGAGTCCATGGAGCGCTCCGTCACGTACATCAGACAAAAGAATGGCCGGCCGCCACTCCAGCCACCTCCACCCACCAATGCGCCCATGGTGCCATCCCCACAATCCATGCCACGCCAACCGATGCCGCCGCAGCAACAACAGCAGCTACAACACCATCAGCAGCAGCAGCAACACCAAACACAGCAGCAGCAGCCCACCGTCAGCCGCGATCCGCGTCAAAGGCATGCCGCCGACCCCGCCACGGGCACACCACCACCCAAAATGATGCCGCCACAGCCCGTCCCTTTCATGGGCCAGGTAATTTACAACAAAAGCACGATCTTGAAGGGCCAAATACTCACCATTTTTATGTGATCGTCTTTTTTTTTTTTTTTTTTTTTTTTCAGAT